>VXBJ01006459.1:60741-80565 GCA_013400055.1 Nycticryphes semicollaris | reverse complement strand
CTCCAGGATCACTACAGGCTGGGGGACAAAGGGATTGAGAGCAGCCCTGAGAAGGACTTGGTTATTCAGCCTGGAGAGAGAAGGCTCCGGGGAAACCTTACTGTGGCCTTAAAGGGTGTCTACAGGAAAGATGGGGACAGACTTTTTAATTGGACCTGTTGCAATAGGATAATGTGTACTGGCTTTAAACTAAAAGAGGGTAGGTTCAAACTACTACAAGGAAGACATTTTTTCATGATGAGGGTGGTGGAACACTGGCCCAGGTTGCCTAGAGGTAGAAGGTAGAAGCCCCATCCCTGGAAACATTCAAGGTCAGGTTGTCTCTGAACAACTTGATTCAGTTTGAGATGTCCCTGCTCACAGCAGGATGGAGTAGATGACCTTCAAAGGTCCCTTCCAACACAAACTATTCTATGATGCTATGAGGCAGCATAGGTTGGATCAGCTGCCTCACTCAGGTGGCTACCCTGAAAGCTACAGTTTTAGTATGTCACTACAGATTTCTTTTAAGACATTCTCTTGGCAGGCAAGACTGTTTGAAAAAAAAAAAGCAAACCATAACTAAGATATCCTAATATCCTTTTATTTTCAGAAACCAAGAAAATAATTAGTTGTGTTGAGGGTAGCACACAGCAGATACAAAAAATACTCAGCAGTTGGTGTTTGACAGACTTTTGTCAAGCTTTTTATCTGCGATTAACACCCTAGGGCAACAGGTAGGTTCCTTTACTTATCTTCATGAAGTGCATTGAAAGCCTTTTCTGGATGTATAGTATAGATTCCTTTTCCTCCACTCAGCCAACAGGAAATGGGCACTCTGGTGCTCCTGTTGTTTGCTGAACAGAAAGATGAGGGCTCCAGTCTCTTGGTTGTCTCCGCTGTCTTAGAGCAATCCTGTGCCTCTCCCATGTGATGTACGTGCCCATTATGTGTCTGTTCTGTGCTTAAACAGTGGTTCTTTAGTTGTGGATGGCTGGGAGCTTTGCAGACGCCCAAGAGCTCAGATCCGTTAATGTTAACACGCTTCCCCGCCCCCTTCCTTTCATAACTTGTGATCGCAGAGCCATGAAAGTATGTGAGTCCCTCCCCCGGCACAGACCGATCCCACCCGGCATATGATCTGGGCCCCATGTCAGCCAGGGCAGGCAGCACCGACTTGCCAGAGTGCTGCGCGTAGCCAGAGCCATGACCTTAACGAAAGAGAGTTTCCACGGGTCTCTTCCACCCACTTCTGAGATGGCCATGGCGATCGCGGAGAGCATCAGAGAGGATGAGGACAATCTGCTGCAATCTGTGACGAGGACTGGAGCGGTGGTGCCGAAGAGGCGAGCGGTGGGAAGGCTGGTCATGCACAGCATGGCGATGTTTGGCCGGGAGTTCTGCTATGCTGTGGAGGCCGCCTTTGTCACGCCTGTGCTGCTCAGTGTAGGGCTGCCCAAGAACCTCTACAGCCTGGTGTGGCTCATCAGCCCTATACTGGGCTTCGTGCTGCAGCCCGTGGTAGGTTCAGCCAGTGATCACTGCACCTGCAGCTGGGGCAGAAGGAGACCTTACATTCTGGGTCTGGGCGTCATAATGCTGTTAGGTATGGCCTTGTACCTCAATGGGGACGTGATGATCTCAGGTGAGTGAGGGGCATGTGCTGCGCTGACAGACAAAACGCATCCTAGCCTTTTGATTCAGAAAGAAAAGCTGGGGGGGGAAGGGAGGCAAGGGGGAAGGTTGTCCTTTTTTTTAGCCTGGTAAAACGCACTGTTAACATTGGGTACGACGTTACTCAGCTGCACTGAAGGCACCGGGGAAGACTGAAATCTTCATATACCTTCAGTCCTAACGCTGCATGTGATGTACCTGGCGCTTAGTGTTCTGTAGTTTCTGCATGTGATTACAGGGTGTTGTATGTTGGTGTGGTTGCCTGATCAGTTTGCACTGCTTAAGCCCACAGAAAATTTTACAAACTAAAGTCTACCTTGTGAAGTTAAATTATCAATTTTGTCTGTGTGATGTAATATGCATGCAAACTGTTAATGCAATCAGTTAACCCCTGCTTTAGACAGATCACCGTTCAAAATTTGTATCTTTAGTTATTGCAGCCCTGGCTTGACTCAGGACTGTGTTATGCTGATGAATAATAGAAACTCGTAACTCCTTGGAAACTGGTGTTGCACCTGGAACACACAAAAAGAAATAGGAGTGACATCCCTAGATGCGGTTATATTCCAGTTTGAGGTGTAACTTCTCAAAACCTTGATGGAAATGTGTTGCTGCCATTGTGACTTGGGAAAGGGTGCGTGGTTTTGTGGATTGACTTAATCTCTTTTCCTTCAAGTCATTGAATCTGAGTGTATTCATTTGCCCAAAAAGAAATGTTACAGTCAACTCTTGATTATCTAAAACAATGGAAAGGTGGGACAAATAGCATAAACCAAGAAAGTGTGACAAAAAGCATGTATGTTAGGCCACCACAGCATGCCGTGGAGGAGCAAAAGAGTAGTTAAGGCTAGTGATGCTCTTGATTGTGGAGCCTGGAGTACCCTGAGCTTGTGCTGTCTCAAGGCTGTAAATCAGCCTAGCACGGCTCCGCACTACACAGACTCGGTTACTCGGCTTCTCTCATGTGATTCTGGTATTGCTGCTCGCTCTTGCATAACCGAGCGTTGTTCAGATTTGGAAGTATCAGGAAAGAAAAAATGTGGGGTTTTTTGCAGAACATGGCACTGTTGATGTCAGAATGAGGGGTTTTTTTGTTTTTTTTTTTTTTGTAGCTGTCATTGATGAGAGAGACAATCGGCGGACGTGGGCAATAGTCATTACCATGCTGGGGGTAGTGCTTTTTGATTTTGCAGCTGATTTCATTGATGGCCCCATCAAAGCATATTTATTTGATGTCTGCTCCCATCAGGATAAAGAAAAGGGTCTGCATTACCACGCCCTCCTTACAGGTACACAGATCCCTTCCTTTCTTCCCTGCCTCTGGAAGGAGGGGAAGGTAACTGCATGGATTTTATTCTGACTGTGTTTCTAATCTTGAATGAACTGATCATCTGATCCCGCGCTTCAGTCACGAGTCTTTTGTTGCTGATTTTTCACTACTCCAGAGAACAGAAACTTGTGATTGCTGCTGCAAGAACTCTGTTGCAGAAGGCTGCAGGCATAAACATTTACAGCAACATAGCCATGATTTAAGTACGAGCAATTAATTCTTTTAAAAAGTGAAGTAGTATTTATGCAGTTCGTTTTGTTTTTTCCAAGTTTTTGGTGAAGCAAAAATTAAGGAATGTAACTTGTTCCCTTGCCACAGCACATTAAAATAACATCTTAAACTCAGCATGTGACATAGAGCAAGAGCTCAGAAATCAGTATAATTGATTTCCATCCTGCAGCAGCGTTCCAATATGTGTTGCCTTTCTGTATAGAAATTGGAATTCTTTGTAAAATCCAGAGCTTCACAATAAATTGAAGGAAGACCTTCATTTGCCTTCATTCATGTCTGAAATGGTGCTGCCTTATGGAAGGAAACCTTCCATAGTACGAGAAGCCTGTGTTGAGAAAATGCACACGAGAGACACATAGGGCTGAGTATGTCAATTGGGAGGAGCTCACAGCCATGTCTGGGAGCAGTCACTGTGAAAGGACTAGACAAAAAGCAGGCTGGATGAGAAGTCATGCATTCTGTGTCAGTACAGATTTTGTGGCTACTGAGCCGTACCGAGACCAGGGGCATGCAGACTCAGTGATAGCGACTCAAGTTGAGGAGGGAGATGTAGCAGCTATTGCCAAATAGGCCAGTTTTGGACACATGAAATATCTCTGTCTAGGTACACAGATTATAAAGGAACCTTAAAGCCACACAGGAATGAAAACAGTATTATCCATTAGAAACTATCAGATAAAAGTTTTAACAATCACTTCTTTGGACGGAGCAGGGAGTATATCAAGAAGGTGTACTCCTACACCCTAGGAAGAATCTTTTTCCTGTGAGGGTGGAGAGACACTGAACAGGTTGCCCAGAGCAGTCGTTGAGCCCCATCTCTGGAGGTGTTCAAGGCCAGGCTGGATGGGTCTTTGGGCAACCAGATCAAGTAGGAGGTGTCCCTGCCCATGGCAGGGGCATTGGAATGAGGTGATTTTTATGGTCCCTTCCAACCCAAACCATTCTAGGATTCTATATTTTTGCCTCCAGCAGAACTCTGCTTGCAATTTTTCCTTGGATGATACTAAAAAGGCCTGATTTCCAAATTTGAAGCTACAGACTTAGCTGATTCATTTGTGCAATGAAGTGTGCAAAGGGATGTGGGACAAATCACATCAAATGAGACTGGAACAGATTGCATTATTTGGACCAGCACCCTGTGCTATCTATAGCAAGACCATTGGTACCATAGCCCTTCCTGAAGGGTAATTACCTAGCCTGTTTGTGAATCATCCCTTGATAGGGGTTCCGCAGCCTACCAAGGCAGTCTGCTCCAGCAATACACTGGCCTTGTTGCTAGACATTTTTTCTGAAAATCTAATCTTAATATCCATTCCCTACAATTTATATTTATCATTCCTTGTTCTAGCTCTGCTAGACATGGGTGGCAATCTTCCCATTTCTTTTCTAGCTTCCATTTTAGATATGACTTTTTTTCCCCCATTTAGTTCCTTCTTTTTGTACTAAATATCTCCAAGATTTTGCACTCCAGTTTGTCTTCAGCTAAGATTTGAACATGAAACTCAACAGCTGTGCATCTGTGAAACTTAGGGTAGCTGAGACAAGTGGAAGGAAGGGTGTGCATATCCAACAGGCAACGCTCAGACTGCATTTCAACAGCAGGAATTGCTAGTATGCTATGCTTTTTGCCAAAACAGTATGCAAAGACAACCTCAATCATAAAACATTCACTCTATGAAAACGTTTAGTGGAGGTTTTCTTCAAAAAGCTGTTAGCATTTAAGTTGTTTTTCATGAGAACCAGCAGGGACACAGTCCCTATAAAACACAGTAGGACACAATGAACGATGGATATAAGCAGAGCTAGGAGGGGAAAAAGCTACAGAAAGCCCAGAACAAAACCAAAATCCAGTGTTATGTAGGCGAAGCAAGTTGAGGTCCTGCTACCTCCTTTACTTTTTGTAAGACAGAATGGTTCTGCCATCCCTTGTCTTCAGTTCTCCTAAGCAGAAGGGTGGAAATACTTAGAAGTCCTTCAAATGCTTCTGTCCTGCTTAATGCCCCAACCTGCAGAGCCTCCTGGTTAACAACACATCAGGTCTCTAGAAAGCTGCTTGCCCTACCAGAGCTCTGTACTGTACTCCTTGTGCTTCTGAAACTGCATGCACTAATAAAAAAAAAAAAGAAGAAATTGTAAAAAAATCAGGTGGAAACCTGGTTTTATTAACTTCAAGACTCAAGATAGTGCTCTCATTTTACCTTTTATTCTAACTTTTCTGAGAAAATCAGGAATTACGCATTTGTATTTGATCCTTTTATTTTTCTTTTTCAAGTGATGAGGTGTATGGATTTTGATAAATGCAAAACAATGCTCTAGTGTTTTTTTCTTTTTTAAAAAAAAATTCACATGGAGACAGTATTTCTGTTTAGGTTCAGGTATATAAAATACATTTTACAAAGTCTAAACTATACATAGTCTCGATTTAATTTTTAAAATGTTTGTTCTATGAAGTTTCAGAAACTTATACATTTCAGTAGAATTTTATTTTGTATTGCTCATTGTTTTAAAGAAACTAAAGCTTCAAATAGTTGAGAAAAGAGGTGGAGATCCATGTTGCTATATATTTAGGCATTTTTGGAGATTTTTCAAGCGATGCTTTGGTAACTGCTCACATATGTGATTAGCTCAATATTCCTGCTTCTTGTGATCGATATCTGAAGAGTGATTATTCAGTCATTCCTAGAGGAGATGTTGAGGGTATTGTGTACTGTTTGTTACTTCATTGATGCTAGTAGATCTTTACTCTCCTTTTTCCCCACCTCTTTAGGTTTGGGAGGAGCCCTTGGTTACCTGACAGGTGCTATGGATTGGGGTCAAACTGTACTGGGATATTCCTTGTCATCAGAATTCCAGGTGATTTTCTTCTTCGCAGCCTTGGTTTTCCTAATCTGCCTTACCATACATCTGCGCAGTATTCCTGAAGTCCCACTCAGATACGAAAATGAAGAGGAAAAGTTCTTGTTGGAAGTGACTCAAGCCTATAAATATAGCTCCATAGAGGAGGAAATCAAGAATGGTTACTTAAAATCAACAAGTACTGAAATAAAGGCTGCAGCAAAGCCGGGGAAATGCGTTCCTATGTCACGTACAGAGGTAAGTGCAAAGGTGATTTTGTAGGACATTTCATTGCCTTCTTGGAGACCTTTTAATTAGAAAATATTGACTACTTGAAATGGAACCCTTTCTCACACACAGAGAAAGGATCCTCCAACAGCATCCAGAGTCAGGAAAAAGCCTGGTCTCTTTTCTCTTTCTCTCTTTCTCCCTCTCTCTCTTTATAGCAGTGTTGGAATTGCTGTAAGGTTNTTTTTTTTGTTAGTTTGGTTTTGCTTTGTTTGGGTTTTTGTTTTGTTTTTGAAGTATTTCCAAAGGAGGGATGAGAGAAACGAGTCCTGATGCTTTGAACAATTGGCAGGGTTGAGGAAGAACTAGGTTCAGGTTTTTGCTCTGTGTTAGTCTCTTGATATCCTCCTCACATGAATTTTGACAGGAGGATCTACTTCATCCTTTCATCAAATTGTGGACAAGGGCTACAGACCATTAATCTTTGATACATATCTGTAACTCCCACTGAAGTCCACACACTTTCATACCTAGTACCCATGAAGTGTTCCTTCCCTAGTGTAGTAAACATTGTGCTGCTGCTCAGGATTTCATCAAGGATTTATTAACAATACTGTTGTGTCTAAAATTGCTGCTTCTACAGCAATGCCTCCTCACCTCTGGAGTTGTAGTTCTATTTTGAAGTGATTTTGCAACTGTGTCTTTGGCAAAACTTTTACATGGGAAAGAATGGCGACTACTTTCAATTCTTCATTGTTATTTTGTTTCTGCTGCATTTTTATGAGAGATCATATTTTCAAATTAGGAAAAGGTGAATCTACCTGAAAAATATCTGGGGAGACCATATCTAGAATCGTCTGGTGATCGGGTAATAGTTTTTACTGGGTTTTTTATGTCTTTTAGTACTAGAAATCCTCACTGCATTCTCACAATACCCTAGGTAAGCAAAGGATAATGTATATGCTTGGCTCCTAGTATAATAATAAGCGATGAAACAGTTGCTTGTTGGCTGATCTCTTGGCATTAAGTATATCTATCCCTGCCACAGCCCTTGATACATCAGGTAGAAAATACTCAGAATGTGCTGATTGTTGTAAGACAGAAACCTAAACTCATATTTAAGCTACAAATAAAAGAGACTTCTTATCTTTTACTGTTTATCATTTCTGTTATAATAACCTTTGGTATTTCTAACCCAAAGGAAAATATTATTACACCAGATATAACACAAAGGTAGAATAAAAGATGAACGCTGCCTGATGAGGATGCCAGACAAAGACAGCGAAAGACAGCAAAGAGACAGGTTGTCAGGAAAATATGGCTAGCACACTGCAACGCTGTCCCTGCGATGCTCCACCAGAGGCCACCTTGAGCAGCCAGCATCCCTCACCAGCCCTGTTCACTCTGAGCATCCCCCAAATTGTCAGAGAGGCCAAGTGTCATTGACTGCTTGGCCCATATGGGCTCTAGAGAAAGGAAGGTAAATGACGAAGAAAGAGCAGATGCAGAGAAAGCCAGGGGAGCAGACTGCAGATAGGGGGCTCCCCTACCTTGGCAAAAACTAATTCCAGTGACCCAGTAACGCCTGTCACTTGAGGTGAGGCTCTGGATTCCATTGTGGGCAAGCTTGTGTCATTGCCCTTCCCTCTGTATTTCTTGCTGGATGGCCTATCAGAGGCTCACAGTGCTTTGATCTGTCTCATGTTTCTTTGATGTGCTGGGGTATGTCTTCTAGACACTCACTGCCTTAATGGTCTGTCTCTTGTGGCACATCTTTTCTAAGTTCATTCATTACCGTAATTGCTTCCTTGAGGAAATAATTTGGCTTCCTGTTTTTCTGTGTCTCTTTTTTTGCTGCAGGCATCATGGCCTTATATCTTCTAAATTACAAACTGTGCTCTTACATGCTAATAGCTACCATGATTATTAATGAGATTTGACCTGTTACAGTATGAACAGACATACAAAGTGATTCATCTTTTGTTCTTTAGTTTTGTGCCAAATTACGCAAGTCATATTGATTACTCTGTTTCATTATGAATCATCTGAGGCCTTGAGTTTTAGTGATTTTATAAAGAAAACGATTGAGTACTGTTAGCTTTTGAAGGATAAGGGACTTAAAAGGAGCCAAAGTTCAGCACATAGTTTAATTAGTGTGTGGTTTGTGTGTTGGCGTGTATTGAATGTGTGCATTAAGCATTTCAGTTTCCATTTCCACTCGCTAAAATATCTAAATAGAAAGCAAGACTTTCTATCTAGCTGTCAAATTATTCTTTGTAATTACAGCAATGTCCTTTGCAATTCCCTGACCTTATGTCAACACTGATTGGAAAGGCTGTTTCAAAGAACAATGTAGAAGAGTTGGAACAAATGAAATAATCCAAATCAAAAGATAGTAATTATCCTTGAAATAACACTAATAAGATATTGCGGATTTTTTTTATTTTTTTTTTTTAGTAATTGTAGAAGAATAGAAAGCTTATCCTGTTTAAAAGAGACAGAGATGCAAAGAGAAATTCCAAGGGATTTGGGCAATATGCAGTTCAAGGTGAAAGTCAGCAACTTGAATTTTGGCATTCCAATGAGGATTAAAAACCTCCCACTGGAGCAAAGTATTTTCCAACGTTATATGTGGTGATTATTCATAGAGTAGCTTGCAGCATAACCTAGTTCAAAGGAAAGCAGAATTGCGAAAAGTAAGTAGAACTCCGAAGGAAGGAAAAAATGTCATTATCTTTCAGCAAATAGAAGACAAAATGCAGCTCTCCAGTAACGAACTTTTGCTGTTCTTCCACATTTCATGACCATACCACTTCCCTTACCATCTCTCCCAATGCTTCCCTTACCATCCCTCCAAACATCACTAGAGAAAAAGGGAAGTGTTCTATTATGCACAGATAAAATAATGCCTTTTTTTTTTTTCCTTAAAAGCAAAGAACCATACAGGAACTTTAAAGCCGTAAGGATTGTGTGCCACAAATGCCTCACATCAAGCACTGAATTCAAGCTATACAAGTGATCTGATGAATGTGACTGGAAAAGAAACTGAGAGAGAGAGTTTTGGGGCACAGGGCTCAGACAAGGAGGAAGAAGATAACATGAGACATTGAAAGTGATGAAAATTTTTGTTTTTCTCCACCAATGAGATTTATTAACCGGCACCCAATATATTTTTATTTTGAAATTAATTATTTCTCCCGTGGGATGAGATGTTCAGGTGTTGTAGCTCAGACTCTTTGGGTGCTTGGATTTCGAGTGGTGCTGCATCTCCTGTGATGTATCACAGTCTTTTCCAGCTTCACTGAAGGGAGGATAATACATAGTGGAAATCTCATGGTAATGATATGCCAAAAGTGGTGAAGTTTTCTAGGTAATTTAGGAGATAGAAGAGAGTGGGAATGAGATCTCAGGAGTGCTGATTTCCACAACTAATGCATTTTAATTCTCAGGAAGTATTTTGCATTTCATTTTTTTCCATGGCACTTTTACATTTTCAATGGAAAACTAATTGTCTTTATAAAGAAATTATTTTTGTTTCTGTTTTTCGGGGTTTTTTTGAAGTGCCACCGAATCTGTTTTGGCAGAAAATTTTCACTTGGTTCTTTGAGTAAATAATAACACTACTGATTATAACAGCAAGAAAAGTTACATCCTTTCTGATGTACCCTAGCTCTCTCAGAGTCTCTGTGAATCTTTCAGATTACTTTATTAGGCAGTGGCTCTACAAATGAAATATATAGTAACGGGCATTCAGTAACCAAGCAACCTTTGCTAGCAAAAACAAATTAAAAACTTTGGAAGTTTAGCAATGAAAACATGCTGAGACCTTCTTCACTTGCTGTCAGCTATTTTATTAGCTTTCAGCGCAATAATACAGTATTATTGTTAAATACTTATTTTTAGGATCAAAGGCGGATGACCCTTAAGTCACTCTTGAAGACACTTTTAAGCATGCCATCCCACTATCGCTATCTGTGTGTGAGCCACCTCTTTGGATGGATGGCTTTCCTGTCCAACATGCTCTTCTTCACGGATTTCATGGGACAGGTAAAAGCATAAAATCTCCTCACTTCTCTGTCCTCTTAGCATCTCCTTCTCCACCAAAAAGAAATTACATGGTGTTATAATGCTGAAGAAATGACAATGGTGGCAGAGCCAAATGTATCTGGATGGCTGAGAAAGGTTGTTTATTTTTTAAACCAGATAATTGTTCTTTCATTCTGAGCCAGTCTGTTGGAACTTTGTGGAAAATGTTTTAGTATTTGTAAGACTGTTTGTGTCTACTCAACTGGTTTGAATGAAGCTCTTGGAGCTGTCCCAAACACATCCATTCTGTGCTTTGGCTTCAGAGCTTCTCCGAGGTGGGCCTGTTCCTCACTAAAGTAGCACTGATGGATGCAGCTGGCCCTGTCCTGGCATGAAGCACAAGGCTGTTCACCTGTACTGCCGCTCTCTGCGCACAGTGAGCTTCTTGGTAGCTCAAGGCTCTCATGTCCTTGAATTTGGCTGCACCTGAGTCCCTCCTGCCAGTAATCATTTGTCTTAATGATGCCCAATGCTCCCTTTTATACCCCATTTGCAGGCAGTAAGACTGTGTGCCCTCACCAATGATTCTTGCCTATACAATCCTGTCTGCCTCCTTTCTTCCAGGGTACCAATATGCTCCTGGCACAAACCCGCTCATTGCCACTTTCTTCCTTTCTGTGGTTTCCACACAGTATTCCCATTTCCTTGCCTTTTTTTTTTTTTGTCTCTGTAGACAAGAGGGAGGGCTTTTATCCAAAAGAGAAAATTTTGCTAATATTTTACCTAAATACAGAACTGAATAAGACAATTACTGTGTGGAAATACTAGCGTGTTGGGGTAAGCCTCAAATAGAAAACAAAAAAATTAATTGTAGATAAATTAAGCAAAGAAAGACTAAGGCAAGAAAGATGTGGTCACAGCCCAGAGAGCCACTGGCAAGAGAAGCATGGCCAGCAGGTTGAGGGAGGTGATTCTACCCTTCTGCTTCGCTCTGGTGAGACCCCACCTGGAGTACCGCCTACGTCTCTGGGGCCTCCAANTGGAAGAGGGTAGATTTAGATTAGATATCAGGAAGAAATTTTTCTCTGTGAGGGTAGTGAGAAACTGGCCCAAGCTGCCCAGAGAAGCTGTGGATTCCCCATCGCTGGAAGTGTTCCAAGGCCAGGCTGGATGTGGCTTTGAGCAACCGGATCTAGTGGGAGGTGTCCTTGCCCATGGCAGAGGATTTGGCAGAGGTGATTTTTAGAGTCCCTTCCAACTGTAACCATTCTATGATTGGAGAATTGGAGAGAGAAGGAGGGTGGGAAATAAGACACCCAAAAGGAAAAGAGCAAACAAGTCAGTGTAGAATCAGCCCAGGAAAAGGCAGAAGGTAATAAATGAGGAGGAGCCAGGGATGTGAGAATCTAGGAGAAATGAGCGCGGAACCAGGAGAAGTGTGAACGGTGGTTAGGGCACTGCTTAACGAAATTCTGGGGTGCAAATTATCTCCCCTACCTGCCCTGTGTTGGATGCCTTGTTCCCATAAGAAAGAGGTAATATACACATGCCATCCATCCTTGCCTTGCATGTTCTGGTCTCTTTCAGGTTGTATACCAGGGTAGTCCTTATGCACCTCATAACTCCACACTTTACCTTACCTACAAAACAGGAGTAGAGATGGGATGCTGGGGACTGTGCATTAATGCAATTTCTTCATCAGTCTATTCGTGTAAGTACCCCAGAAAGTACTCCAGTACTATGTTTTGGGACAGTGTTTAAACTCTTCATCATTTGCCACTGTTTAAAAAAGCATAAAGCAATGCCAAATTAACTGTTTTGGCTCTTTTTGCCCACATTGAAACTTTAAGAAATGTTACATTCTCAGCATTGTTTGAAACTCATATCTTAACATGAACAGTTCCTGACCTCATGATGAGTCATAACTTTGGAAGTAAGGCATTGTTCTTCATGTGAACTGCCCCTGAACACTGAAAATCATCCTGAAGTTTAATGCCAGACTGAAATGGATGCCATGGGCATCATTCTGAGATGCTCTTTCATCTCGCAATGCTGTAGCTCTAGGTTCTTAAAAAACCCTCTAATGGCCTCTCCCCATCTGTATTCCCCATAAAAGAACTTCTCCACAGTGCACAAGAAGTTCTTGCCAGCAGCATGAACCTTGGTCTCCAAAACTGTGTGTAAATATGCTAGCACAGTTCCTCAGACAATTTCACTATAACTCTTACCAAGAATTAAAAAAAATTACTTGGGATCTCAAAACTCAAATGAGCAGCATTTTGGGGGCTGAACTGAGCATCTGAAAGAAGCTCAAGGGATATCTTTTCCCCTTTGGAGCTTAGCTACAGTCGTTTCTGTAGCGCCTTTCTCAGCTCAGAGGTTGATGCCAAATGTTCGTATTATAATCAAACAGCGGAAATGTCTGAGGTTGTCAATGAGGGCAGTTCTTCCAGAATGGTTTTTAACTACTTCTTCTCTGGAGCTGGCTATGCCAGAATAGCACTATCTCCAGAGAGATCAAGTATTCTTTGGCAGGTTTATACCTACAATAATTTGAGTCAGCTTCCAAAAGAAGCTTGTAAGATTGTCTCTTTCATTGCATATCACAAAATAAAACCCCTTAAAGGAACTTCCTGATGAAATGTGACCGGGTTTGTTTTAGTCTTGTTTAGCATTTTCACTTTCTTTTCACAGACCTGCAGAAAATCCTTCTACCATACATAGGATTAAAAGGACTTTATTTCATTGGATACCTACTATTTGGATTGGGTACTGGATTAATTGGCTTGTTTCCCAATATCTATTCCACTCTGGCTCTATGTTCCCTCTTTGGCGTCATGTCCAGCACACTGTACACAGTGCCATTCCACCTCATTGCCGAGTATCACAGGGAAGAAGAGGTAAGTTCAGTGTCTAAGGAAGGCTAAGTTTATATCTGTCTGGGTCTGTTTAGTCTATTTTGTGAGAAAACTGGATGGAACGATTGAGCAGATTTTATTTTTCATTTCAAACTATTCATAATGACACATTACAAATGGAAAGTTTCTTGCAAAGAGAGTTAAGGTCCCAGCTCCAAACTCTCCAAAGAGTCACGCAGTGAGACAAATAATTTTTTATCACAGTATGTATTCAGGCAGGAAACAGATAACAGAGCTCCACTCTGTGGTGCTTTCAAGTGCTACCTTCCTTTCCAATTGAGGACTTGACTTCCGAGTTCCTAAGGTTAATAACCACACTGTAAAGGCTAGCAGAATTTTTCGTTAACTGCAGAGTGCTGCAAAACCTGTTAAGTAACAAAGATATGAAATTCAAGTAGAAATGGTTTCATATAGTTCAGTATTAAATTATATAACATGTTCTCATTATCTCTCTAAAAGTCTGGGGTTGATTTTTGGTCCTCCACAGCATGAAATTCTGTTTCCAAGGAAAATCTGGAAAAGGTTGCATTCTTAATTTCATGTTACTAAGCACAGGAGGATCTTCATGTGTTGATCTCTTTAATGGAAAAGTTCTCTCAAGTCTCTTATGTTAGTGAGAGAGCTGCAAACAAAAAGGATTACGGAAAGTTGGGAGGACTTAGGCTAAATTCTTATTATATCTGGGAACATTTGAAGAAACAAATAAAGGAAATGTTGAATGGCTGTATAAAAACATAGAAACATAATTGAGACCAGCCCAGGGCTAGATAAAGTCCTTGAGACAGGTCCTATTGTTCTGTACAACTTTTAAGGATCACTATACAAGAAAACTCTTAATTATTCTATTGAATCCTAGGAGAAGGTCTCAATGTGCTCAGATATTTCATAGATCTGATTCCTGATTTTTCAGTTAATTTCTCTGTTAATTCCAATAGAGAAGTGTCATGATGAAGCGTTTTAGAAAGATTCAACAAATGAGAGAGAATGAACCCAGTCTAGGGTGAGATCACAATCCAAGCCAGCCAACTCAGAGAGAGAGAGTAAAGGCAAAATTGTAGTCTAGCTCTGCTTCAGAGCTGTTCCAACAGAAGTGAAATAAAATATGCTTAAGTGTGCATGCACTTTGCATTCAATAGGGTAATATATTCAGATGTTACTTGTAAAACAAGCAATTGTTATGTGCCTGAAGAATAGTACTTGCTATGCCAGATGTTAAATGTTATATAATTCTATGTTATATCTGGTATTAACAGAATTACGTTTAGCTCAAATCTTCTATAATGTACAAGACAGAAAAATTAGAGGAGAATCTGCAGGTTAGAGGTTGACCTGCTGGAAAGCAGCTCTGCAGAGAGGGACCTGGGAGTCCTGCTGGACAAGTAGACCATGAGCCAACAAGGTGCCCTTGTGGCCAAAAAGGCCAGTGGTATCCTGGGGTACATTAAAAAGAGTGTAGCCAGCAGGTCAAGGGAGGTCATCCTACCCCTCTACTCTCTCTTTCTACTCTGCCCCATTGAGGCCACAGCTGGAGCACTGTGCCTGGTTCTGGGATGCCCAGTTCAGGAAAGACAGGGTACTATGGAGACAGTCCAGTAAAGGGCTAAGAAGATGATCAAGGACCGCAGCACCTCTCTCATGAGGAAAGGCTGAGAGACCTGGGTCTGTTTAACCTATAGAAGAGGAAACTGAGAGGGAACCTCCTCAATGCTTGTAAAAATCTAAAGGGTGGGTGTCAAGAGGATGGGGCCAGGCTCTTCTCAGTGATGCCAGTGACAGGACATGGGGCAATGGACACAAGATGGAATACAAGAAATTCCATCTCAATGTGAGCAAAACCAGCTTTACTTTCAGGGTGACAGAGCACTGGAACAGGCTGCCCACGGAGGCTGTTGAATCTCCTTCTCTGGAGATACTCAAAACCCACCTGGATGCGTTCTTGTCCAACCTTTTTTCAGTGACCCTGCTTTGGCCGGGGGTTGGTCTACATGATCTGCTGAGGTCCCTTTCCAACCCCTACCATTCTGTGATTCTGTGAAACATCAAGTGCAAGATTATACTCATTTACACATTCATGTAATTGTGGTCAGAACTACTGGTACATAGGAACACTGGACACAGACCAGCAAAATAGATATAATTCCTCAGAGAATTGTGTCTAAAATTTAAATACTTCAGGTGAAAGGACTATATCTCTCCAGAACAAAGAGCAAACATTTTCTCTCACTGTATATTCTACCAAATTCACGTGCTAGGTTTTGAAATGCTGCTATTTCAATTCCTGTTCTGTGCTGCTGTTCTCCAGGGTCCGAACTCAATTTTGTCTACTGGATTAGGAAAAGGGTGTTTTTCTCCACTACTTTAGACCTTTGTGTGGTAACAGCTCAAAGACAATGTAAGAGGTCTTGCGAAAAATAAAAAGCATCTTAACAGCTAAGCATGTTTGAATAACAGAAGACAGCAGCACAGCAAGCCTGCAGCATGGAAACCTGTTGTTTGTTACAATACAACCTTCTCCCTTTAACAGCCTATGCAAGAAGAACAATTAATATGTAAAATATCAAGTAATTTCCCAATAAAACAGAATAATTCCTTCCTGGAGAGAATCACAAAACAGCTGAAGTTAGAGAGGACCTCCAGAGATCAAGTAGACCAACCCCCGTGCTTGAGCAGGGACACCTGGAACAAGTGCCTAAGGTCACATCTGACCTGGTTTGAATATTTTCAAGGGTGGAAACTCCACAGCTCCACTGGTCAACCTGTTCCAGTGATTAACTGCCCTCACAGGGTGCTTATATACAACATGTAATTGTATGTAATAAATGTAGCCTTTAGCTCTGCTATGTATGTCATAGCAGATACACAGATAATCAGTAGTTAATAATGGTCTTCAGCAGTGTGGATAGTCTGTACATTTGGTTTCAGATATTATTCCCTCCCCCAGCAATAAAAGCATTACATTTAGATCTTGGTACTGAACTCCTTTATGTGCTTTGAGGCATACCTTCAGAGCACAGTGCTCCATTATAACGAATTATGCTCTGTATGTGTGAGGGGGACAGTATGACTCATCTGAACATCCCTGTGAGGCTCTCCTGCAACTAGCAGAGTTGGAGCTAAATTATCTGTGACGAGGTGTCCTGTACTGTGAAATGTCAGTTTGCCAGAGCTCAGATAGATCTGAACTTGAAGGAAATGGCTAATTTTTCTGATCAAATTTCAATTCTTTCTTTAAGAGAAGAGATGGAGGGAAAACTTGCAATGGAACAATTTGGGGGGAGCTTGGAAAATTCATTTTCACTTATAAAATCTCTGTTCGAACCTCTGCAAGGCAAGCAGAAAAAGAGAAAGGAAGCAGAGAGCAATTGGCCTGTCTTGCTGCACCTGGGGGTCGCGACGCTGCAGTGTCTGAGAGCTGCAAGTTAGCGGCGCCATCTGATTTCACTGGGTTTTGGTTTGTGCTCATTTGCAGTGCCTGAAGCTGCAGGACGTTGAACAATCTGGAGACCACGGGCGAGGGAAGGGCATTGACTGCGCAGCTCTCACCTGCATGGTTCAGCTGGCCCAGATCATTCTGGGTGTGGGGCTGGGGCTCTTGGTTAGCGTTGCCGGCAGCGCTGTCACTGTGATTTCAGCGTCTACGGTGGCACTCATCGGTTGCTGCTTTGTTGCTTTTTGTGTCCGATACGTGGAGTAGGACTGGGCGAAGCAATTGGAGGAAATCTCCCCAGGGAAGTGTTTTCTTTCTGGATAAGTAGCACTGGTGCTGTTGCCATGCTGATACTGCTGGCACGTCCTCCTCTCTTACCTCCTCGGAGAGATCACAACTCCAGAGCGTTACGAAATGGAGACTTGATAAAACTGGTTGCCTAATGCCTCAGATTGAAAGCTTCTGTATTTTGACTGCTTTATTACTTCATTCCTGCTGATCTCAGTATATTAACACGCTATTACACAGGGTGGTATGTATGCCCAATGGTATCTCCATTCCCTACACGAGAACTCGTTACAGAATCACGGAATCTTCATGGTTGGAGGGGACCTCTGAGATCATCAAGTCCAACCATAGACACACACACACAAAAAAAAATAACAAAAACAAAACCAAAAAAGCCCACAAAACAAATCACCCAACTGAACAATCTCGGGCACTAGAGCATGCCCTGAAGTGCCACGTCTACATGTTTCTTAAATACCTCCAGGACTGGTGACTCCACCATCTCCCTGGGCAGGCTGTTCCAGTGCCTGACCACCCTCTCAGTGAAGTAATTCTTCCTAATATCAAATCTGAACCTCCCCTGCCGCAACTTCAGACCACTTCCTCCAGTCCTGTCATTATTCACTTGGGAGAAGAGGCCAATACCCACCTCTCTACACCCTCTTCTCAGGTAGTTGTAGAGGGCAATGAATTACAAAACTCCTCATGCCCAATTTCTGGAAATTAATAGATGAAGTACATGATCAATTGAAGAAGTAATCAAAATGGACTCAGTTAGGAAGAAAAACATTATTTATCTTGTTTTTCAAGTATTTATTCTTGGGGATATTCCCTCTGTAGTCAAAAGCTGCAAGAGGACCAAACAGGTGTCAGAGGCCATGTAGTGTGCAATGCTGTTAATAGTACTGGTAAACGGGATAAATTAATTCCCAGCTATGCTCCAATGCAGGTCTGGGTATGAAAGATGATTGGACTGTAAAAAAGATTGAAGCCTATTATTTAAAAGCATAACTGTAATTATTTTATATTGGATCCTGCTGCTTGTGTATAAATGAAGTTAAAGTACTGACTGAGCTTGTCATGAAACTCTGCCTAAGGCTGCTCTGCAAACCCATGACAGCTGCCATTTCCTCCATCTTAAAAAACTGGCCTCTTGACTCTGATACTGTAATTGAAAAAATAAACTTGACCAAAACAAGAATTTTATGAATGGTTGTAAGCCACTGAAATATTGACATTGACTATGACAGTACTTACCTTACAGCAGTATCTCTGTTTTCTCTGTTTTCCTTCTCTGCATCTAGCTTTGAGTGAAATGGGGGTTGGTCTTTACAGAATACTGTGAAATAACACAGTTCTGCAAAGCACTATCAGGAATTATTGTACAGTAAATACTGAAGTCCAGTTATTTGTATTCATATTTGTATTTGTACATGCAATTAAGCATGGGAAGCTTGATTCGTATGTTTATAGTATTGCCGGAGTTTGGAAAATCCTGTGTTTGTGGAAGTGATATGCTGTATTTATGCTGTTCCTCTTCTGTTCTGAAAACTGTCATATCCCTTTGCTATGTTCTGTGCTAAGCCACATGAAACCATCTGCTAATGCAATATTGTTAATTAGTGGTGACAGCGAGAGTGTTGCCAGGTATGGTGTATGGGGCTTTTGTTAAATGCTGCATGTGTGTAATCAACACTGTTCTGTCAAATGCACTGTTCAGCTCTAGAAGCTCTGCATGATATGAACTGACACCACCACAAATAAATGGCTAGATTTGATCATAAAATGTCTCTGCAGAAATGCACCAACTTCAACCTTTCTGTATGTTTTCGAGCATAGAGTGAGTAATTTATTTTCAGGAAAAACAATTGTCCCTTAGGTAAACTCTTACAAACCATAGCAAGCCTGTTGAAGCTTCAACTACCTTTCCTTGTTGGTGATTGTGTTTTGACCATGGGCTGAAAATGGGGCTCAGTGTATGGCAAACTTTACCTTTCTTCACAGCTCCTTCATCCTGCCTCAAAAAGAAGCCACGTTTTATGGTTTCTTCCATTTTGTGGCTCTTGATGAATCCCACTCGCGTCACATCATCTTGGAAGACTGAGACTCTGGACTGTGCTTGAAACACTTTCTAGGTGCTGAGATGGCTGGACCACAAGGATCTCAACAAGGAGAAACAGGAGAAGGCCAGAAAATGAAAGATGGTTGTCCTTTTAATCCACTTGGTGCCATCGGTAACTCACTAACTTCCATTAACTCTGTATCTCCTGGGAGGAGGATTTTTTAAGAGATGAGCGAGGCTTCTGTGGAGTCATAAAAGTAGAGAAAGGAGGAGGTGATCTGGCTGCAGGACTTGGAGCACCGTTTAAACCCGTACTCCAGGAGCTGAGGTCATAAAGCTCCAATTACAGTGTGAGGCTGGGGAAGGAACTTTACAATGCTTACCTCTGTCTTTACCAATATTTTCTTTGAGGTTTAATGCCATTAGAACATTAAAATTTGGATGATCAGTGCTATCTCTGCTCTGTTACGCAAAGAGAAAGCAGGCATTGATTTAGCCCATAGTGTAACTGTAGGTGTGTAACAACACAAGGAGAATTGTGAACCTGCAGAAAGAAGAGAGGTGTGACCATCGCTTATACCAATGCTTTTACTTACAAAGTTGTTCAGAGGAAACTGTTTCAGAAACTCACATTATGATCTTTCTCATGATCTTTCCTTTTAAAATTCACTGCATGCTGCAGAACGCAGAACAGAATGGAGCCATTTTTCCTTTGGAAATCTCTCCGTATAAACATCCTATAATTGTTTCTAAGACTTCAGAATACTCTCTCAATGAGTCTTCATCAAAAAGAGCGACCAGGCAAAAAAAAAAAAAAAAAAAAAAA
>VXBJ01006459.1:42918-54981 GCA_013400055.1 Nycticryphes semicollaris | reverse complement strand
ACCCTCTCCAGTAGTTCTCTGTCCTTCTTGAACTGGGGAGTCCAGAACTCAACACAGTACTCCACATGTGGCCTCACCAGGGCAAAGGGGGACGATAGACTCCCTTGACCTGCTGGCTACACTCTTTTTAATGCACTCCAGAATACCATTGGCCTTTTCAGCCACAAGGGCATCTTGTTGGCTCATGGTCTACTTGTTGTCCACCAGGACCCCCAGGTCCCTCTCTACAGAGCCACCATGAACCCCGTAAACAGCTTTCTTGTCAATACTGGTACTGTTGCTGGGAGCTATTTGCCCCCAGGTGCTGGACTTTGCGTTTCTGTTTGTTGAAGTGCCTGGGTTTCCTGTCAGCCCATTTCTCCAGCACACTGAGGACCCTCTGAATGGTGGCACAACTCTCTGGTGTATCAGCCACTCTCCTCACTTTTGTACCATTTGCAAACATGCTGGAGTGCACTCTGTCCCATCATCCAGCTCATTAATTATGTTCAAGACTGGTCTCAGTACTGATCTCTTGGGCACACCACTGGTCACTGTCATCCATCTGGACTTTGTGCTGCTCATCACAAATTTTTAAGCCTGGCAGTTCAGACGGTTTCAGTCCAGCTCACTTGCCACTTATCTTGTCCATTCTTTATTGGTTTGTCTATGGGGATGTCATGGGAGAGAGCATCAAACCCATATTTACATCAAGACAGATAACATCCACTGCTCTCTCCTCACCCACCAAGCCAGTCTTCTCAAGGTTATCATCTTGGTCAGATGTGTTCTCCCCATTGTCTTAACTCTGGCTAAGTGTTGGGAGCTATGAATTGCTAGCAACTTTATTATATCAGTTTTAGGATTTGGCCTGAAAACAAATTGAAGGTATTTGATTTTCAGACTTCTTGCCTATGCTGATCAGAGACTTTTTCACAACTACAGAGAGTAGTAAGAAGTAACCTTTTTGCAAGATTCCAGTTTTATCCAACATTAAGTTAGATGTGACTTCTGAATAAAAGTAGAAATCTTCATTGAACTATGATGCTAGAAGTCAGTGTTGAATAGTTAATTTGACCATTCTGCAATGAGTATATTCATTCAGTTGGTCTGTGCAAGGAATGACACAGGTCCTTGGACAAAAAATATCTCATTGTCCCAGGGAACGGATGAGTAAGGGAAAGAGTGAGTTAACCTTCATTTTGTTACTTCCCTTAGTGAATAGTCTGCAGTCTTAACTTTCTGCTAACTGTAACTTTCTGTTAGCACTCCCCAAGCATATAGGTCAAGTTTTCAAACAACTTGCACAAGTAAATAAATTGCTTTTGTCTCACGGTGGGGTTTTTTTGGCCTAATTTGCTTAGGCATCCTATAAGTGTATTTTACCATTAAGATCTTGGGAAGAACTCTAAGGCTATGCACTACAGGCTGAGGAACTTTCACATTTATGTAGGATTTGAAAGAGCCATTTCTAAGGAAAACAACTCTCTGCAACTAGGGAACAAATCTAAGGTGTGTTACCAGCTGCACTTTAGCAAAGGAACAAGTTAGCTGGCTGCCCAGACTTTTCTTGCAGACTTTGTCTCAACCACTGGTGCACTGACTGATGCTGAGAATGTAGCTGGATGAGATTCTTATAACTGCTTAATCATGATTAAAAGATACTTTCAATAACCCCTTCTGAATGGACTAATCAGAATTCTCTTTTGAAGCAGAAGAGAAATAAGCCTCACTAAAAACTGGTGATCCAGGCTCCCAATCTAATGTCATTGAGCTGCAACACATGCATGCTTAAGCCTGCTGAGGCTCAGGGATACCGATTAGATCAAGGCTTCTGTGCAGGCACTCAATTGAATAATCAAGTTTTAGCACAGACAGTCATGAACAGGAATGGATTTTTTTTATTGCTAAAGTGAGTGCCAAAATAACCGAAGGAGAAAGTGAAGCAGTATTTCTACTGAAAAGGCTTTTCAAAGGCAAACCTGGAAATGGAGTCGGAGGTTGTTATTACATTAAGGGCTTGGTAACTATTACACTAGTTATTTGAGGGGAGGGGAGATATTTAAAAGTCCTTGGACAATCAAAAGTCAGTGCCTAACGCGAACATCTGGGCTTTAAAGGTTCCTTCAGTTTGTCACTAGATGTCAGTCTGCACCTTCAGGTCCCTATCATTCTGTAGCGACGTGCACCTCTCTACCAGCACCCCACCGTGAACCTCCAACAGAAGACAACGAGTCACAGAAGTCTCATAAAGAACATCTTAAGTATTGTTTTGTATCCTTCAGCTGTGTTTATTTTAGATGATGAAAAGGCGATTGTTACAAATGAAGACATGAACATTCGGAGGAAACACGAATGGTTTTGCAGAGCATTGTGCTGATTACTTAGGAAACCCCCGGATACGCAGTATTTGTTGTTGTTAACAGGTAGTCTCAAAGCTGGAGCTAGAAAGACCGATGCTATGTGCATGCTCAGAGCAACTGGTCCTTCCTGGCAATGCCCAGGCTTGTGTTTCTGCCATGCAACACTGAGCCCAGCACGTGTGAAGCAAAATTTCTCCTCATGCACAACTCTTTGGGTAAGCTGGACACAGGCTGACCCTCACAGCCCGAACTGCCGGTCTGGCCTAAAACAACATTTGGCCAATTATGCCTCTTTTGAACAGCAGATCCACGACTTACATGTGGTGACCAGTGGCTTAAGAGAAAGCCGCCCTCTAAATCCATTGTCCGTTCCCTACACACCCAAAGTATTTTCCTATTTGGATGATTTGCCAAATGTCAAGTTTTTATGCCTTTAGTGATCAGACACCCAGAGCTCCTTCTGAGCATGGCATCTTGCTAGTGTTCTGGGCTAACTATAGGTTGTTCTGAACATCACCTATTTTACCATGTTGTTTTGCTGGCATAAAATTATGTCTATATCGACATCCACAAAAGCACACAGGTTGTGTCATGCTGAGCACCACAGAGGATGTCTTTTAGGCAATTTGCTATCTGCTGAAATTCATAGTTTTGCTTATACACCTGGATAGCTTTTTATATAGCACACAAGAACATTTAAGCAATGTGATAGGTATTAAAATTCCAGCAAGCCAAGCAAGAAACTATGCTGTTCAAAAGCAAATACTAAGAAGAGAGATTGGCTTTGAGATTCATTCCCTCTTCTTAATTTAGGTACTTTCTTCTACCAGACATAATTAAATCTCTCTTAACTCTAGAGTTAAGTGTTCATGGTATACTTTTCTCACACAAAGTCTGGCTTTCTTCATTTGCTAGTACAGACATTAGGGCTTTCTCCCAGACCATGTGAGACCCAAATGCATTTCTTGCAAATTCTTTTGCACATTAGGCTGCTAGATTTCTAGGTCTAGAAAGCTCTCAGGCTCTTGCACAGCATACCGAAACTTTAATTGAGCCAGAGCCTGGGAGTAAGTTAATCATTGTTCCTGGAAAGGGGAGACCTAGAACCCAGACCTGAATCCAGTTTCTATTCTGTATTTACAAGGAAGAAAAATTTTGACTCTTCCTCTTGGGGCTGCAAAGTGGTGTTCACAGCCTTGTTTTCCCTTTATGATCCAACAATGCTGAGCAACTCATGCAACAGGGAACAGCTTCAAGCCAGAGGATTTGAGCACGCTTGATGAGTTTCCTAGGCTGTGGGCAAAAGCTCTGCCCACGTAGTGTTTCAAAAGGGAAGAGGAAAAAGCATAATCTGCACATGCATTGAAGGTGGAACAGGAGAAGCATATCTAGATATTAATGCAAAGGGATGGGGAGAACGGGTTAAGTTTCCAGCCCCTCGTAACAATGTGGCCTGGCACGGGGTGTTCCGAGTTCGGATGCAGAGCTGCCTCCCTCGCTTCAGACACACACTGCAGCCAGTCCTGACTGAGATATCCCCATTAAGTACAGAGGTAAATGCTACAGACTTAAGCAAATTTAGACATGCTCAGGAGCAGACTTCTAGGCACAAAAAAACCTACTTAGTTCAAAAGAAAACTTTAAGTACCTACAGCCTTCAGCTGGCAGCCAAGTCAGGATTGAGGAACTCAGAGGGGCAGTTGTACAGTACTTAGATGCTCAAGTTCTCCTGTGAATATGTGATCTCTTCAGAGTCTTTGCATCTGTAATAGCATGTCCATCAGCCGCCAGCTCACTTCTGCTATTCTTCTCCAGGCACCTGTACCTTCCCAGATAGCAAGCGCCCAAGGCTGCAGAAGTCTCTTTGCCTTGAAAAAACAGAAAAACAGCTTCTCTTTTCAAGTAGCAGAACCAGCTGCTTCCAGACGAAACCTGAATTTTACAACAGGAGTTCCCAACATGTACAGTAAACCTAACAGAGTCTGCAAAGCATAATTGCCACTAAAAGCACTGCAATTTTCTCTGGACAGAAATAGCAAGTTTGCTCCACATTAATACCTAGAAGTAACAAAGAACCTCCTGAAGAAATGCTTTTTTAGCAGAGTCAGGCAGGTTTTGGAGTTAGGCTGCACAGGAAGGTGCTGGAAATAGAGAGGAATTTTTAATATTGTATTGTATTGAAATANTAAAATTACATTTTTCTCATCCCCTTAGAAGTTCATTTCAGATCAACATCAAATTGTTTCCCAGATGTTTTTCTGGGACACAGGCTGGGACAAGCATTGTCCCTGCCCTTCTCCAGGGTGCAAGAGCACTGAACTGTGGGCTCTAGGGCTGCTCACACCAGAGGAATTGAACTGAAGTTAACAGAAACGCTGGCAAGTATCAGTGCAGACCCTTAACAAACACTTCAGCAGAACAAGAACCTTTGTGCTTGGTTTTAGCTGAACCCAGAAGTACCCCAGCGCAAGCAGCTTGAAGTGACTATGATTTGTTTCTTTTCCCCATTTTTATTTACAGTTGTGCTGATTTCCTGGAGTGAAATACAAACAGTCTGAAGCCCAGCAAGAACAAAGCCTGCAGTCTCAGTGCCCTGGGAGAGATGACTGCCTTGCCACACTTGGTTTGGGGCTGTGGGTTTACCCCTCCAGCAGCTTGGAGAGAGGCTGGGGAACACAATGTACCCTCACACCCTCCCCTACAAACCCAGGCAAAACAGCACCTCTCCACAAAGCTGCAAGTCCTGTGCTTGGGTTTCTCCTTGGCTGTCTGGGGTTGCTCTGTATCCTGGCATCAGCAGAGGGGGTGAGAGGAGCTGGAAAAGCAGAACCTGCAAAGATCTGGAGGGGAGCATACTGCTTCTTTTCCTCTCTCTTTCCTGGGCCCCTAAGAGAGGGGAAAGGGGCCAAGGCTGAAGAAGCAGCAGCTTTGCACACACTTGTCCTGGCTGTTCCCACCAACCATGTCAGGTTCAAAATAGGACATAGGCTGCCTGATCCCTGTGCCCTCACGGGAGCCCAGGGAGCAGTGAGCACAGTCGGGCTGGCATCACTTACGATGTCACGCAGCAGTGAGAAAGCAGCCTGGCTCCCTCCCCCTGCCACAGACACACATACAGGGGAGGGAGGGCTGCTGGCCCCTTGCTGCTTACACCTCCAGGTTGGGGGGACACAGATGAGGCTTCCCAGCCTTGCTCCACCCCATCCAGCCCCTCTCCTCCCTATGGTGCCCCAAGCATTCTGCATCCTCCCCAGGTCCTCTCACCCTCACCAGATTCCTCTTCCCCAGGTCAGGCAGAAGCACTAAAAAGCATCCCCTAGAGACACTCCAATCCCCAGTGCATCACCACTGCTTCTTCCTACTCTTGTTCTCCAGTCCAGGCAACATTTTTTAAGACAAGAATTTCCATCAACAAGTTTCTGAGAGTGGTCACAACCCCAAAAGAGCATTTCTCACACAGAAGCCCTGCTTTACCCATCCCTCCTCGCCTTGTCCCTACTAGGCATTCAGTATCCCAGGACACCATCTTGCACAGAGCCCACAGTCCTGCCCTCCTGAGCCCCTTGCCCATCTCAGCAGCCCTGCTCCGTAGAGCTAGCAGGCAGCAGGTCATAGCGGCTGCTGTATATCACCACCCCAGGGGGGTAGTAGACCACCTCCGGTTGGATGGCTGCAGCAGGGGAAGAAGCGTTGACCGGGTGGACGGGCACCAAGGCGTGCAGGGCCTGTTCCTCCTGCTCGGGCTTAGTGGTGTCAGTGAAAGGGCGCATGGTGGTGAGGGAAGGTGAGGTGATCCTCCAGAGAAGGCTCTTCAGTGCCTTGCGAAACTCCCTGCGCATGAGGCAGTAGAGGATGGGATTGAGGCAGCTGTTGGAGTGTGCCAGGCACACACTGATGGGGAAGAGGTACACTTGGGAGAGGAAGTACTCAGTACTGAAGTGCACCACGTTGAGTTTGATGAGGATGCCCCATGTTGTGAGCACTTGGTTAGGCAGCCAGCACAGGAAGAAAGACAGCACCACAATGGACACTGACTTAGTCACTTTGGAGCGGCGCTTGGTGCTGGGGCCGCTGCAGGTGCTGCCAACATGTTTGTCACTGATGAAGCGCACCAGGAGCAAGTAGCAGAAGCTGATGATAGCTAGTGGCACCACGAAGCCCAGCAGCACCTTCTGAATGTGGTACAGACCCAGCCAGAACTGGGCGTTGCTGCCTCGACCCTCAGGGAACTTGACAAGGCAAAGCACATCATCGAAGACGGTGGCAGTGGTGGAAAAAATGGCATGAGGCAGGGAAGCCAGGATAGCTGACAGCCAGATGAGTGCACAAAGCCACTTGGCAGAGCAGCAGCCACCCAGTGGGTCACCTCGCCGCTGATTCTTCAAGGCTGAAGCAACAGAACGGTATCGAGCCACACTCATGGCAGTGAGAAAGAAGACACTGGCATACATGTTCATGGCTGTCACATATGAGACAATCTTACACATTGCCTTGCCGAAGAGCCAGTTGAAGTCCAGCGCATTCTCTACTGCCCAGAACGGCAAAGTCAGCACAAACTGGAAGTCAGTCACTGCCAGGCTGGTCACAAAGAGGTTGATTGAAGACTTTCTCCAACCTTGTTTGCTTTTCATCAGGTAAAGCACCAGCAGGTTGCTCACCAGCCCCAGGGCACACACCACGGAGTACACCAGCGAGATGACAATCCGCACCACGTCGGAGCTGTCCCCCTGCATCCCGTCGGCGCGCTCCAGGTTGATGTTCTTGAAAAGCTGCAGGAAGGACACGTTGCTCCTGTTGCCCATCTGAGCGTCCTCCAGGAAACCCAGCGGCGAGTCCCAGGACTCCCAGTCCGCTCCGTCCTTCATGCCGGCGGCTGGCGAGCAGGCACCGCTCTCGCAGGGCTCGCCCATCCCATGCTAGGAAGGACGAGCGGTCCGCGGGAGCCTTTCCCAAGACCCCCGAAGCGGGCAGTCTCTTCGGCGGGGGGGCTACCGGCGCGGCGAAGGGGGACCGGTGTCTCTCTCCGGTTCGACGGGTGCGAGCAGCTGGCGCCAGTCACGCACCACTCCGCGGTTATATCCGCGCCGGCGGGGCCGGGGCATGCGCGGCGCGGCGGCGGAGCNCGCCTGAGAAACCTCGGCACCGAGCCTGGACGTGCTTCTCCGTCCCCAGAATGATCGCGCTCGGGACAGTGACCGACAAACACCTTCCCTGCTTTCGGGACATCGTGAGCCAGCGGCTATCCGTAATTTTAAAACGAACGGCTGGGACAACAAAGATGTAAAGTCCGGCTACTAACAGCAGGCAGTGCTTGGGAGATGGCAAAAGTGGCCAAGACCCGCGTCGGGCAGAAGCCGCTTGCCCAGGAGGCAGAGGGGCGGCCGAAGGCTCCCAGCAGCCTCCGGCCCGCTCGCCCGCAGGGGGCCCCGGCGCGCCGGGGAGCGGTGGAGGCCGGCTCTGGCCCCGGGAGTTCGGCAGCAGCAGTAGCAGCCATGCCCAACGCTGGCTTTGTCACCAGCTTTGCGGCAGAAACAGAAAAGAGCCGATGGGAATGGGAACCGAGGTTTTCCTTCTCCCGTTCAGCTTTTAAACGGCTCACAATAAGTGCGCGTTATGAAAATGAAATACTTACTAGATAAGCTAAGTAAAGCACTGTCAATCAGCCATCTGGGGGACATTAAGGAAAGATCTAACAAGTAAACTATTTCTTCATAGTCTTTGAACTGTTGTATCTTATTGCAATTCCTGCAAAGACATCACCCTATGTGCCATTTGTTGCCAGGAGTCCACTCATCACCCTGGTTTTACATTTACAGTAACCCTGTAAAAGTATCAGCCACACCACGTGAGTGCTAAAGGGGAATAGGAGTAATTACTAAGTTTTATACATTGTATTGCATATAGTGAGGGTACAACTTACTGGAATCAGCAATGCAATACTCCGGGACACCTTACCTCCCAGATTACTTACTACACTAAACACATTGCTAACAGCATGAAAGAAAGAAAAAAAAAAATTGACTGCAGCAGGCCTTGAAAAACACAATCCTGACATTTCTTCCCCAATTTCTCCAAATTATGGATTTTTTTCTAGGCTAGAAAAAAGCTCTTCTAGGCTCTTAATCATAGACCTTCTTCCCAGTCATCATCTCCACTTAATTATGGGAAGAGGAATCAATCTGTCCTGCTCAAGTGCAGTGGAAAGAAGAAATGAATCATAGAATCACCAGATGGTTTAAGCTGGAAGGGACCATTCCAGATATCTAGTTCCAACCTCCTGACATGGGCAGGGACACCTCCCACTACACCAGGTTACTCAAAGCCCCATACAACCTGGTCTTGAACACTTCCAGGTATGGGGCATCCACAGGTTCTCTAGGAAACCTGGGCCAGTGTCTCACCACCCTCATAGTGATTTTTTTTTTTCCTGATCTAAATCCACCCTCTTCCAGTTTGAAGCCATTAACCCTCATCCTATCACTACATGCTGCCATAAAAAGTACCTCTCCAGCTTTCTTGTAGGCACCCTTCAGGTACTGGAAAGCTGCTGTAAGGTCTCCCTGGAACCTTCTCTTCTCCAGGCTGAACAACCCCAACTCTCTCAGCCTCAGAGAAGCGGTGCTTCAGCCCTTTGATGGTCTTTGTGGCCATCATCTGGACCTGCTCCAAGAGGTCCATGTCCTTGTGCTGAGGGCTCCAGAGCAGGACAGAGTAATCCAGGTGGGGTCTCACAAGAGAGAAGTAGAGGGGCAGAATCACCTCCCTCAACCCGTTGGCTTTCGATGCAGCCCAGGATGCGGTTGGTTTTCTGGGCTGCAATTACACATTGCTGGCTCGTGTTGAGCTTCTCATCCACCAACAGCCTCAAGTCTTTCTCCTCAGAGCTGCTCTCAAGCCATTATCTGCCCGGCCTGTATTTGTGCACGGGATTACCCAAACAGACATGCAGGACCTTGCTCTTGGCCTTGTGATAACCAATTAGGGTTGCATTCAGGAGGCATTTTCAATAGTGGTGCATTAAGTTGCTTCCTTTAGCCTGCCAAGAGGCAATGGTTTCTCAGATTCTCTTACCCAAAGTTAACCATCCTTGCCATGAAAAATAACCACTCATCAGCCCCGTCAGTGTTGCACAGCTGATGGTGCAGGCAGGTGATAATGCCAGGTGTCCTTCAACACCAGCAGTGCAACAGCCATATAAGCAAGCACAGTGAAAGTGCTGAGCTTTAATCAGAGCCGTACCACTGCAAGAGGTTCTGCAAATGGTATAGGAGGAGAAGTGCTCCCCAGCCCCCAGCAGCACTGGTTGCCTTAGGACTAGTGTCAGCACTTGTCCAAAACAAAGATTAGCAAAATGTTTGAAATTAGCAAGTTCTTTTTCAGCTTTCCCCCTCTATTTAGTACTTCCACTACCATCAGTAATTGAGCCCTGCAAAGGCTATGACACATTCACTTGGTAAACCTTTAGCAGCATGGACAGTGCAGAAGTGGATATTTTCCAGCCTGAATTCTGCCCCATTATGATCACATTTCTACCTTCACACACAATTTGAAGTATTTCATTGGAAAAAAACGCAGAAACTATGTCTTGCACAAACCAGTTTCTTCTACTACTTTAATACTTCCCTGCTTGGCACATCTTGTTGATATAGGGTGGAGACTGAACAGTAATAAAGCTTCATAAAGGAGCAGGGAAGGAACATCATGTCAGGAGATACACTGCTTTTTCTGTTAGCCACCCAGAGAAAGCAACAGAGTGTGAACTGTGAACTGAGGTACCTCATGGGAACACTGGTAGTAGATTTTGAACTCAGGGCTGCAAGTGTGAAATGCTTGTCCAGGATGTTTTTGCTCATAGTCTGACCACCAGACATATTCCTGTTCAGTCTTGAGTGGTTTGCTTTTTTCTTTCATCATTCTTCATCTCAGAGAAGAAGTTTTAGAGGCAGGTTAAAGGAGCTTGCTACACCTAGATGAATAATAAAAGAAATACTTGCTGAATAATTTATTCATCACACCATCAGGACATTTCCACAACTGGAAAAATATTTAAGGTCATCAGCTATTTTGAAAAAGTATTGCAGAATTCATCAGACACATTACTAAAGGGTTATTATTCTGGAAAATATTGTCATCTATTTGTCCCTTATTTATTCCACCACTGCTGTCAAAGGCTTGTTAATACGTAACTTTCTGGAGTCTTCTCAGTGTCATTGGTGTTACTGACTCAATCTTTTTGAAAACCAATAAACATGATGGGTATAGGCTTTTGGGATGTATTCTGGTGATAAAAGGGAAGTAACGGCTGATTATTTTACTTTGGAGATCTGAAACAGATAACTACAGAGTTTTGAAAGAGGCTTTTTTGGATTTACATAGTACTATGCTAAAATAATCCAGTATTAAGGCTAAGGGCTAAGGGGCTAAGGTTGCCAGTTTGCTTCCAGATAGCATCAATCTGCAGAGTAAACTTAAAAAGCTTGTACCAGTGCAGACCACCAAGAGAAATTGCCCATTGTATATGTAACTGTACTATATTGTAGCAGAGATAAAATTGTCCCTGCAAGTATATCTCAAATAGCCTTTAAAAATGTTTCAGATAAATATGCCAAATAAACATTTGGTGAAAATGGTATTTTTCCTACAATGTACACTGAAGGATCCCTATAATTTTTCACTTCCTTTACAATCCTCGTACACACACGGAAGATTGACTATGATTACAACAGTGACTGAACCAGCTGTGGGCTGTTCTGAAATTTTTTGGCAAGGGAGATGTGGTTCTGTTTTCAATATGAAAGTTGTTTTTGTGGCTTAAAGCAGATTTTTGAAATATTGAATGTATCCCTATTTTAAATACAGAAACATAAGACTATTTCTCAGGGCATTTTTTGTAGCAGCAAAAGATTTTATTTGACATACTGAAGCACTGTGGCGTAATAGTAAAGCTCTTGAATAGATTTCATTAAAAGGAGTTACTAATGTGTGCTATTTAAATGGTCCTTTTTAAACCTAAAATGTTGTATTTTTGCCAAAGAATTCTGGTTTATGAATGATTCTGCTTATGGCAATTTCTTCTCATTATATCAAAATTTTGGAGCGGGAGAAGGAAAGGGAAATAGGAAAAAGGGGACATTTCATATTTGTTCTTATTTTCTCAGTTATAATTTCTGGAATCTATATGGTCTCTCTCTTTGACTTTTTATGAGCTCAAGGGCTACAATCTCATGCTTTTGACTAAACTCAGACAATAACTGCTAACATATTTTGAACTGGATTCTACAACTGTACTTTCTCCATGCTGAGAGCGAACGTTTGGTGTGACTTGGTCTGTATCCAACATGGGAAGATTTTCATGGCAATTCTTTTCTTAAAAGTATAGAAGGAAATGTATGCACATTTTCATTACAAAATCTCAGTTAGATAACACAGTTAACATACTTGGTTAGATATCACAATGATCATACCATCACTGGTAAGCTTTATGAACTACAGACATACTCTTCAGAAGGTATTATTTGCCTATAGATATATATTTTAATAAAAAAAAAAAAAGTTAAGCATATTCAGGTCCTCTCCTCCTTTGTTTTGTAGATAGATCAATGAGAACATATATCTTCCTGGCACTAATTTTCATAAAAATTTAATTTCAAAGTGACCTGTTTCTCCAGAAACGTGCTTTAAAACCTTTCGTATGGATAGTAAGTGGTCTGCACTGGTACAA
>VXBJ01006459.1:6299-33599 GCA_013400055.1 Nycticryphes semicollaris | reverse complement strand
CGTTATTGACAGAATACTCTGACTCTGAAAGAATATTTTAGTACTGTGGATCTCATTTGGGTTTTTGGAAGAGAAAATCTGAAGGGTAGCAGTAGATGCTGAGATCCGTTGGGGTTTACTTTTAGCTAGATGTTTTTTTCTGGTGGTCTGGACTGAACAGCTCTATCATTCATAGGTCTTGAAACCATCCAAATATTCAGTCACTATTTCATCCCATTAGTAGTTGGAGTGCCTTTGGTGTGCATCAGGATGTGAGCTTCTGTCTTAGTTTTCTCTAACAGCAGTGTAGCTCAGATGCACTGAAACTGCTTTGCAAATCAAACCACCTGAGCGTAGGCTGGGAAAACTAGGAAATTTGCTTCAGAACTGCCCTTGCAGCTTCAGAAATAAATGTTAAGATAGGTGTAACTTTGGACAGAGCTTTAACTCAAAACTGAACCACTTTGAGGCATCCCTCATTCCAAACAGCATTTCTAAGGCTGGAGCTTAGCCTTACATTTCTCAATAGGCTGTGGTTCAGACTGAGACAAGGAGGTAAAATTCTTATTTTTGCTACGCTTTGTTTTTTAGCACTACGATAGCTTAGGTTTCTAGTGCTAGACAGTAAGGTTGAACATACCTTGTCAGGGAGCAGAGTAAGAGACAAACTACCTCAGTGTGAAGGTGATGCTGTAGGGAGCTGTATAAAATGGCACATGTAATCTGTGAGAGGCAACATGCAAAGGGTTTGTGGAGTGTCTAGGTGGAGTTGATGAAGTGTGTGCAGCGTTCATGTGCTCTAGAGCCTTGACCCTTGAAGGACAAATTACAGTATTTGAAAGTGCACAGAGCAATGCCTTTTGTCTACCACATCTCAGTCTGCAACAGGCTAGGGACTGACGTTTCACTCTTGAGCCTGAACTCACCACCACGGTGATTGTCTGCAAAGTACATCCTTTCCCTGCCAGCCTGTCAATATCAAAGTATGTTCCTTGCTATTGAGAAGTATTAGGTTTTCTGAAGATTTGGAAAATAAGTGCGTTGCAGAAATACCCTGGCAATGTATGAAAAGTAGCATGAAGACAGCTCTGACCTAGATGAAGTGGAAAACTTCGGAATCTTAACACAAGTGCTTATAACACTTTTGGCATGTTGCCTGGAGAAACAGACCATTGCTTGAGGTCAAAAGCCTCCATCCCACTGGCATGAAGATCAGGGATTTTCTAAGTAATTCTTCCAGGGGGGACCAACTCATCAAACCTTCCTGAAACATGTTATGGTCATACAGGGTCAGTAAGGAAAAAGAAGTATGATGATACAAGTAGTTCCTTTGGTTGTTGTGCTTTGGTAAATGTCTTTGTTAGTTTTCATTAGGGTGAGAACTTGAAAATGAAGTAGTAGGTCTTATGCCTTCTGAAGTATTTAATGTGCAACAAGTATTAAAAGAAATTATTCAAATTACATTTTAAATTCAGTTTAGTAACATCCTTCAACATAATCTTTTAATTTGGTTTGCATGCTTTGATCTGGAGGATTGCGAAACGATGTTTGTTAGAATACAACAAGGCCTGGGGATTCCTTCTTTTTGAGAAACGCTTGTATCAGGAAAACACTGTCATGGTTTGGTGTCCTTACCTTACCCCAGACTGACACTATGAAAATACAGAATCATAATTAAATTCAGGTTGAAGATGACTTCTGGGGAAAAACACGATGGTTTTAATGCACCAATTTTTGCAGTCTGAAGACTGAAGGTTGCAGTGAAATTTGGATCTGAATCTCTTAATTCTTCGGAGTGCCACAGCCAGGGGAAGGGTCATTTAGCTAGCCTTTCCCATGAAAGTATTCCAAAAGATCCAGTGTCATATGAAAACATTCATTAAGGAATAGTTTTGCCAGCACTGAGAAGTGCAATCTGTTTTTCAGGATAACAATCTGATGGTTTTGTAACTGCAGCAGTCTGTTGCTTCCTGAGTTAGTGGTAAATAATTTTTTACTCTTCAGCACCTTGTGTCTTTCTTTTTTTGTCCTTCCTGAGGTGTGTTGTGTTTACCCATCAAAAATACTCTTTTTTTATTTTTTGAGGGAAGTAGAACTGAAAACAGGTAAGCACTATGGAATTAGAGAAATTTATTTGAGATACTAAAAACCCATTTCATGAGAAGAAATTGTAAGCTTGTTTACTTTAGGAGATTAATTCTAAACTACTTCATAAAAAGAGTCATATGAAATAATGAATTGCACGGGGCATGTTGATAAGGATCCTCGGGGCTGAGAAGGGACGAAGAGGAAGATAAAAGAGTGTGGTTGCATGGTACCAACTTCCCAGAATATGCTTGGGCAGCAGTGGCTGCCTGGGTCAGGACCATATGCTGAATGTGTGCTTTGGCAAATGGGTCCAAATAAAACACAGCTCCTCAGCCCACCACTGCGAGCCAGGGCAGTGCTGGTCGGCTCAAGCGTCATAACCCAAGAGCTGGTAAGAACCGATACCTTAATCTTCAGAGGGAACAGGAAAATTAGCAATGTTCCCTTCCTGACATCATTTTGGCCTGCCAGTTTAGGTACATGTAAAATGATAAACATACTGTACTTGTTNTTCAATCATTAGGTGGGGAGAGTGTGTAAACTTGGGAGTTTTTTTTTTTTTTTTTTTTTGAGATGGTCTTTGATAAGCTAGTGGTGTTAGCTTATAAAGGCTAGCTTTGGTGCTTTGAGACACTGAGTGTATCAAAAAAAGTGTGTGATCCCTAAACTGCTAATTTTTTGCTTTCTTAGTGATAAGAGCTGGTAAAAAATTTGTAATACTGGAAAATACTGGTTTGATTAAATAAAAATGTTTTACTGGAATATCCTCTTTGCTGACATATTTAGTGGGAAATGGTTGAAATATTACCTTGCAATTTNACCAAACCAGATCAAAACCTTTGGCCTGAAGTGTGGCAAAATAAAATCCTAAGGATGCTACGGGAGGGAAATCCTGTTTTTAACTCTCTTTCTGGAATGACTTCCTCTCATGTGAGCTATATTTGGTTCATATTTGAAAGTTCCTGAATTTTCATGGTCACAGCAATGCGTAAGAACAAAACAAAGATGTGTGATGTAGATTTGTGTTCTGTCACTCACACAGCACTGAAAGTATAGAAAGCCTAGAAATGGATTTTCATCTCCCTTGTGTTTTTATTTTGAAATGTTTTCCTGCTTCTACTGGAATTGCTCACGTAATAAAAATACAACTCTTACTATTAATTTTTATTCATGAAACTCTTCAGAATCAAATTTCTTCTTCGTAAATCCAGGGGACAGTGCTGAGAAGATACTGTTTTGAGGGACATCTATGTGACTAAATCACATTGGCAAATGATTGAAAAAGAAAAGTGATGCTTTCAAAATGTGGGAAACAGCTTTTTGTCATTAGTGCTTCTCCAGGCTGACAATATATTGCTTTTTTTTAGCTAGAATGTCTTCTTACCTAGGAATTCTAGCATTGCCTTAGTTGTTTTGAAAATAAAGTATACTGATGTCTCAAATATTTAATTTCCCTATGTATTTGTACATTTCCAAAGTTGGCTGCAGGTGGAACAACAGTGTGACAGATTCAAGATAGCAGAATAGGGAGGACAGTCATTGTATGAATTGTTCCATTTTAAAAACATAAACAAATCTCTTATTTCCAGAATATATTTGGAGACAAATGACTAGGTTCATAAATGGATTTGGGCGGAATTGGACAAGAGGATAAAAATTACAAACAAGTAGGGTTCTGGAGGAACTAAAGATATCCTTCTTTCCTTTTCATGCTAAATAGGTCATGACCTTCTTAACAGGTTGAAGAACATGATGCTGTAACCGCTGTCTATTCTTCTCTGGGTCAGTTATCTGGTTAGGTCTTTTGCATTTCTGGGTCTTGCAGAGGCTGTCTTAGCACTGGAAGAGTGGGGCACACCTCACTGTTTATTTTGGGTCACAGTCAGAGGAGAACCCAGAGACAAGTCACTACTCGAACACCAGAAATGGATCAAACTGTGGGCCTGTATAAGAGAGCAACATGAAATCTCCTAGGTACAGGAAAGTTTCCAAGAGGAAGTAAAGGGAGAAAATAGTTTTGGTTTTGTCCTTTTCAGTGGAAATATTACTAGGATTTGTCTTGGCAGGTTATTTAGGGCACAAATCTAGTAATGCTACAGTGCCTTTCTGCAAAAAGATTATAAAGAACATTTCCAAATGCTAATGCCTTATTTCTGAGTTGTGTGTTAGTCCCGAGATCCCTTGTGTTGCAGCAGCAGTGTCTTGTCCCCTCAGTAGGGCTGGGAAGGAGCAAAGTTCAGTGACGTTGAATGAATACCCTAGGTTTATGCACTGAGTCCTACAGAGCTGTGGAGTGAATTTTTCTCTGATAGTCTGTCCTCTTCATTAGGAACAAGGCTCTCTTTTATTCCTCAGTAACACAGACATTGTTTATAGTATTTTTAGATGACAGAGCATCATTAAGGCTTTGTTTCCTTGACACTTGTTTACGGCGTGGAACTGTCAATTGACAGTTGCTTCTGGTAATACTTTTGTCTTCAAAGGCCATGCAAGCATTGGCACGGAAATGGCAGAAGAATGGAAGAACATCAGTATGGAAACTGAGAACGGTCTGCACACATGTACCTGGTCGGCTCCTGGCCATACTGGGCTTTGTGTAGCACTGTGGGCAGATCCTGCTTTGGCTGTCTGCAGCTGGGCAGAGGGTGGTCTCTGTCCTGATGGGCACCAGCTTTTACTACAAGTGCTGTTGTCTGCTGCTCAGACGACAGGAACACAATACAAAGTCATGAATCATTGTTTATGTATTTATTCCCTGTCCCAAAATGCAGAACACTGCTCTTTCTTAGTGGTGACAGACTTAACACACCAAACCTGGTGGCTGCTCCATATCCTGGCAATCTGTAGAAAACTGGGTCAAGTCTGCTGCCTGTTCTTAAGATTTTTGAAAGGTTTCCCCCCGCCTCATTTCTTCCCTCTGTGCCCAGCCACAGTCGGGGAAGCCCTCTGTGAATGGCTAATTAGTGGCAGTATGACCCATTCTCTTTATGTGGTAGAGGGTGGGAGGTGCTCCAAGTGGGTCTTCTCTGGGCAGAGCTGTGCCTGCCCTGACACGTGGCAAGCTTGCCACTGAAAAGCAGAGTGGTGTCTAAATTCTGCTGGAATCTAACTGTTCTCCTTACGGCAGGATATCACCATTATATGGAGCCTAAGAGCGAGCTCCGGTACTTACGCAGTGTTGCCTACATTCTTAATCCGTTCCACTCAATGCAGCATAAAATCCACGAGTGGCATGTTGTCTGCTGCAGACTCGCTTCAGTTATGGAGAACTCAGCATGGTATTTGCTCCTGCTACATGCCAAGAAGCGTGAGGTGCCTCTTCTGTGCTGACCCACGTTACCATCTTATGGCCTGTCCCAAGCTGAGCACTTGTGTGCGGGTGCTGCAACAGGACTTCAGCAGTAGTGTGCCCTATGAAAGGACTAATGGACTAGTGGACTGATACTGCTGTTTAGACTTTCCTCTCCTACGGATATGGAAAGCCTGCATCAAGATGTCAGAATGCTCAGTGTTTTCCTTACATGAGGTTAGGGATCAAGGAGTCTCAGCTTTAAAACAGTTTTACAGTCCTTTGTTCTTAAGTAGCCGAAGAACAAAATACATTGCTAAGCTTATAATAGGGATTTTTATCTGCTTCTTTATCTACCAGTTTGTGAGACTGGCTGGGTACTAGCAATGTTTTTGTTAATCTGTTTTTAAAGGTAGCTACCAGGCTCTGCAAAGCTGCTGTTCTACACAATTCAGCCTTATAGCCCAGAAAAATTACCACATCTTTCTATTCCCTTCTGGTACACATGTGGCCAACAAAGTAATCTCTTTTCAAATCCAAGTGTTTTCTGATTATGGTAGGTGGGTAAGTATGTGGCAGTGCAGAAATGCACTTAAGGAACAGGGAGATGTAACCTTTCCTTCAGTTGCACTTGTGACCACCTGAAACTGGATTTGGCAGTGATCCTGGACATGGAACTGTACAGCCCCAGCGCACACTGGACACATATGCTGTTTTCACAGAATCACAGAATATCAGGGATTGGAAGGGACCTTGAAAGATCATCTAGTCCAATACCCCTGCCGGAGCAGGAACACCTACATCAGGTCACACTGGAACGAGTTCAGGCAGGTTTTGAATCTCTCCAGAGAAGGAGACTCCACAACCTCTCTGGGCAGCCCCTTCCAGTGTTCTGTCACCCTCACTGTGAAGAAGTTTTTGCTCATATTTAAGTGGAACCTCCTATGTTCCAGCTTGCACCCATTGCCCCATGTCCTGTCACTGGCTGTCACTGAGAAGAGCTGTTTTGGAGGCTGTTATTTTAAGAGGTAGACTGGAGGCATTCTTGTTGAACTATGAATTCTGTTCTGGGAACAAGGGTACACAAGTTCTTGACAGATGCCTCTTCCCCTTCACTCCTCTCCTTGCTTCCTTGAAGAGAGTCTCTCACTTCTTTGTTTTCCATTCCCCTGCCTTATAGTACTTGTGATGGAAAATATGGCAGATGACCTTATCTGCCAGTTGTCACTGACATCTAAATAGGAAGGCACATCTCCAGAGCAGCCTCTTTGGGTTTGTCCAGCTAGTGATAATCAGCTGGAACCAAAATACAGGAATAAGGTGTTTGTAAAATGCCAGGCATCAAAACAAGCTGCCAACCTCTTCCTTAGGGATGGCAATTGCTCCATGGCTGGATATAACAGAGCTTCCAAAGTCTTAAGTGTTGTGATTTTGTTTGTTCTGGCACATGTAAAGAACGAAAGACCTGCTAAGTAACTCCCTTACGTATCTCTCTTATGTTTCTTCTCTTAGACAGTAGTACAGAAAATGTGTAAGTAGAAAAATTTATACTGAAATTAAATGCAGTGTTCCTTGTGCATCTTTTCTGTGTTGTTCTTGATTTGCCTGTTTTCTCCATATTATAAATATCTGGATATTCTCCTTGCTTAGCTTGCTTAGCTAGTGTTTTTGTTGTGTTGTGTGGTTTTGGTTTTTTGGTAATTTTTCCTCTTTTTTTTTTTTTTTAAGACAATCAAGGTGTGTGTTTTGTTTCTTTTGTTGGTTTTTTCTCCCCAACAGATTCATCATTCAAACTTTGACTAATATTTGCTGCAGTACTTCAACATCCATCCCTTTTCTTTGTGTTTGAACTTCAACTATCCATCTGCCAGCTCCCTTCCCCCAGTCTTTTGTCTGGAAAAATACTCTAATTGACAGGTCAAACGAATCTCATCAGTGATCTCAATACATGAGAATTCAGCTGTGTCTGTGGATCCTGGTCTTGGTCTTGTCACCTTTAACAAATATGAAGTTGTTAGCCCAGAAGCTGGGCTTGGATGGAGCTTTTATAATGTAGTTGTTACATTTCAGTGCAACAGTCATTGTTGGGTTACATTAGAATAAGGATTAGTCACTATGAACTAATGTGAATGGAGTACCCAAGATTAGATTGCTCCTTTAAGACAACTGTTTTTTGAGAATATTTTTATATAGTTTCAATACATTTCACTCTCATTTAAATATGTATTTAATTATTTGTAATTACTTAGGAATATTGTTAGCGTACAGAGCTGTCAATCATATTTCCAGCTTTCATGAGTCTTTTTAATGATTCTTCTATATATGTGTGTGTATTTTTTTTTTCTTAAAGTCTTCACTCATGATGTCATGAGTTTGGTGTTTTTGTATAAAAAATGTCTTTTACTGAGGGAAGACTGGGATTGTGACTTCAGTCTAAAGGTTCAGAACCCAAAAGTGAAAAATACACATGACATCTATTGTGCCTTGATTCTTAACAACATAAGGTTTGTAAGATGGTTTGTTCTTTGTTTCTTCTAGTATCTTTGAAGTTGTTGGCCAAAATCGGTCCAATCTGTCAGAGAAATAGAAGTATCAAAGCCATTAAGTTGTTACCAGTTTTGCAGGTAAAGGTGGGAACTTCTGATCAGTGAAGCGATGGATGAACACATGTAGGTTGACCAGTGGCTCAGCACAACTGTAAGTTGTTACTGAGCAGAGTGCAGCTGATGGTAAGGAGTGCTGGAGGATTTAGAAGAGGTTGGAGAAAATGACTCTGTGAGGAAACTGAGCACATATGAGCATCAGGTCTGTGGGGAACCAAAATTTTCATAGTTCTGCTGTTCATAGAACTTTTTCAGTTTTTTTCCTTTAATCCATTTTCACTTTGCTGAGGGGAAGGGTAATAAATTTGCACATAATTGTTTGCACTGGTTGCCATATTTACAGCATGCTTTACCTGCTGCCTATCACAGCACATGCTTTGTTTGTTATCATTAATAATAAGCAGGAGAGAAGGAAGGAACTGAAGCTTTCCTGCATACCCCGTCAGCAATGTGTATAATGTGACGTTAATAGGGCCACATCTTGCCAATTGCAAGGGAAAAAAAAAAAAAGAAAAAGAAGAAAATTGCGTGTCTTGCTCCTGTTCTGAGCAGACAAACATTGGCAGGATGTTAGGTGATGAACAGTAGTGGGTGACATAAAGAACAGACCCAAATAGTCTGCTTGCGCTTGGAGGATAGATAGATAGATGGGCTAGTGGCACTTCCACAGCAGCTGTCGTGAGCCTGGCTTCTGGCACCAGCTAAAAAACAGCAGCCTGAAGATCAGGTCCTGCCTCTTCACTTCTCCACGTCTGACTGTCAGAGAGGAGCAGCCACAGTCTCTAAGCAGAGTCAGCATCAGGACACAGTTACATACACACATCTATGGGGCACGTGCATGCGAAGCTATGTACCTATATGTAGCTCTGTCATTGCAGAGCAGTTACAACAGCTAAATCTCTTGGTCTAAGATCTATGTTGTGTGCTAAGAAAGTTTGTGTGCTGTTTTATGTATGGGGTATTACCAAGCCATTGCCAAATACGCTGTTTTTTCCCAGGAACTGGTGCTTAACAGCAGACTTTCCCAGCCCATTTGTAAATTGCAACAGAACTTAAGGATTTAGTAATTTAGGCTGGGATGTTTATGTGCTATATATACACACTGGCTTCAGGGTGTGCTCTAGAGAAAGACTCATCTGAAATTGCAAGCCTTAAAAATAAATAATAACTAAATACCTAGTAATAAAAAAGGCTGGTAAAAGGCTGGTTGTCCTGACTAAACATTGCCTATGTTTAAACACATCCATTGTGCATTCCAGTTCTGATGGCAAACATCAAGTCCCTAATAAACTGCTTAGGCTTGTTGGTGCATGGAGATGCCAAGAGTAGATCTAAACCCATAGTAGTTGTAACACACAGTAAAGTCTCATGCAGGTGCTGGTTTTGATTTGAAGTTTTCTTTTGTTCAAATTCCACTTTTTTTTCATTTTTAAATGTATACATTTAAAACAAAGATGATTCTAAATGCTCAGTCCAAACTTTAATATCTGTTTATCTGGATGCATTGTTAACTCTATCTGTTTCCTTATGTAGAACAGTCGTCAACCAAATCTGGGTAAAAGTGTAAGAATAGAGACTGTGGGCAGGGTATATGTCTCTTCTATCCACCATCCTTTTTTTCAACAATGACTAAGTAAATATCTGGGGAAGAGTAAGATCAGGGCAGTAGCATATATCTCCTTTGTTCATCCTTGCCTTTATTTTCAACTAAGATCAAATATCTTCATATGGGTATGTATTCTTTGTTCAGAATCTATTGATAAACTATTTCTTCACATGCTTTCGTGGTCTCCTTGAGTCACTTGGTGTTAGAAACGTGAAACTTTTACTATGAATTATAACACTTATATGGATTTAGATGTATCTTCTTTTGTTTTTCACTAGCTTTTTATCAGCTGCTTTTGTTCCTTCCTGGAGCTATTGTTTTGGAGGAAACAATGAACAGTCAAACACTGAGCATAGGGGAAAAAATTGCTAAGTAATTTATTTTCTTTTTGCAGAAACTCCTCTGTTAAGAATTTAACATGCTTCTGTTTAGCAAGAGAAATGTAAATAATTTGTATTACTACAAATCTCCTTGGTAGATACTTATGGAACTGGAATGACATTATAGGTAGCATTTCACTCTTACTGATGTCCATTTTATTTCAGTGTGTAACACTTGAGGAAAAATGTCTCTGCCAAAAAATGTACTATGAGTAATTACTTCTACTAACTTCAGATCAACTGCATTTAATTTGGAGAATTTTATCACTGAACAAAACATTTCCCCACATCCTCCTTTTCCTGACAGGCCCACAAAGTATAATTTCAACTGGAATTTAGTTGGTTCAGTTCTAAATTCTTGTTTAGAATTTTGCCTCTCAACATGAAATTGTGGATAATTTCCTAAAAGGAATGCTATCATACAGTTTATGTTTTAGAGTTATGGAAATTACTGGAAAGTCAGTCTCTGTTTGTTCATTACATTGTTTTAGTTTATCTCAATCTGCACGGTTTTTTAAGTGAGAGTAGGAGCTCACAGAAAAAATCCTCACCTTTTTATTTCTGAATGCCAGGTAGTTTAACAACAAGTCCTAAACGATTACTCCCATCTCAAAAACTGTGTTTAATTAGTCCCTGGTTAAATGCCTGTTACTTAGGTGTGGGTATGGAGGCAGCTGTGCTGGTTGAGTTTTCTCTAGGGCTGTATTTCCATCAGTGTTGACTGACAGACATGATGTTGTAGTGCGCTCATGCAAGTATTTCTTGTGTCTTTGGTGTTTTGAATGTTGCATAATTACTGTTTACGGTATGTGCAGTGCTGGCAATCCATTCATCGCAAACTGGTTTGTTTGCATTATACAGTTGATCAAATTGGTGTTTGCAAGATTGGCAGAATATTATTGTCTGTGTATGCTTATAGCCAGAAACATAATTTTAAAATGAAAACAAACCTGGGATGTGATTTCCAAAATTTATGCTAATTTCTTTTTTTCAGGTACTTTAAGTGAAAGGAAAATGTGTCTGCAGTTCTTTCTAGAACTGTTACTCTCTTATTTTAATAAACCAGACATCACGAATCTTTCTATGTCAAGTGTACCATGGTTTGCCCCAGACAATATAGTAATTGTTTTTAAAAGGCAGCATTTTCATTGTGCTGTCAGTGCTGCCAGGGGCTCGGAGGGGCTCTGTCTTGCGATGTAAATGATATTCATACATGGGGAAGTTGCAGACTTGAGTGCATTTAGGTTAAAACTCAGTTTGGTGCTGTTGACTCTGCAATATTCTCAGTGCTGAGCCTGCTCTGACCCCTCACAACTCTGCCCATTTACAAGTGGTTAAATGACGAAAAAGCTTGAATGAGACTAGGTGAGTATAAGCTGTAACTGTCCTTCACTATTTCTATGGGTGTTGTGCCATGGTATGGAGCCCTTCCTGCTCAGGTCATGAGCATACTACTGGGCAGTAAGTTTGTAAGAAGGTCAAAGGGTTGAGTGTGTGTCTCTAGACATGGCATGCCTGGTTCTTGAAGTCCAGTAATCATAGAATCATGGAATGGTTTGGGTTCCAAGGGACCTTAAAGTTCCAACCTTTTTGCCACAGGCAGGGACACCTTCCACTAGACCAGGTTGTTCAAAGCTCCATCCAGCCTGGCCTTGAACACTTCCAGGGATGCGGCCTCAACAACTTCTCTGGGCAACCTGTTCCAGTCTCTTACCACCATCATAGTGAAAAACTTCCTAATATCTAATCTAGTTTTATCCTCTTTCAGTTTGAAGTCATTATCCCTCATCCTATCACTACATGCCCTTTTAAGAAGTCCCTCTCCAGCTTTCCCGTAGGTCCCCTTCAGATACTGGAAAGCCACTATAAAGTCTCCCTGGAGCCTTCTGTTCACCAGGCTGAACAACCCCAGCTCTCTCAGCTTGTCTTCATAGCAGAGCTGCTCCAGTCCTCTGAGCATTTTCATGGTCCCCCTGTGGATCTGCTCCAATAGGCGCATGTCCTTCAATGTATGCCCGATGTATGAGAGGGCTGCATGAAGCCAGGTGAGGGTCTGGATCTGTTTATGTAGTCATGTGGAGCAGCAAGGAACCGTAATGCTCCCTCACCCTCATGCTGGTGGCTTGCCACAGCTTCAGCTGCTTCCCAGGCATGGGAAGCACCAGTCAGGAGATGTGTGAAGTTTGGTGGTGGTGTGAAAGGGCTGCTACAGCTGGCCCTGTGCACCCTGTGAAGCACGGTGTGTTCAGAACGTGCTTCAGCCAAGGAGAAAAAAGTGGTCTCCACCTCCGTCTGAAGGTACTGTGATGTGTGTACCTTGCTCTGTATCACACTGAGATGGACAGTTCCAAGTGTTGTCATATGTATCTTAGTTTGACAATAAAAAAAAAAAAAATACTTAGTATGAATAGGGCTGAGTCTTGCATCTCGTATTGTATTTTTAGTATAACTTTTATTTAGCAGAGTTGCCATATCAAGAAGCACTTCTAATAGAGTGTGTTATGCTGGCGGGTGGCTGACAAACTCGTTGGGTTGTGGTGTAATGCGAAGCAGTATATAGCATAAAGCCAGTGGACCCCAGCAGCCTGCCTCACAGAGGGTACAGGAGGCAAAAAGCGTGTGGAGATCACTCTGCAGTGAGCATGTAGGTTTCCCATCTGCTTTCCCTTCAGGAAAAGGGAAGTTTAATGTCTCGGAATAAAGGACTTCAAACTTGATTCATGAATATGAATAGCTAAGCTATCTTGCAGATGCCTGTAGTCAAGGTTTTATGTGTAGTCCTTGTATTACCTTGGCAATTAAAGTTAGCATAGTAGCTTCACTTCTTAGTGAATGGTAGTGTCCTCAGGCATCTTAAATGTAGTATGGAATGATGCATGGAATAAAACTGCTTGTTGCGCCATCACTGGATGTTGTTTTTTTCCCCTCCTTGACTGCTTCACAGCATGGCATAATACACCAGCTGCCACGGTATAACTACCCTTGAGATCACTATATGTCATTTGCACTTTTCTCTAGCTAAGTTTCTTTAGCCTACTCAGCTATTATTACCATAGCTGTCTGTAGTCCTATTCTGACAATGAAGATTATGTCTTTAAATGTTTGTACAAAGAGGGATTAAAAACACAGTATTTGCCCTCCCCAGTCTTTCTACTGTGTTAAGGTGTGCAAAACAAACATGAAGATGAAAGTGTGCTTCTCGGTCTTCATTACCTCTTCTTTTTCACACTCGGACTGTCAGAGGTCCTTCTGCTAGGGTGAAAAACATCTTTATGTTTTATTAGTGCTGTGCTGAATATAATAAGGTGTTAGATCTACGACTAGGACTCTAAGTTCTGCTATAATTCCAAGCAATGTTTTCTAACTATTAACTTGTGCTGGAGTTTGTAGCCCTGATTTCTAATCCTGTAGCTCTAGTGGTGTCCTCTCTGTGCATGTTAAAGGCTTAGAAAGAAGCAGCTGCTGAGGTAACTGAAATTGTATAGGACTTGTTTAATAACATCTTGGAAGCTCAAGACAAGTGGTAACTCATTGTTTTAATTCTTTAAAAATGAAAACCACAAAAAACTGGTAAGAATAAACAGAGTAAGAGGTAAAAGCAAGTAAAAGGAATAAAAACCCAATGCTCTTGCAAGTTTAGTAATTATAATTAGGTGGGGAGAAAAATTAAAATCAACATATAAGCTGGTAAGATAACTGAAAAAAACAAGAGATGTCCTAAAAGCATGTTAAAGGTGCACAGATGGGGAGCTTTTTCAAACGCTTTGAAACAGTTGTGAACAAGTATGTGACTGAGAATGGTGGTTGAACGAGACAAGGCTGTAGCAGAGAGGCTGTGTCACTTAACGAAAAACAAAAAAAATCATTCATTAAGACAAGGTGCTTTTCAAAAGGAATGAATATAAAGTTGCTGAATTACTATCTGTGAGATATAGTCTTTTATTTAAGTTGACCTTAGGAGGTAGGTAAATATGTGGGCAATGAGATGGCTTGGATCGCCAAGTGCTAAATGGATCAAATGAGCACCTGAGAGAGGGAAGTTCCAGAGAAGTGATGAGAAAGCAGGCTGTGGCCAGCAAAGTCCCTAACTGGAAGATTGCCAGAACATCTGGAGGTCAGTGATTGTGTCATTGTATCCTTGTACTGTTCTTACAGAACCTGCTCTTGCCTGGTGCCAGCTGAAGGCTGTGTGGTTGAAGGGACCTTTATTTTTATCCAGTCTGGCCATTCCTGTGATCTTATGGCATAGGGTATGTAACAGGTTTTCACCAGCCTGGGATGGTTTTGCTATATGTATTTGCTAATATAGATGCCTTTCTCTTGAAAGTTATTGTACATGGTATAGAAACGAAAAATTGGCTGCTGTTGCTGCCATGAGATTTGAGGATTTCTTTTAAAACTAAGTTTTATCTGGCTTTGTTTTCCATATGAAATCTGGATGTCCTTTGTTGCTCTTTGTCCTCAAAAGAACCTAATTAAATCATAATCTGCGTTAAGCAGTCTTGGCCGTGTCTATAGATGACACCAAAGCTTTTGAGCTGCATTGCCTACACATTTTACAACAGCTGTTGACTTTTTCCTAGTAACTCATAACCAAGGGAGAGGCTGTATTTCTTCCATTGGCACATTTTTACATCATGTCAGTACTGAGAGTGTCTCAGTACTTCCTGGCAGTTTTTGATGTGTCTTTATATAATCTAGTTCATTAATAGCTTGGTAGCAGATGCTTGTCAAATGTGGCAGGTGGATTTAACCTTTTTTGCATTCAAATGCACTGAGGAAACTCCTGCTACTTCTTCAAAGTAGGACCCCAGTCCCAACGGCCAGAAAAAAGCGATAAATCAGAATAGTACAATTTTTTTCTTACACAGAGAAATGTACATTTCTGATTTATAGATAACAAGATACTGAGAAAACATGTCACTTGTTTATCCAATTAAGTGTTCTCTTTCAAATGAGGAATTGGATTTCACTTGGCTTTGGAGAAGAGTTCAAAAGTCTGGAAGTAGTAGCAATTCAGGAGAGAGATGCCAACGAGGGTTATAAAGCTAAATGGCCATTACTGCTCCCATGGGAGACAAACCAAATCTAAGGAGGGAATGAAACTGGTAGAATAAATTAGCTACAACTAACTGCAAAGCTCTGTTTGCAGTAATAGTTACTGTCTTCCAGAAAAAAAGGGTAACTGTGTATTGAAAGAGAGGCTAAATATTTAATGTCAGGTCATGATGCCATATACTATCACATGTAATGCTACCTGCACTGATTTACCCAGGTTTATGATGGTTTTAGGGTATCATATTTGTTTTGCAGCAGTGCTCTGAATTGTTCTGGTCATTAGAAAGGAATATGATTTCCAAACTACTTGTGTTACCTTATTGGCCATTTTCTTCTAACTAGGACATGCTTTCTCCTAGGAAGGCAGCAGAGCAGCTTTTGGTGTACTGTCTTCATGTTATGGCTGTGAATATTGCTTTATATGGTATTTCTGCTAGTTAAGTGGATTATCATAACACTTTTCCAGAAACGTGTTCTATTAAGAGCTTGAATGACAATTATGCATTTTAAAGTATAAACCAGCCAAATTTGTTTATGTCAAGCTTCTTTATGGAAACTGAAGCTAGCAAAACTGAGTTGCATTTTTCATTCTTTGATAAATGTTCTCTGTTTCCCCATTGCTAAGAATTCCATTTCTTTGAACTATGACGTCCCATCTGATGCTTGCATGGGAAGTCATTATTCATGTAGACAAGACAGTGTGAAGACTCAAGTGGCAGAACACAGATGCAGTGAGGTATAAAGCCTGTAGATGGATAACTCTTGGGGGAGTTGAAAGTCCAAATCAGAAAAACACATGAGGCATAGGAGGTCAGACTCTGAAAGTAGATGGATTTCTGTGAAGGGTAGGAATTTGTGAATTGTCAGTGTGCCACTGACATTCCTGACTCTTAGCCCTCATACAGGCTATTTTTGTGACTGAGCAAGTCACTTGGGTCCCATTTGTGTCCAAGTCTGGAGGTCAGACTGATCTGATTCAGAAACAAAGCAAAACCAAAAAATCAAAACAGAAAACCTCCACAACCCGCCCCCACTCCAAACCCTAAATCCCAACCAGTGTGCTCAGGGCCTTTCTTTTTCTTTTCCTAACCTGATTACAAGACAGGGTCTCTTTAGGTGCTTAACCTGATCACAGCAGTAGATTGAACTGTTAATCTGTGTTAGATCTGTAGCAATGCCACAGAAAATTGCTTAGTATTCTTCACTGTCATTTGTCCAATGTAGAATTAAATCAGCACACTAATTTATATACTCGCATGGTAGATCCACCGTTGGTGAAGCACCGCTGACTGAGAGGAGTAAATTGGGAACAGACTTCCATCCTTTCTACCCACCCACTGCATCTAGCTGAGCAGGTTAATGATACATATGTATGGTCAGATGAGTGAGTATGTGGCTGTGTGTGCACTTACTCTCCAGTATTTGTCACAGATCAAGTATAAAGATAACCCTGCATTTCAGAGTGCTGTGTTAATTTGGGTTCCAGGCTGCGGGTCAGTGGTACCTGGCTTTTTTCTGTCTACTGTCAAGACATGAGCTTGCTCAGTTCTGCTTTGGGCACTGTGACACTGGCTAACCATCGATGAGAAAGGGAGCCGAGCTCGGCTGACTCAGCTCATCCAGGTTGACCATGGCTCTCCTGGGTGTAATATTTGACTGATTGCAGAATTGTCCAATTTATCTAATTTGTCAGTGGTAAAGAGGAAGCTGAATGCAGGTCTTGGGGACATTGGGGTAGTAAGTGGTGATTGCAGAGGTATTCCCACTGTGGCAGAGTATGTGACAGACCGCAGTACAGAACAGATAGCAGAAACCTTCTGGTGTGCTAGAAACCTACTTGTAGGGCTAGTGGTGGCATGGTGAGGTAGATGTACCACCCGTCCTGGACAAGACAGCAACAACTTCTGTTCTGGAGTACTAGAGAAAGAAGCTAATAAAACTGTAAATACCAGAGCAAAGATTTTAAGTAAGTATACTGAATTGCACGGCTTCAAAAATTGGGAGAATATCAAGTGAGGGAAATTATTGGGAGAAGTGAGTTCACAGAGTTCCCTAAGTCTCTGTTCTTGGGCTGCTTTTGTTTAAAATTTTCATTGATAATTAAGGGACAACAGTAAGGAATGTGGTGGACTTTGGGAATGTGGTGGACTTCGCTTAAAATGGAAAGCTGAAAAGTATTATCGCTACAGAGGAGGACTGGGATGTTCTAGCACTAAAAGCAAAAATGTTAGACTTGAAGTTGCAGGGGGTAAATTCAAGTGTCAGTCTGGAGTGTGAAGTCATAAATTTAGCAAATAATAGGAATTTCTGGTTTTATAAGCTTATCTGTTTCAAGTGTAAAACTTGAATATGCTTACTTTATACTTTGGGGTTTTTTATAGTTTATTACAAGCAGGATTGTATCTTGGAAAAAAAATAGGAAAAAGAAAAAAGGTCCTAGCATTGACCAGAGAAAACATGGAAAAATGGGAAAACTTGGCTAAGGATCACTTACAATAGAGCACGTGTTTCTCATCACTCAATTTGGAAAAGGCAAGGAAAGACACAGTGGGAAGCATTATGTCTTATTTCACTGTTCTCCAGGTATCTGCATTTGTCGGTTCTGGGAAAGAGGACTGTGGGTAGATGTGGTCTGAGCCAGTTTTACTATTCTAATGTGAGATTTAGTTTATGCAAAGGAGAACTGGCAACCAGATCTGTTGATCTGGAGTTTCCCTTCATGTCCTCATGTCCTATTTCTAGTTGCCTGAATACTGTTTTGGATGTTCAGACCAGAGTGGCTTGTGAAGATTCACTGACTCTTACTGGAACAAGCTGGCTAATATTCTTGGGAAGACCTGGAAAACTAAGAAAAGTAAATAAACTTTGAAAATGGAGCACCAGAGATTAGGTAACTGTAGGAGATAATTTAGATATTATTGGACATATTTGAGGGTGGGATTTTGAGAAGTCAGACATTCCCTTTTAGCCCTACTCTGAAATCTGATTCATAAATATTTTATCTTCTTCACAAGTGGCCTTCAACCTTATCTTTCTTTTAAGCATATAAAATCTAAATTGAAGGTAATTCTTTAGGGCACAATGTACTTGTATTTGATATGAGTCCAGATAATGCATTTGCTATAAATAATTAAAACCAGCATCTTTCCTAAGTATAACCCCCACAAGTGCTCAAAAGACTTCTGAACAAAATGAGATACCTAACATCAGCTAAAGTAACACAATTGTGGATAATTGTGGATTAGACAGGGAGACAGAGGAGAATAGTAGCAGAGAGAGAACTTTAAGAAAAGGTGGGGGTGGGAGTGGGGGAAAGGAGAGGGTGTTGTTCATGTAACGTATCGCAGAGAAAAGATCTTGGCAGCAGTAAATGTCAGTTGTCTGGGATCTCTTGTATACAGAAGCTGAGGCAGTGCAGAGTGTATACATTTAAAGGACAGCGAGTGCAGCAGTATTCCTGTAGTGCTTGTGTCAGTGAGTGCTTCTCCGTGGTATGCATCATGGACATCCACTCGCCAGCGGCTTTATTTGGGAATGCAGATATTTAGGGAGACAGCAGCAGGACTGTAGAAACTGCCGAAGAGCTTTTAAAAGAACAGCAAAATACCTGAAATGTGCCCTGCTTTTCAGGGATGTTGTAGCATAATTCTCTGGTCCTTTCAGTCACAGGCAGGAGGGTGTGGGTCATAGAGTGGATGCCACAGCATTGCAGCTGTGCAGTCTGATGCAGCATTAACCTCTTTCCTGCCGGTTGTGGCAGAAAACATTGTTCTGGGCAAAAAGGATATTTGAAAGTAAGTTCTTTCAGACTACCCTGTCTGCCATTTCTGTTCCCTGGTATTAAGTGTCTCTCTACTGATTGCTACTGGTATACAGCAAGAGAAAATGAAATGAATCCTGAAAATGCGGTTTGTGTGAGGACTCTGCACTCTGGACCTGATCAAGTATGATCCTGTCCTCACCAGCCTTTTGCCTAACCTCTTTCCTTCAGGAGAACCAAAGACAGGTTACTGGAGGAGTGTCTAGCTCAGAAGAGCAGGAGAGAGTATCTCAGTACATCGGCAGGTGAAGGGTGCAGTGCCCACGACAGCAATCTCCTTGGCATTTGATGCAGTGAAAGGGAGGAGGCCAGCATGAGTTCCAGACAGAGCTTAGGAGTTTTTATAAACTCTTTCACTGCTGTGTTCTGAGATGAACCTACCTGTGCAAATAGATTTCATACCTGTTCACTGTAGATGGCAAACTCTCTGCCACACTTGGCCAGGCACAGGCTCATAAAAGTAATGTCTGTGAGCATCAGCATTCTGGAGATGCTGAATGGGGAGAGCTTCGGAAGGTTGTGGGTTTTTTCCCTTCCTTACAATCTCATCTTCTTATCCAATTTTCATTCAAAAGAACAATTTGTAAACAGACCAGTGAGTGTTGCTGAACCATTCAGGCAGGATGTACTAAAAAGCATGAGTCCACCATATTCGTTTCTACTAATACCAAACAAGAAAAAAGCCCTCCTAAAATTTTGCTTAACTTTAGTCCTCCTGCACGTGCTATGGTGTTTTGTACCCATTAGCCATATTTTAGAGTTTATGATCTCTAAAGTAAATTAACATCTCTGTCTTCACATAACTTTCTCATAAGACTTCTTCTGTCCCCAAGTCCTTTTTCCCCTCAGTAGAGTACATACTGGTGCTGTGTAGCTTTGTGAGTACATTTGTTTAGCGCAATGCCAGCTTTTAGGTGTCACTGTCATCTGCCATACATTGCTCTGTGTGGTGTGTCTCAGGCCTCCTCTGTTCATTGCTTGCTCTGGCTTTTGTTACTCCCTCTGACCACTGCTTGCAGCTGGGGACAGCTGCTTGTGTGACCTCTCCAGTCCAAAACTGAGGAAGGTGATGGTTTGGAGGCAGGCTGAGCACCACCTTCCCTGCCCACAGTTGGTGGCATCCTCTTTTCTCATCAAGGAAGTGCTGTGGTGCCTTTGTGTGATATCAGAAACATTTGGTTGTAGAATGAGGCAGATTGAGAACAGAGGCCTCTCATACGTTGAGGGAGTGAAGGGATGATGAGGGGGACACAAGTTACTCTCACAAGTTACTCTAAATACAGCCTCTGACTTTTGTAATTAGATAGGCTCCAATTACTGCATACCATCTTTTGTTGGTATCTCCCAAGGCCACATCCTTGCTTGTCAGCAAGAGCAGAGTAACGTGGGAGTGACTGTAGGTGCTGCCCAGAGTCCCCTGAAGCTCACTAGCCCTTTGTCCTGAAGGCTTAATAGTACTACAGTTTCTAGTACTATCACGTGTCTTTCTGGTGTTGGTTTCATGGAGGATTCAAATTCACTGCTTTCTGTTGCTGAAGTAAGATAACATCTCTTACATTGGTTTGTTACATGATCGCAGTGCACTGGAGCTGCAGAGAGAAAAGCCTGGGCATCCTGTAGTTGCAAGCTAAATTCAGCAACATAAGAGCCAGGTTAACTATTCAGGGAATTACTTTCTGAGGAGTTTGCCAGGCCTTGGAAAGGCTTTTGGGGTCACCTTTCACTATCAGAGGTTACTGGGCAAGTACGTGAGGCAGTGAACTATTTACATTCTAGCTTGGATTTGTTTCTGTACAGACTTGCAATGGCTTTAGTCAGACAGCAGACATGGTGCTTACTCTGTAATCTCTGCTTTTTTTTTTGTCTCTGAAAGGCTAGTCTGTGCTCCAAGGACACTGGTAAGAACAGAGAGGTGAACTTAATGCTGACGACAAGAAATTCTAATTGTTTGGCTCTGTGTAAGTGTTGGACAACATCAGAGGAAATACTCCGGTAGCACTTCCAGACCTGTCTTGTACAGAGACTGAGACAAAGACCATCTCTGGGTTTTCTGTTTTACTACAACGTTGAAGAATGAAATATACTCTCCCTGTCTTCTGCAGCAGCGTAAACTTAATGGCTGGCTTGTGACACAGTTCTTCATGTTGTATTACATTTTATTAGAGCAGAGATTTACCTAGAGGGGCAGATTCATGCTGTGGTTACAATAGGAAAAGAGACAGCAGTCCTAGATAATATACTGTGTTCTTCCTGACTTGTTAACTGTGCCAGATATTTTTTAATCTGTAAAATGGGTAGAACTGCTCCCTCTAGAGCTGAAAAGAGATGCTGGGGTCAGGGCTGGGAATGGAGATGTGATAGTTCCACAAGGTGAGAAGGTGTAGTGGGTGCCCATGACTGCTGGGGACCTTACTGTGTCTTCTTGTCCACCCCTGTGAGCAGAAGCCAGTGGTGAGTATTGTCAGTCTCTGTTAAAATTCCTGTCTTGCATTTGCTGGCCAGCTGGCCACACTGCTCAGCCAGCCCAGTCCCTGCCTGCCCATTCCAGTTATGAAATGCAAATCAAATAAAGTGTTTAGATGCAAAGTATTTGGTTTGCACATAAATGTCCTCTGTATGGGTGCTACTTAAGCAAGCAATAGTTAAGCAGCAGTTTGGCATAATATCTCTAGGGAGTTTTGGAGTATGAGAAGAGCAGGGATTTTTGTCATCAGCGAAGAAACATTTTCTGAGCTGTAAAAACTCATATTTATAAAAATGAGTCACAGCTAAGGGTCTTGTTGCACAGCCAAGAAAAGGGTAAACCCCAGAATGTGATGCTGAATATTTTCATATGCTCAGAGCAACTTCAGATCTTTGGCTGTGTGTTCATACAGATTTCCTTCTGTATAATGAAGCAAGAATGTAGTGCTTCTAAATATCTTTTCCTTTTTTTGTAGGATGATTAGGCATCACTGCTAACACAAAAGGGCAAGGTCTGCAATCTTCACTATGTTTTACCAAAGGGTGTAAAACATTGCAAATACTGAAGGTATTTGCACACAGGTAGCTTGGGTTACCTGTGTGGTCTCGTAAAAAAACTCTGTGCAGAAGTTGTGTTGGTATCTAATTGGCCCTATTAAATATAGTTCAGCACCATTTGAAACTGGAGTTGAAGCTTAGTAGAAAATTTGAAGTGAACTACTTGTCTGTGTAACTGCTAAAGATAGAAGTAAGAGTATAGAAGAGTTTTCAAAACCATGAGAAAAACTGGGAAGTGTGTCTGATAGGCTCTGTAAGAAGCCAGAAGAGACCGGCAGGAGAACCCAGGGGTGGGATGGAGCAGACGATAGGACATCTGGGAGTAGCACCCTGATGCTGTGATCAGTAGCTAGGGGTGCAGATGACCAGTGAAGTGGTACCTGTGAGTGCTGGGAGGCTGCTTGCTGCAGTTCAGACTGTTTTGTATTGCTGTGGTTCACATGGCTTATGTGCTGTGGAAATTGAAAGTCTGACATGAGAATGCAAGACCAGCACACTTCCTGCTTCTGTTACCAGAGCAGACGGTTTCATGTTTTAATTACTACATCCCATACTACCCAAAACATGGAGTTTATATCCACAATTGTTGGGATTGGGTTTTTTGTTTGGTTGGTTTTGGTTTGTGGGGTTTTGTTTGTTTGTTTGTTTTTAAATCTAAAATACAGTGTTCAGTTTAAGGTGGAAAACAGAATCTTTTTGTATACAGAAAATTATAGCAGGCCACAGGCTGATATGAATTGAAATAATAAGCCCATAAGTAAGGCAGCAGGCAGTTAGGAAGAATCCCTTGGGAATCCAATCAAAGTTAATTTTAAAGCAGTTTGTTTTATGTGTAGACTTTTCCTGCAAGCGTAACAATGCTTTTGAGCTTGAAAAATCGCAAGTTCATGTCCTCAGTACTGGACTGATTTGAGCCTGGTTTGAAGCTCATAACTGCCACATGTGCCATCCGTTTACTCTGCCCACCACACTCTGTCCTAAAAATACTACATCCGTGTCACTTCAGAAACACGTGTCAATTAATAGTAATTGAAGGGCTGATAAAGAAGACAAGTTTAAACAGTCTGTATGATTGATTTTTCAGAAGCTGGTGTGTGCCTGTGCAAAGGAAGGTGAATGCTGCATTGGATTTGCCCAAATGTAAAGAATGGAGAGAAGGATAAAGCAATGATAGTCACAGTATTGCAGATAAAGATGTGTTTTTCTTTGTTCCTGAGGAAACATAACAAGCCTGCTGATCAGCACTGGCAGATAAGAAGAATAATGAGGCTGTACTAAATGTAACTAAATGTATATCTGTACAGGCAGCTGAAGACAAAAAGACCATAGAGGAAGATATGAAATGTCATACTATTTACTGTATGATGATAGGTAGCAACATGTAATTTTTAAATGTACACTTTATCTTGTCATTTGATGTTGTCTCAGAGTTGTTCCTTTGCAGACTACACTATTTCCCTTTCCCAAGGCTTAATTTCTGTTTTGTAACTTTTTGTTCGAACACACAGAAATTTGCGCTTTTCCTGGAGCTCGGATTACAAATGGCTCTGGTGGGTGTGTGTCTGCTGCCTGTCCTTCTGGCAAAGATGCATTCCCACCCTCTTTGTATTATCTACAGAGGGCACCAGGAATGTTTTCATTTTGACTTTCAAATCTTTCAAAGAATATTCAGTACCGGAGGGGGGCAAAACTGATATCTCTGGAGGGTTTTGGTAGAGGTGTACCTGCTTGAGAATGGCTTCTTGTTTGTAGGTGTATGTTAAGCTCTCTGTTAGCCAGGTTTTGAATCCGTGGAATGTGTATTGTATTGGTTTTCTCAATTCTTCATCAAAATGTGCCATAATAAATGCCTTACAAAGCCTAAATGTGTCATAAGCATACTGTATCTTTTACTGGTCAAACTTGTAATCTCATTAGGAAATGTGGTTAGAAAATGTAAAAACTGTAATCTCATTAGAATGGATCTGTTGTTTATAATGTTGGCTTTGGCCATATTTCCTGCTGTTAATTCTTTACTAGTCTGGTTAATATCAGCTGTCTTCCTTCTTTTCCTCCCTGCACACCCTGAATTATGTCAAGCTGACATGACTGTGATGTCCTGTCCTGTGCTGTGTGCCCTCAGTAGATACTACACCAGCATTGACTTTTGGCAGTTCTTGGGAAAATTTCTTGTCCCAAAATTTATTGAACAACAATGAAGTTCCCACACAATTTTTGACCTTCTCTGTTACAACTCTTGGATGCAAGTTATCAAAACTTGCAGGCCTTAAAAGCGTCAAGCTATAGGAATTTCTCTTTAACATCTTCTTTAGTTATTTTTGAAGTAGAGATAGTATAACTACATTTTAGTACTGTCTTCCCACAAACAAAACAAGAACACTTTGATAAACTTCTGATTTTGGTTGTTTGGTTTGATTTTTTTTTTCTGGCTGTCTTCCATGTTCAACAGTTTGATCAACTCTCACTTAATATCAGAGCAATCATATGTGTAGTTTCGCACCCATTACATATGTTATATTTGTGTTTCACAAGCTTTATAATCACCGTCTGAGGGGCAGAAAGGAAGTAGACAAGGTAGATGTCTACCTCAGCTGAATTCTTAAATTCTTCCCCTCTGCTGACCTGGGCATCTCTTCATTTTGCTTGAGGTTACTTGTAGAGGAAACTTGTAAAATCACAGCCCTTACTTTTGAGTCGGGTAGCATGATCTGTTCATGAATGAATGTGGTAGTTACAGTTGATTAGGGTGAGATTGCAGAAACAGTATGAGTGAGACTAATACAGCAGTATATGGGCAGCTTTCCAGTCAGATGAGCCGTTGTATTATTAGTCAGTTTGGACATGAAAAAAGCCAAGTTCTAGTGGACAGATGCAGGACCATGGCTTGGATTTACCAGCTTTTGATTGCAATTTGAATGGAATTAAAAAGAAATAGACTCTTTTAAAATAATCCTTCTACAAATGGAGTTCAGAGAAAATCAGTGCCATATGCGTAAGGTTGATCATTTAAAATAGCTAACAGGAAAGCTGAAGAAAAGAAGACCTGCACATCTGTCTCCCTGCAGGTTTTATTCCATCAATTTCTCCCTTTCAGATATTTGTCTTTTTTAATTAATGTATGGCTGTATCATGTTTTAGGATGACTTTGTTTATTTTGGCTTTTCACTTTATTTTTAAAACTTAGTGTAAGATAAAAGCACAAAATAGATGAACTGTATGAATGCCAGACAATACTAAGAATTTTGTTTTTCATGAAAGCCAGAAATGCTCTAGTAGCAGCATTATGGCTCATGCATCAAATTCACCCCTGTTGATGATAGCTTATGTTCACTCTCTTGGGTCTTTTATAAGTTTTGCTTCATTGTGCAGGCTTGTAAATCCCAATTATACTAATGGGTGTCATGCTTTCACATTATAGGAAAGAAGTGCCAAAGAAAGCCCACAGTGGGATGCCCTCATCTTTCAACTAGCTCTTACACTATGGAGCCTTTCTCTTAGCTATCAAAAACATTTAACAGTGGGGAAAAGAACATTAATACAGCTTGTATTTGAGTCCAAGGACAATGATCCGGAAAGCTGTTTGCAGTTGTGTTCTGTCAAGCTGTTGCATATTGGAACGAGAGATAAAGCAGTTTTCATGTGAAAGACAGTAAGTGGCATTTGCAGAGTTGATGGTCAGTTAATTATTGCTGAAAAATACATAGCAGCTTGTTCTTGTACTTTTTAGAAACATTATTTGATATGGTACCCTCATTTACTGAAATGTCTCATAAAATAATTCTTTGCTATGAATTAGAAGGCCAAACATTTGTATTCCCCTGTTTCTGAGAAACGGGTTCTCAGAGAGAGATGAAACATTGGTTGGCACCACCATATGGCATTTTGATGAGGGCTGATGTCCTGTCTTTGTTTTGAAAGAAATCAAGTCACAGATGTTAACTGCTTTCCTGTGGACTGTTTAAGTAGGATGGGTAACTCTCCCATGGTAACATTTTAAAAAGAGCCTGAATGAAAATAGGTGCATTCAGAGACATGCGGGGACACCAGTTTTAGTATTTTTCGTGCTTTAAACCCATGCTCTTAGAACCGGATTCATACGGATTTATTTTAGACACATACCTGAGGGTCTTAAGGTGGGAGCATGGTTGCTTGCAGCCAGCTAAAGGTGAGAGGCAATCTTCTGAAGGCCTTTCAATGGGTCCTTCAGCAGCTGAGCTCTTAACTTTGTTTATTGGTGCTTCATAGATTTGTAAAGGTCATCTTTCATTAGTGACTTCAATAAGTATTTTGATTGCTGAAAGCTGGGTGGAGAGAATCCCTGATTTAAGCAGGGGTTAAGTCTGCATGTTTAGAAAGGAATGAAGTTACTACAGCCATGTTTTTTCTATCTACTAGTCATTGCTTACTTCAGGTTTATGCCCAGAGGCTCTTAAAAGGCTACTCTGAATCATTACCCACTGGCTGGTTTAATGGGATATTTTGCCTAGGCTGCGGCTCCATAATTTAACACCTTCTCTGGACAAAGTGGTGGCTTTTTGCCTTTTTCATAACCCTGGCTGTTTCCTTTCTTTTCTCCATCCCAGCCAAAGCAAATTATCGTGACAAATATTTGACTTCCTTGGGTATGCATGACCCCATGGTACAGTTGACCGGGTTTTCAGCTCTGGGTTGCTGGTCAATAAACAGGTTGACACTGACACATTATCCCAATTCTTAACGTCTCTTGAAATTCTCTGCTGCAGGTGATGCAGCAGTTAGGTTTTCATAGAATTCTTAAAAGTTGTGCAAGCAAAGGAGTAGTAATACTTATTATATGGAGTAATGATTTTGTATTCTAAAAGCACATAACTCAGAAGGAAACCATCTGGTTAAAAATATGTGGATTTTTCTCATGTCAAGTATAACCTGGGGTTGTTGTTTTCTTACGTTATTTCTGATTGTTTTCTGTTTGGTCTAGAAACTTGTTAATGATCTATGGCAATCAAAGTCAGCAATAACAGAGAAAATATGAGTTGATTTTGGAACACTGTTGTCCCTTGCTCCCTCTGTTCTTCTAGGAAATGTTACACGAACCTGATGTGTCTTGTCTTAAATGAAATTGCTAGAGATAGACATTGTGTATTCTTTTGTAGTTTTGATCTTTTCAGCATTGTCTCCTGCCAGGTAGTTTAATATGTACAGTTTGGAGATACAGAATCACAGAATGATAAGGGGTTGGAAGGGACCTCTGGAGATCATATAGTCCAACACCCCTGCCAAAAGCAGGTCCTCCTACAGCAAGTTGCACAGGAACATGCCCAGGCAGGTTTTGAATATCTCCAGAGACTGAGACTCCACCACCTCTCTGGGCAGCCTGTTCCAATCCTCTGCCACCCTCAAAGTGAAGAACTTCCTCCTCATGTTTAGATGGAACTTGCTATGTACAAGTTTGTGCCCATTTCCTCTTGTCCTGTCAC
>VXBJ01006458.1:3935355-4007538 GCA_013400055.1 Nycticryphes semicollaris | reverse complement strand
AATAATAATAATAATAGTAATGACTGCTGTACTGTAAGAATCTAAATCAACATCTGAAAAATGAACAGTGTTCTTTTTCTGCTAGAAAGTAAAAGAGCAGGAGACTATATTAAAAAACTTTTGACATCTGTAAGGTAATTAGTTCTCTGACATGAAATTGCATAGCTTCTTACTTTAGAATCTGTTTCCATCTAAAGAATAACCCTGGTTAAAAAATGTGCTATGGGTCAGCAAGAGAAAAAAAGAAAAAGTTATTGGGACAAATAACATTGTATTAAAAATAAATTTTAAAAGACGTACAGCTTTTTAATTTGCTTTAACATTTGCTGCTAAATTTTCTTGTATAAAATTATCACATTTGCATTTATCTTGAGAATGTTTTGCCTGTTCTGTGAGCCACATACCTAATTCATAAAAAATAGACTCAGAGGACACTCTAGGCTCAAAATACCCATTTAACTAAAGCCACTCTAGTCATCATCATCATTCTTTAAATCACCATCATCATCATCTTCTAATTCCCTGTAGTTGTACGGATTTCTCCATGAAAAACGTCTGGTTTGGATTTCAGTTGTAATTCAGTCAGTGCCTGTTTCAGTCACATTGCAAGCAATCTCCAGCTTGCTCAAATGTGAGATTTCTTTTGTCACAGGATCTGGAAGAAAGGTGAGATATTAGCTGTTCCAAGAGGGAAGTGTTTTCTCGATGAGTAAGTTTTCTGCAAATCAAGGCATCAGAAGGCTTATGCAATGACATTTCCAATTTGTGTGGGCTGTGCTCCATGTAGAATCCTTTAGGTGACATGATATGGAAAAATGGGAGTTTGTAGTGAACTGAAGCCAGAGCCACTGTGACCTAAAGCTGTGCTGAGTAAAGTTTGGAAAAAATATTCTCTTGTGTCTCTTCACATGGTTCTGTCTCAAATAACCAGCCCCTTCATGTTACCTAGCAAGTTGTTTTTCCAGAAACTTGTTCCAGATATAATAAGCCCTATGTCTTGTTATTGGGAATTCAAGGAAATTTAAAAGGACCAAAGATAAAAAAAATACTTTAAAATTGACTATGCAAAACTCTTTGCATCTCAGATTTGTGAGGCATAGCCTCCTTCAGTTTCTGCTCTGAAGTCAAATCAGTTCTTACCTCACTGGCTGAGGACTCTAATTCACTTTAATTTTCTCCAATATTTATCATAGCAGGAGTAGATAGTGTGATTTAATGTAAGCATAGAAAGTAAGCCTTTCCACTCAAAATGAAACAGTTTCCCTCGTGCTCAATGCCATAACAATTTAATGGCAATAAAATCGCTTAGCTACACCTCCTGGGGTGATTTATCGGAACCTTCCATGCACTGATTATCTCCCTTTAGGATTAAAATATCAAATGACAAGTGGTGAAGAATGCACAGAGACATATCCTTCATTAAATCAGCTTGTTCAAGGCTATGTTAGATTAAAATTCAGTGAGCAATAAGTTTATATTTCTATTACTAATACTTTTATGTTACGTCATGTTATGTCAGCCCCATCAGGATAAAAACCAGCTGGCTCCTGCATACAGCATAAGTTTGATTTTGGCTGATGATCATCACGCACAGCTGAGAAGGTCCACCTAATCAATGATCTTGTCTCTGGCAGTGGCCATTAGCAGACACCCAAGGATGGAGAGCAGAAGGCTCCCATAGCATTTTCCATTCTCCACCTTCAACACCAACCGAGTCACAGATGGTATAATTGCACCTCATATGCTTCACCTCTTTCTTTTTTTTTCCCTGACAAATTTTTATTTATTTCCAACCTGCATAAACTTTTGACATCAAAAAAGTCATGCAGAATAAATTCCTCGGTTTAATCATGTGTGTAAAAAGTATTGCTTTTGCTTATTTTAAATCTGATACATTTAGTGCCTAGGTTATTTCACCGGAGACACATAAAAAACACCCCACGTACTTGTAGCGGTCTATGTGCACAGTGAAAAAATGAGTTACCTCACATTAATATCACATCAGTACTATTAGTCCATGCTGCTTCAGTATTTCTTTATTTACTTTAAGCCCACATGGTTTTCTTAAATAATACATATTGAATTACCATGAAGCATTTCTGGGTTTTGTTATCTTCCCCTGCGCTCCAAACCAAGCCTATGCCAATATTCCAGATTCCTTATTAAATACATTTTACATTACACAGGATGAGAAGGGCCCTGAGAGTTTAATATATTAAGCAGGTGGCCTTAATTGACACAGCATGCTGTCTTCTTATGCTACACAGTAAGCTTAATATCTCATGTAATGTTTTGAAGTTTGCTCTTTGCAGCTATAACGTGTGAAATGTACATTCAGTTGGAGGATGGAAAGCTAACATGTGTGGAGATGAAAAGGGTAAGGTCCTCCTACAAATGTCTAACTTGGCAGGTGTGCCCTTTCTGCTGTTTTGTAGCCCCTCCATCAAGCATCCCACATCCCAATCTGTATGAACAGAAGATCCAGCTCTTCCTGTGGAATTAAAACATTCATTCTGAGTTAATTGGAGGGTGTTTGTTTTCTTTGTTTGACAGGTTGATTTGGATAAGTAAGCTGCAGGGATGTGAAATAACAGCCCAGTCCCTCACACTGCAGCGATCAGGAAGAGTGACAGCATCGCTGGAGCTCACAGGTGCTATGGAGTTTGCTTTCACAAATGTTTTCATTGTTTGCTCTCTTCTCAGGGTACATTGCAGCCATTTTCTGCTCACTGCAGTCCTCTGAAATAGAAGTGATTTCCTTCCAAGTTGTGAAGACAGTTATATTTGAATAGAAATGTGAACTATTTAGGTTAACCCTCTAGGGCCTTACAATACCACAGGAATTGCTCTAGTTTGAGAGCAACTTGTGCTCACCTTTTCAGCTCTCTTTCTCTCTTCACTCTTCCTTTAAAACAAAAAGGTGGTGGAGTTGGCCTACTTGAACAGCCTTGACTAGCTTAGCATTTTCCTTCAAATTGGCATCCTCATATGACCACCTTAATCAACAAGGAGAGCTGAGTCAGTGCTGCTCATTACCTCACAGTTTTCCTTAGGCCCAAGCGCGTTCTTAGCATTTACACTTGGTTCACGTGCTTACAGTAGTCAGGAATAAATTTTTTACAGAAGTCAGTCTAATCCTTTTCTATACATTACTGCTGTAATTGAAGTGCTACAACTAAAGGCTCTGACGTACTCTACACCTTTTCAAATTTAAAGAAAGCTGGATGACAGGAGGGAGCCTTTTGCTCACAGCCTCAGCAAATTAGCAGGTTTCAAATAGTAATAATAAAAAGAATTAGTTATTTACTTAACAAAACAAACCATCCCTGAGGTATGGCTAAAGGACATGTTGATTCCCTCCTTTTCTTTAGCTATGTCACTTCCTCAGCACTATTCTCGCAGAACCAGCAGGAAAAAAACTATAATGACTGGGTCAAACACTGAAGAAATAGCTTATAGCCTTTTTACTGAAATCTTGTGGTGCGCGAACTCAGCATGATCAAAACCATTGAATTTTCTCTCTGCCTAACTGGTGTTTTCATTACTGCACTGCACTTCTGTAACAGTGCTCTCCATCTCTACCTTCATACATGCCAACTGTCCCATTTTCGGCTAGACTGTCTCATTTTTCTTATCTGTTTTCAGCTGTCACATACTTTATCTGTCTTGTCCGTTTTGTTTTCCTGTGCACATTAATGCAGCTGAGGCATTTACTTCTTCCACAAGGATGCAACAGGCCTGCATTACTGGGGCACGCTACATTTGGAGCAGGCTGAGAGTTAAGATGAGCGCTGTTTAATCTGCTTAATCTGTTTAATGTGAAGGTGCAGGGTGTGGCCAGCCAATCTTCTGGCTGTTAGTGCTGCACTAAAGATAGCTTCAAAGCAGAATAAAACCTCATGGCATACTCTGTGCACTGCCTTCGTGTAATATAAGCTGAAAGGAGCTATTTATGTATTCATACAATGGTACTTCCTTGTTGTATAAAACATCAGAGCGCTTTTTAATATATGACATTCCAATGCATAAAACTCAAGCAAATCAATCCCCTAAAGCACAAATGAGTACAATCATTTTTGGTGCTCCTTTTTCTTCTTTCACAAATAAACGCTGCACTAAATAGTTTTTGGAGACAAAAATAAATGAGATGAGAGGCCTGAAGTACTGATCTCATCAGATACCTCTCAGCTCCATTCCCATTCATGATGCCAGCTTTCCAAGCAGCTAGAGTTCAGTACTTTTATGATCGTTGCCTGTTAAACAAATAGCACAGTAAAAGAGCTATGTCATTCCCTCTTTTTAAGGGAGAGAGATAAGTCCATATTTCCCGGCACAAATAGTTCATTGAGTTCTGTGGCATAAGTTTCTGACCCCCAATAAAATGAGATGAGGATTTCTAACCTTGCTTTCCTCCTTATATTTCCTGCTAAGTGGAAAGATCTGACACGAATAACTGGCCTTAAACTGTCTATGTGCATTTCTTCTGTGGAATAATAATAACAATAACAACAACAATAACAGTAATTATGGTAATAATAATAATAATAGTAATAATAATATAGAGGACTCTGGTAACGCTGTTAAATAACCTGATAGGGCTTTCAGTTGCAGGCATCATAGCAAGAAGATGATTCACACAGCACACATGAATGCTTGTCATCTTCAGGGGCAAACTACAGCAAGTCATATTAATGATTCATAGGGTGGAGTTTTCTGGTAGAGCTGCATGTTCCAGCTAAACACACCGACATCGGCATTATCAGTAGATCAACAGTGTTCAAATAAACGTTGAGTTCACTCAGTCCCAGGCAAAAATGCCAAAGGGGTACCAGTTAGATACATGGCATAAATGAAGGCAAGTAAGAATTCAAGCTATTGGAAACAAAAAGAAAATAGAATATTTAGGCTACTGTGGTCATCATAAGCAGTGTATACTAACAACATACATGAAACTTATATAGTCATGTTATTATATAGTTATTATAGTCGTAGCTGGTCAGAAGTACCAAGAATGTACTAGGGGCACAATATATTAGGGACATATATATGTGCAACATAAATATGTGCAACAATACAAATATTAGGGCAAAATGAGGGCAAACCCACACCTTATTTTACATTGATGTTATGGTTTGGATGGTTTCCCACCAAACACCAACTGGTTTCCAGTATAAACCTGACTGCCGTCCTGTCAAGCTGTTGGGACATCATAAGCTTACATTTCCAAATCAGGCCTGCCAAGGAAATTTCATTTAGCCAAGAATCCCCTCCTTTCTGAGGACCTGAGTTACAGGAGTAAGCCACAGAACTGATTTCCAAGGGCTGGGGACTGTCTCCTTACCAAGCTGTGCTCCTGGAGCAGGGAGCCTGGGTGGGAAGTTGTCCATACCAGGACAACTCCTCTTTTGTTTGAGCAGAGCTGGTGACACAGCAGATGTTCACTTTGGATCTCACCATAAATGTCCCAGGCCTACTCCTGTCCCAGCCCCTGTTAGATGATGACTTGAGCTCCAGGAGGCTGTGTCTGGCCCCAAGTTTCTCAGACCAGCTCTTCCATCTTTTCATGGGTTTTTGCTTTCTCAAGGAGAGAAAGGTGGAACAAAATAAGAGAGAGAAAGAAATCAAAGTGTGCTTAAGCAAAAATTTCTTTTAATTCCTTTTCCATAGAAAATGTCAGGATTTTACAATTTATGTATCAACTCAGACCAAAAGCTTTTAAAAATACAAATATCCCATGTATACCCAAATCCAGCAGTTGACTGGCTCCTGTTATAGTCACATGGAAAAAGGAATAAAAAAGGACTGCTGTGGGGGGATCTGTTATTAGTATCTCTTCCATCTGTCTATATTTATTCATAATGGACCATTCAATCATCTACACATTTTAAAAGTAAGAATAAAAATTAAAGTAATAATAAAAATTTCAGCATTCAGTGAATTAGTGGCTTTATGGCAAGGGATATTTTGCTTTTGAAAGACTGATAGCTCAGGAGACCAGTAGACAAAGAGACAGAAGTGCAGAACGCTCCCTGCTCTGAAGTTTAGAGCAAAAGCATGTAGCTCTACTTGCCTACTTTGAAGACAGACTTCAAAGTAGTAATGTGTTAAAATGTGCACAATATGACTATTTACCATATTAATGAGAGAATATGGCAATATTCCCTTATTACAAAAAAATATTTGTGACACTTTTTTTCTTTTGAAGTCAGCTGTTGTTTTTAAATCATGTGGTTAACGTAATTTTTGTCAGTCCCATTCTGAATGTATGTGGGTCACTGTGTTTGCATTAAGTGTCAGGATGGGAAAACTGCCTTCATGAAAACTATGCTTTCATGTATTCAATTTGAAAAATATTCATTCTTCCATTACTCATGTTTCCTCATTCCATAGGAAAATGATAACATTCGAAAGTAGGTAGCCAAACTGACATACAAAGGGAAGAACTTGGAGCCCATCTATCTTGCTTGGAGGAAAACTCAGAGGTTTAATTCATTACAGTTCTTTGAAATCTTAAGATGAAGACACTATAGAATTGCAAAGCACTTTTATTATTAAGGGAGAAGGGGAAAAATCACTTTTTTACATTCAAAATAAAACAGTGAAAGCCTTCCCCCAGGAAACTTCACTGATTCAATCTGCTTCATTCATCATAACTTTTAACCCCGATGAATACTTTAACCTCCATTTCTCTCCCTGGTTTGTTTTGCCCCTTTCTTAATTTGAAGTTTCTCCATAGAGTTTTTAGCTTGTCTCTCTTTTTCTTCAACGCAGTCACAGAAGAGTGGGAAAACTTTGCTGGCAGATGTTTGTCTAAACCTGCTCTGGCAAAATTCCTGAGAAGAGGAATCTACAGCTTGTCCAGCCAGTTCGTTCAAACTGTATTCGCAAGAAAGAGCAGAATTACAATGTTTTTTTCCTCTGCTTAACCTGAGCCCTCCTTACTACAAAGAAATTAACTTTCTTATTCTTTTTTAAGACATTCAAGAACAGCAATTTGAAAAATGGCTGATCGCTGTCTTCTAACCATACCTTTTATTTATTGTCTGAATTTTATAACATCTTTTTCTTTGTTTCTCGTTTCCAATGTGAACTGTCCCACACAAGTTAAGGTTTTGAAAAAAAATTTCCTTTTTAAAAAGAAGACTCTTTTTCTAGAGACTTTTAGACTCTCTCTCTGGGTTATGTCCCTAGCAAGCTACATGTTAATGGAATTACAAGAACTGGACACCACTCCTCAATGGAGACCTTACTAACATGAGTTAGAATTAAATAATTCTCCTGAATACATCCCAAGCTGAAATTTATTTTCATCACAAAAGCAGCTTCTTTTAAATTCATCTTTAACTTCAGAACTACCACACTCTGTAACTCACTGTGTCTGAAAGGTAAATTTAATTCTACCTTGGAGATTAACCAGATAATTTATCACAGAATAATTAATTGTGGAAGGGATCTCTGGAGGTCACCTGCCTTAAAGTGTGACCAGCTTAGGTCATGCTTTCCAAGTATTTCTTATCCAAGTTTCAAATATCTCCAAAGATGAAGAAATTCACAACCTTTCTGGGACCCTCTTCCAATGTATGTCTACCTTCACTGGGGATTTTTTTCTCAAACATCTAACTGGATTTTAGCTTGTGTGCTTTGCTTCTTTTTACACATTCCTGGCTTAACTTGGTTCTACCTCATCACTCCAGACTTGTCTGGCAACAAATGGCCTCTGTTGACCATGGGACCCTTGGTGGTGAAGACACTGCCTGGCCTGCCTTACTCTTACCCTTGGTTCTAGGGTAACCTTTCCTTACAGAATGGTCCATTCTCCCTAACATTCTGGGACAGGCATATATAAGGGTCTTGAATTGTTCTGCTAGAAGGAAATACCAATTACATTTATTTTTGAGACATTGTCCATCTGGCTTACAATTACTACTTTAGCCTGTTTATGAAAAAATCACATGGAACTTATTAAAAAGTAGATAACATTAAGTAATAGCACATGCTACTTAACACTATATACTATGTGCAATATATACCATAGGTCTTTAGTTTTCCTGAAGTTTCTTTCTCTATGACTATGGAAGTCAAGTGTTATTCCTGAAAGTAATTGTAACAGATTGTATGTGAGGGACAACCATTAAAACATGTGAAGATCCTGCAAAAAGATGCCTTTTGTTAAAAATTCAGACTTGCTTCAAAAACCCATTTAGCATATCCTTGAAGTCAAGTCCATATTTAGGAGTTCATTGTAATATCACTTGACAGAAAATATAGTACTTTCATTCTGTCTGTAACCTATCTACCCTTTATTTACTCTATATTCCATTCTCAGAGTCCCCCAACATAAGAATGGCTTGCCATTGAATTCATTGTCAACACATGAATTATGCTCAGTGTTCATACAGATGTTATGATAAGTAGAAAAGTAATGGGTTTCCACAAGCTGTTTCTTGAAGATAAGATGAGATTTATATGTATACGATCAGTTCTGGAGAGATGAAAAGAAAAGTTGGAAAGATACTGGACCATAAGTAGAGGAAAGAGATGGGGCATAAGAGCTAGAGTTTAAAAAAAAAATCTTGGATCTTGACCTATCTTTGACTTCTTGGACTATAACAGGAAAGACAGGACTGTACAGGGATAATAGCTTGATACTGGAAATCTTTGTCTTTTGTGAAATAGAATATTGTCCTTCAAAATTTGTCAGAGTACTATTGAAAGACTAAAGTTTCTACCACGTGGAGAATACAAATGCAACCTTCTCCACAAACACTGAGACAAATCAAGTGTAAATAGACCATTTGTTTTGCCTGTGAAACTCAAGTATGCAAATATCTACAGTTTGCTAAACATTGCTCTTCAGAAAGAACATCTGCCTGTACTGGACATAATGCTGTGCCTCTGATGTCAATGGAAGGAAGCTTTGTCCAAAGCCTCAAAGGAAGCAGGACCAGGCTCATCATGCAATGTGAGGTCCGAGAGTCAACATGCTTGTTCTGTAGTCACTGAAAGTAACTGTCACTTCAGGCTTAATCCACATAGCTGAGTACATGTGCAGGTTTTTGAATTTCACTTCCTGTTAGTGCCTTTCTAGAGAAGGGTTTATAACATTATATGTTTTTAATTTCCATTCCCCACCACATCACATAGACACAGCAAATGATCCAATTTAAAATCAAACTTCATAATTTGCTACATCTCTTCTGTGCCACTTCACATAACTAACAGAAATCACAACCAGCCGGCAACCACCTGTGTCTACCCACACAAGTCCAGTTGGCCGAATGTTTGTTTCAGCAATTCTGTTTGCACACCTTCCTTCACAATACAGCTATTGGAAAATGACTGTGATTTGCTTGTGTTGCTGAGATGTATTATACATCACAGAGCTCCCACTCTTTTATATTGTCTCATACAGGGCCTCTGTGGACAAAGCCAGCACACATTTTATTTCCTCCCACTTAAACACACTGTTGTAATTAGGTGCAAGTTGCAGGAAACTGTTGCTTTAGTTCCTTATCCTTAAAATCACAGATCAGAGTTTGAGCTGCAGACTGGAGAACTAATTTGCCATTTCAGTCTTGTTCCTTTTCTCACTAGTCTTATTACCAAAAAGTGAGGAACAAATAAAAGAATTAAAAATGTTGAAATACTACCAATAGGATTCCCTAAACATTATTTCAAGCAAAATTTTATTATTTTTTAAATCCTACCTCTCTTCTAGTTGAACAAGAAGACCCAAAAGACCAGGTAAAGAACCTGAAAACTCACAGAGGGGAGACAATTCTTCCGAGGCTGAGACCAAGGAAAGCAGTCAGCGACTGACCTGAAAGGATCTTTTCCCAACTAGACCATTTTCTGCCATCCCCAGTGACAAGGACAGAAGAGACCATGGAAGACTGAGCCACAGTATGCAGCTCTGTACAGATTCCAGTCAGCAGTATTGTAGTTTGGAAACTCAAATGCTCTCAAAATTTAGTTGATATCAGGAAAAGCAGAGTACAAAAGGGTGCTAAACCACTTTAAGTCCAGGTACGCTTGGAAATTTGCATTCTAGTTCTTAGATTTCACCCTGACTCTTAACAAGTCCAATCATAAATGCTTTGTGTTACCTACCATGTCCAGATATTATGTTGGCTAATACCTCCCAGTGCTTGTGTTCCTTGTATGAAGACCAGCTAGGCTTTCCTGAGCGTTCCTAGATAGTCATTTAACACCAGCTCCCTTAGAGAAAAGAAAGGAAGTTGATGTAAATTGTATATAACTGGAAAACTTCTCTATGAATAGGTAGTTAGAGTTTAGTGTTCAGAGAGATTCAGATCTAAATATCTAATGTGACAGAATACTAAAATTTGGAATGTGTAATTCACTTGCTGTCACTGCCTTAAAGTTGTTGAGGTTTTTAACCCTTGAAACATAAAATTATTCTTGCAGAGCTCACAGTAGGGGATTGCAAAGAAAGTCCATATAATATTTGCTTTTAAAATGCATAGTTTCGCATGCAGTACTAAGAAAAAACTATGGCAAATGCACAGCAGCAAACCAGCACAGGCTTGATTTTATTTCTTCAGCTAAAGTATCTGGGGTGATAAGATCTGATGTCCCATTCAAATATAACTCTCCCATCACACAGCTACAGCTGCAACCTACTAGAGAAAAAGATTAAGTGAAAGGAAATTTAAGCCACAGTAGGACTAGCAAGTCACCTGCTAAAGATCTGGATGAGAGTCAAGGGGTTAGCTGAATTCCCAGTTAAGTCATTCTGTTTTCTTTTTCTGAAAACATCTGTGCTGAGGAATGGGATGGCAATGCATACATATGGACTTTTTAAATTTCTTATGCTTAGCTAAACAGATCTGCAGTATGGTGATGTTTTGCAGATTGTACAGATTTGTTTACCTCTTTTTGAGAAGCATGGGTGTAAATTTTTCCTTTCATGTGCTATCTCATTTAAAGTACTTACTTGTGGTTTTTTGAAAATGACCACATCAGGTAAACAAATAATAATGAAAATGCAAAATTGAGCTGTGCTACTTCACAATCCACTATTTCCTTGAGCTGGCACCAATTTATAGAGTCTTTCTATCTGTAATGGGACAACTAAGAAAAAATAAAAATATGTGAAGTGTTGGGGTTTCTTGTATGCCATGTGTTTAATTTTTCCCAGACAATTTACAATTAGAAGAGGAAAGAAAATGAAAATTACTCCAAACAGAAAATATTTTGTTTTACTAGGTGATGCTGCAGTCCATGGAAAGAGTGGGCCAGGGACTAGCCAGAGACTGCAAAGTGTGATTTTGGCCAAATCTACATCTTGTCTAGAAGATAAATTATCATGCTGTAGAAGCCCATGTCTGCAAACGATGGCACACAAATATACCACTGGCTGTCACTGATCCTTTCTCTGCCTACATCTTTGATGCCATTTTGATGCTTGAGTGAAGCTATCTAGATGTCTTGAGGCAAGCAAAAATCCCACTTAATGATTATGTTGGCCTTAAGTCCTCTTTGTGTTGGCATGGAGTTATGATAAGATTTTAGGTCAATAAGCACTACTGATATTTGAAAAACTGTAGCACCCTTTTTTACTTTCCCTTCCTTATGTCCCTATTTGTGCTCTATCAAATTGAATCTTTTGGTCTGAATTTTTTCTTGTTACAGTTCTTTTACAGTTCTTTTACAGTACAACATCACGAGGACCTTTATATTAATATTCTTGAAATCACATGAAATAATGTGCTTGATGACTAATATCAGAGGATCCAAACAATTTCTGCAGTACATGTCCCCACACAATATAGGTTAAAAAATCCTTTCTAGCATACATTAAAAAATATAAGGCCTGTGATGAAAGATCAAAAAGAAGAAATTTAATTTCCCATGGAAACACAGCAGGAAAGAACAATATGCTGGATACCAGAGGTAGCAAAATTTGGTAAATAAAAAGGTTTACTGGTCTGAGGAAATCTGTTATGATCACTCAGGTCCCAGTGGAGGACTAAGCAAAAGAAATACCTTCAGTTCCCCCCAAACTGACCTGAGAGAAAATTCCTTTCCTACCCCTAGTCTTGTGCTCAGTTTAATTTTGAGTGTGTGAGGAAAACACGTCACCTAGGCTCTGAGGGATCAAAATTCTCCTAGTTATCTCTGAACACCTTGCCTTATGGCCATTTTACTTGTGACACATCTCTTTGCCCCACAGGATATCACAAAAGCCATAAAAATAGGAGTCACCTCTTCCCTTCCTCCCCCCCTCAGTCATTAGAGCTCACTGGATGTCCCAGAGCGTGGGATTAATGTAATTTAAGTACAGAGCAAACAAACTGATCCTGTTACAGCCAGCCACATCCTCTTTCCTTAGGTCAGGGTGATCATGGCAAAGCTAAAAATGTAGCTTTGTGAATAGACAATGTGAAAAAAAAAGTAGATACATAGAGTCATTCCCTCCTTGGGAAAAGAGCAGTTATAACATCCATGCTTTTAGAGGCTGCCTCCTGTGGGATGATAGCACAAAAGTGAATACAGACAAAGTCACTTGTTCTTCCTCTCAGAAGTCAGAGCTGAACACATAGCAACCTAGTGGTTTTAAAAGGAAATGTAGATTCCGTTTCCAATTTCAACACAAAAAATGCACTTTGTCCATTGCTACCCAATATTCCTGAAGCTGGGATTTCTACCAGAATAGAGTATAAACCACAGTTATATGGTTAATGGTGGGTAAGATAATTAGAAATTTTCACAAAAATCAAGAAGAAATAGTTCTACAATGAACCTGGCACAGGGAGATGTAAAGGAAGAAAATCAGCTTTGTTTGATGTTGTTCTCGCCTTTATATCCATTATTTCTCTTGAACTTATTTTTTCCCAAGGGCCAAAATAATTACCAGGTGTAAATAAAATAGCTCTCCTGAACTCAGTGGAGCTGCATCAAATGAAGACTGATAAGCATGTCCATTTCATTTAAATTCTACCAGATCAGAGGTTAATAGGATAGGTCTTAGCACCAGAAGAATTTAAGCTTTTGTTATCAAAACATGTACACATTTAGTAATTATTTTATTGATATTACTATTGTGAGAGAAATACTAAGATATGTTTCAATGTCTAATTTATCTAAGACCAGAATGGCTAAAACCTGGCATTGACCTCCACGGACCAGGAGGTCTATGCAAAAATTGCTTTTGTTAGAATAAAAGGTGTTTATAGATAGTCATGGAGTACAGGTTTGGATCCTCAAAGACAGAAAAAATGCAAGGCTCTACTGTGAATACTCGGTTTGCATATATCTTATGAACTGTGATGAAAATAGCTGCTTTGCAAGCTGTTCCATAACATCTTTATGAAGATGTTAAAGTGCTCTGGTGAAAACACAGCAAATAGAACCATACATTTCTGTTCAACTAAAAAGATTGTATTGATTCAAATGCTGGCATATATCACTGTAGAGGAAAAGAAGGTTGAAAAGCAGACCAGAATTGTCACAAACAGGGTCAAGTGCTTATGATTTGATAAACATTCAAAGTTCACATCAAATTGATTGAAGTTTGTATATTCCTGGTTGTACACAATATCGGGATGGTAATGCCACCAGTAACGCAGTTACAGAGGCAACTTAACTGCTTCGTGTCCATTAAACATAGAGAGAGAATCCTTGTGCGATAGATGCAATAATGGACTTGCATGTGCGGATACAATAAAATAACAGGAAATAAGAAACAGTAAAAGGGCCAAAAAGTGAAGGCTTCTTAATGTATTTGGAACCGGGTTATAGGAACAAGCTGTTATCAGTTAAGTGAAAATCTTGTGTGTTAGGAAAAACATGTCTTCAGAACCCGTTCTAAGCCATTAGCCCAAAGTTTGGATGAGTCTGGTAAGTGCACAGATAGAAATCCAACAGGCCATGTTATAGGCTTCCAAATAACAAAAAATCTTGCCTCATATGTGGAAGACATGAGTATAATGAATTAATCATAGAATTAGAAGTACGTAAGAAAGGATAATATAAGAAGCAAGTAGAAAAGGATAATATAAAACCCCCTTGGTCAACAAGAGCACCAGAAGGAAAATTAAAACCCTCAGGAAAAGAAGTGTCTCAAGGGATCTCAGTGGTTTAAGACTATGTTTCCTAGTGATACTTTTTATTGTCATTGAACACCACAGAGAGCTCTAAACAGAGCTGTGGAAAAGAGAAATACCCAGTCAGAACTTAGCTCTGCTAAAAGTTCCTCATTTTCTTTTAAGTAGGGGTGGTTTGGATGGCAAATCTATTCCTTATAAAATAATGTTTTGATACATCATGGCAGAAATAGTGCTTAGGAAGAAATGTTACATCGTGGCTGTTTTATAGATAAAATACATTTTTTCTTTCTGACATAATCTGCTTATTCATATGGGTTTAGTTGTTTAGTTGTTGCTGTTGTTGGTGGGTTTTATTCTGTGATGGAAATAATTTATCCTTTAGCAGAATGGGGTCCAGTAGCAAGTTTGGACTTCTGTTGCATTGCTCTAGAAGCCTATAATTCTCAGGAATATCAAAAGCTCCCATTTGTTTTCTCATTTAAACAGCAAGAAAAACAATCAGAAATTATTAGCATAAAATAGAGTTTTTCGTTTATATGTAGCTATGTAATGGAACTGATTAAATGGACTGAAGTATTTATTTAATTAATTGTTATTTATTAGATTACTATGCTTTCCATTCACATAATAACATTAATTTCCATAAAGCTGTAAAAGCTGGAGGTCCTACTGAGTAAAATCCTGAAAATATAATACATTTCTTAAAAGCAAGATGTGTTAACTTTGCTTTCTGATAGTGTTAGCAGTGTAACAGATTTCCAGTGTTCTTCTAACCCCTTAGGGCATCTAAAGAACTCCAGGAAACAAAGGTATCTTTCCATGCCTTCTGTTGTTTCTACAAGCATTTAATATTTGATGTGATATACATGCCCTAATAGCACATGAAACACCACAGCCTAGTGTGATCACGGCATATACCACATACATAGTGCAGCCTCTTGTTTTTTCCTATTTTGTTTTGCTATTTGGTATGCAAATCCACTCCGTGGTAACCTTATCCATGTGCTGCCTCTTCCGCTCATGCAAATCTTCGTAGATATCCTGGATTCTGATGCCATCTGCATCTGCTTATATTCCTTGTCTTTAACAAAGAATCAAGAGTTAGCTAGACAGATGGTGAGGTAAAACTATTATCAGAGATTATCAGGAAAATATGCTATTTTAAAGACTTTTCAAAATGTAATCACCTTTATTCAGGGTAGCATTAATACAGTACCATATTGTGCAATTACTGTTGGAGTTACATTGTTTCAGTAGTGACAGCATTAAGTAGGGTGGGGAGGAGAAATATTTTATTTTTTCTAACACTCTCAATGGCCCTGCTTTATATCAGTCCTCCTGTCGAGGGACTGCCAAGATAATCTTCTGATTTTGTTCGGTAATAACTCAGACATATACTTAAAATCTCTTTTTGAGAGAGAGCAAAATAATGCCTAGTTGACAGTCACAATGCTCATTGTGTTTTCCTTCTGTTAAGAATCATGAAATGTTTCCCCACCAGTTGCTGGGAAGAAAGGGGTCATCCTTACAAATGCATGGAGTAGTTGGCCTGTGGTTAAATGCCTTGAATGACCAGTATAGGTGAGCAGGGGAGCTCATTTACAAGCTGTTTACATGCAAAGCTGTGAAAAAGGCTTGCGAAACAAACCTTATGCAGTAGGATTTCTCTTCCTTAATCTTTGATATCTAAAGGGTATATTGCAAAGTCTTAAGTTAGTCAGCCTTGGACCTCTGAATAGTCATTGAAAAGAAATAGACATTTACGATCACTGCATCTGATCTGCCTCAGATAACCATATTAGAATGACTCAACACATGCAAAAGTACACCATTGCTCCCCGCTGTTAATAAAAGCTTCTGTAGATGCAATCATCTAATATTGGACACATTAGTAAAGATATATTAATATCCCACCTGAAATATATAACATTTCAGCATCAAGACATATATTCTTTCCATATTTCATAGAACTCCATGTTATGAAAGCCAAGAAATATAGGTAAAGTATTTTCAATGGAAGAGGGAATGGCTGTCGTGAGGTTCTTCACACTGCATAGGTTACTGTATGACTTAAGTGATCATCTCACTTTTCTTTCCTATACATTTCTGTGCTCACTTTGGTGATGTTTTGGTCTGTACACTAGGATAAAGGTGTGTGGCTTTTGCATTTTGTCTTGTCTCATTATTATAATTCTGAATATGAAAGAAGTGATGCACATTTTTTTATTGTGTTTTCATTTTTAGGCAGAAGGTTATTTCAAGTTTTGTCAGAAAGTGCTGCGTATCATGAACTAACAGTAAGTTTTTGTCTAAACAAATTAAAATGAAAGAAAAAACACACCCTAAATTCTATTGTCCTGAAGTTTTCAGCTGATCAAAGGAGCAACAACAAAATTAAAGATAATTTTCTTTATTGGACTTTCATCTGTTAAAGGATTCTCCTCTATTTCATGTCAGAGTTCTATAAAATGCTTAGATGGACAGGATAAATTAAGTTCAAATAAGTACAAGAATTCCCCAAACTTGGTACAGAAGTGGAAAAACAAATTAGAACTGCTGCAAAGACAGCTGTAGCCAGCTGTCTTTACGCAATTACAAAGGAAGACAGATCCTGAAACTAGACAAGAAAATTGCAGAAAGAGGTATCAAATAATAAAAAGCATTTTATTAAAGTTAGGATACTCAGATAAGTATGTACAAGTTACCAACTGTCAGCTGACGGGCATCAGTGTAGTTTTACTGAAGTCAAGGACCTCACACTATTTAATTGTAGTCAATGACATCCTAAAGTAAATCTCATTTCAGCAATACAAGTATTTTAATAGTTTATATAATTTTCCTGATGTCTGTTCCTTTACTATGCTCCTGGTACAGACAAGTTAACAGAAAAAAAAAATTATCACATGTCTTTCAGGGTTATAGTTAGTATCATTCCTCCAGTGTATTACTAAACCCATTTTCGCTATTATTTCTTTAGCCTTCTCACAATTCAAACCCCCCCCTCATTGTTCTTATGCTGGCAACAATGCTTCTTTTTGCTCTTCTTGCTATTTACCTTCAATCATTTTTTCCTTCGTTTCCCACTCCTTTCTTTCGTTCCCTATCCTTTTGTGCAGAGTAATTATCTTTTGCACATCAGAAGTACACTTGAAATCATCTGAATTCAGAGAAACTCAACATTCTTTCTTCCTCGTTATTTAAACCCACTTAAATAAATCCAATGATTGTGAACTCGGGAACCAGTATTTCTTCTTAAATGGAGATCACCCCTCTTATAGCTGCTATTTCAGTCTTTGTTGACCATTGAGAAGTTACACAAATTTTACAATAGATACATGTAAACAAGTTAAATCTTTGCTTAAACAACTCTCATGTAACCTGGTGACTTTAATTTGGAAAAGGGTTCAACTGCTACACGTGCTGACTTTGCATATATCTGACTACATTTATATCAGCTTAATTAAATTAGTACAATTTTTGAATAGAGATGAAGCAAGAGGAAAAAATCCAGAACATTTTAATATATATTTTTTTGGTCTTCACTACTGACTGTCTCTCTGCTTTTAACTCTATGTGGCCTGTTCCAATCTCTTGAAAGGATTACCAAAGTCTCAAAAATTAACAATCATTTCATCAATTCATATTCAGTCCTGTAATTTCTTATCCATAAATAAATAAATAGCAGAAGAAGTAGTGCCTATTCTTAAGGAAAATGCTTCATGCTTATTATTACACCTGTTCTCCCTACACCTGTGAATAGTTTTAACGATTTATTTTATTTTAGAAACCAAATATTTTTAAATGCATGTCTCCTTTTGCTAAATTTGCTACCTGCAGTGACGGTTAGGTTATTATTTCCTGTGGATTTGTAGTCATATCACTGAGTGATAGAATAATACTCAGTTGTGTTAGGTGATGTTCAAATACAAAACAAAACTGTCATCGTCCCAAATCTCAACTGAAGTTAAGGGGCAACACAGAGAAGTCATCAATATATGTTCAATATGTTTGAAGTCTGCTATTTCTAATAAATGTGCTTAGTAGACCATGTTTAGTGTTCTTCAGAATTAATAAAGCTTTGGCAGAATGGCATCAATGTATTTTAAATTAAAAACACTATTTTTTTTTAATTATACTTAAAATATATTTAATTGATGCTCCATTTTGTTCTATCATCATTCAAGTGGTACCTCAAGAGCACTAACTCAAAGCTCTTGAGTTACCTATCATCTAAAATCATATAGCTTTAGAGAACAGAATCATTCTGTTTATCAAAAAAAGAAGCTCTTTAAAATTTCTCAGGCAGAAAAAAAATAATCATGAAAGCACAGAGGTGAGATGGAAAAAGACCTATTAAACATATTCTTGCTCTCTGTCACTGCAATGTTTTCGCCTACAGTCTTTTATTTTATCTTGTCTAGCTGTAAATCTCTTAAGGCTTCCTACTCAATTTTCATTGGAAAACTATTTCAGCACCAATCTCGACCTCAGGAAATTTCTCCCAGTGTTCAGTTTATGTTTATGTTACATAAAATGACAGATATAAAATTCTTTTTGGTAAGCAACTTACATATGTTCTTTTCTTAATCTTATCTAAACCTTTATTGACAAGCTGGTTGAATGGGGGAAAAAATATTCATGAACATGCTTGCTAACACTGGTTAAATTAGTCCCCATTTGTGTCTCTTTGTATAAACGTTTCCATAAAGATGGGGTTGATATTTTGTATTTTGATATTTGTGCTTGGAAGTGGGAACAGTAGTTGACAGAAAGAAGGCATGGGGTATGAGACTGAGGGAACCAAGGATCTGCAGTATTATACAGAATGTAATTTTCTGCATAAATAATCGTGTGAAGGAGTAGGCCAGACAGAAGAGGCTGATTTAGTAGGAGGCAAGTCTATATGCATAGCCTACTATAACTATGCTTCATATGCATAAGGAAAAGGGATAAAAAGATAAGGAAAACAAACGAACCTAACTGGGGAAAGAAATGACATTTTAATGAAGAAAAATATCCTTTTTATCCTCAGAAAACTTGACAATTAAGAAAGTTCCAACAAATCATGTTTTAATCTTTTATCTCTGGTTCATTTGCCACCTAATTTTGTAACTGAAAGCTACAGCTGTTTGTAAAGCTTAGATAGTCAAATCAGTTAACAGAAACTATAGAATATCTAACTTAGATAACAGGTCATGAGGGAGCAGCTGTAGGTCTCTGTTCACAGGTGAGTGCATGAAATACACCTGGATGGCATATATGATCTGACGAATTATTTAAAAAATACATTCAGAAAAGTTGCACGAGTTATACAAAAAAAAAGACTGTAATTCAGCTGTCCATTTTTTCTCATGAGTAAACTGCCCAGCTCGCTGATATATGCATCTACACAACTTACTATGCATTTCTAAAGTGATAAATGGTTTACCATAAATACACAGATAGATATAATAGCTAACTACAAATCCTTATATGTAAGATGTTGATGTAGGTTAATATTCATGCTGTGTACTGTTATTTCAGCATCATAGATCATGGCCAATAGAAGCAGGTATGCAGCACAGTGTAAAAGAAACCCGAACACATCTTTCTACAGAAAAGATTCAAAGAGGAAAATGCTAAGCTTTGTTTTCTGCTTTATGCTCTATTTTTAGGCTTTTTTTTTAGTTAGCAGACAAAATGGGCACCTGTTTTGGAAAAAGTCTTGTAATTTTACAGTAGAGGAGTGGAACAGCTGTGTCAACTGTACTGAAAAAAGTAGGACATCCAAGGAAATTGTACATAGACTCATACTTCACACTTGATTTATTTTTTTGAAACTCACGTTTAAGAACTTCAAAGTTCAAATAACTTTCATTCTAAATAAAGCTACCACACAGTGTAATACTAGCAGTTATAACGTTCAAGAATGCGACAATTCTTTGCATCTATTGAAAGTTGACAAATTCATGCAAAAGGTGCCAAGAGTCCTACAAACTACATTAAAAGAGGTTTACTTTCAAGACAGGGCAAAGTACAAATAGGACCTGAGAGATAATAAATCAGGAAGCTCCATATCTAATTGCCCGTGCTGATCTATGACCAATAAGTGAAGTGTTACTGGTGTAAACTATCGAATACATTTGTTAGCAGTGGTCAGTCATTCAGACATGCTAAGGTTTCTGCAACTGCAGTGATCTTCTGTCCTGGTGACTCCCTGTAAATCTGACAAAAGTTGTAGGCTAAAGAGGAATATAAGCACAAAAGTCACATAGCTGCTGATCTCTAAAATGATAACAGCAAAAAGAAGCCCGATTTAGGAATAGTCTCACGTACATCAAACTTTAACGTACTGTGATTAGGCTGTAATGTACTACTCACTACCCTTTTTGTTGTGCTGAATTTGATCATTTGGCATGACGAATTGGCAGATATTTCATTGCTCAGCCAAGCACCTAATGTACCATTCAAATTACCATTCAAATGAAGCTGAGTTGGAAGGGTTGAGGGGTTCTTCCATGGAAAAAAACACCCAGGAAAAAAATGTTCTCACTTAGTCCTAGAGCTGGCCAGAAACCACAGCTATAGCTGCCTAATAGCAGAACTTTGCACAGATTTCAGGGGCACACCAGCAAAACATTAGAAATCCTTACTTTGCTGATTAATGAGACAGAGATGGAGCAAAAGACATCAGTTACTTTAAATTTCCAGCTATTTCCCTAAAGATGAATGCATGCAGTATAAGGCTCACAGGTACAATGAATGTTCTGCATTCACATCTTTTCCTATGTCTTTGTTGATGTCAAGTATTCATAAACAGATCACCTTGGGAATTCCACATATGCACCAGACATCTGGTTCATCTGAAACTGGAGTGTTCTGAAAGTCGTATTCACCAAGAATTTTACATTAGTCAATTATCATGCAACTGCTGTCTTAATAAAAGTTAGTGCACATTTTCCATCATCGACATTTTGTTACTTTTTTTTTCTTTTCCTGAGGCTTGTTGCAGCTTATATAACAAAGTATTCTGTTTACAGGGAAGTGGATCTGATTGGAAGATTTTCCAAATTGGCCAAAGAATTTTTCTAAAAAAACCAACTCATAACGAAAAAAAAACAATGCACACACACACACAAAAAAAGCAGCAAACTTTTCAATTACAATAGCCATACTTTGTATCACTTCATGGCTGAATTGCTAATTGGCTTAGGAGAGACTTTTGTTCACATTCTCTCCTTTACTAAAATAAAGTTTTCACCCTGAATTCTCACAGGAATACCAAGGGTTGGAAGATGGATTTCTCACATCTCATACTGGTCCTCCAAAATTATAGAACAAGTCATACCCTCACCTGATAAATCTTTGGCATGCATTGAAATAAAATGTAACCTGGAAGGGGTAATTAAAGTAAAATTAAATTGAATATTCCATTCCATATTTTGTATATTTTCTGCCCACACACTTTTGGGTGTTTCTTCTGCATGAGAAGAGCAGGGACTGAATGTCCATGTCATACCTTCCCTGTCTGCTCAGAGTTTTGACTGCAGCCTCTTAATCTTTCTACTACAACAGCAAAACTTTCCCTGAGGAGTGAGAAATTAAGAGGAGAAAAATATTCTTTGACCTTCAGTGTTTCAGTGGATAGTGTGCTTGGTTGTATGTTTTCCCTGTATGGAGTAGAATCTGAAGACTCAAACTAACTCTAATTATTTAACTATTATTGTCATCCTATAAATTGACAGGATATAAAACAGATGTACACGTTGCTAATCACTGCTAGTCCTTAATCTAACTGCAGTACTAATAGTACCCACTTAGATATTACTCCTATTGATTATCACCAATGCAGGTATATTTTCATTTTTGCATTTTTACCTCTCTGAAAAGTGAAACAATTTTTAAATCTCATTTATGTGTATAAATTAAAAAATAAATAGTACCATCAAATTTCCTCTGCAGGGATGTGTGTTTGCCTGCCTGTTTAGAAAAGACTATCCTTCCTGCCCCTTAGAGTGACCCCCTGTGTGTTCCTAATCATCTCTTCCAGAAAAGAAGTCTTACTATATAGACTAAAGAGCTCAGACACCAAGTTAGTGAATACCAGAAGTTGGTAGATCGATTCTAGCAGATGCATATATCTTGTCAGATTAACACTGTTCTCAGTTTCAAACTGTACATGACTATTAAAGCAGCAAATGAAAATCACTTGAAGAACAAAATACTCTGCAGTGTGCTCTCTATTGCTTCTGAACTACACCAGGCAGCAGTCTCTCTCTTCTTACAGCACTCTGTCTTTCATAATCCCCCTTAGATCAAGTTTTTAAAGGATATTGTGTATTTAGAAGGAAGGCTTCTAAAATTTAATAAATGTTGCTGGGCTTTTGTAAATCTAATATTATCTGTTATCTCTACTTCAAAGGGCAGAAAAGCTGCTGTTACCAGCTGGAATCTCTGACTTTTAAAACGAAAATGTAACTGAGCCCACATTCCTTATACAGGTCAGGGAAACGGGATACTATTGTAACTCTGGTTAAAAAACATCAGAGAGGGAACTGAAGAGGCACCAAGTGAATTTGTCCTCCATTTTCCATTAACTGTCAAAGTGATTTGTAACAATTCAGACAATGACAGTCTTCCTCATTAAACCAAGCGGTGGACTCAGTCAAAAAATACCCTGCCTTTACCATTATTCTCCATGCCACTGGTCAGTGTTTTCTGAGTCAAAAGGTATAACTAAAACAAGGTTTGCAAGGAAGAAGCAATACCTTTTAGGAAGCTGACTGAAAAGTTACAAAACTGTCTCTTTCAAATCATTGTGGTGCTTACAACATACCTCTTGCTGGTGTGGTAGTAAAAGCTACCACACAAAAGATTTATACCAAATGACAGTTATAATGACAGACCAATGACTGCTTTTAAAATAACAGTTTTAGTTATTTTGTGCATATAGTCTGACTTTTTGGACTATATTAGAATATGGATATGAAAAACGTGATCGAATTATGTTCCTTCCAGATTCCTATTGTATTGCTGTCAGTAGATACGTTTCTATGGCTCTTAATAGTTGTTGGATTATAAACTATCTACAGCTTCCCTATTGAAGTCAGAGCTCCTATGAGCTTTATCCTGCAATCACCCATGTTTTCAGAGAGTGAACGGAGAACAGAGATAATGAGGATTGGATATATTTCCACATTAATCATCAGAAAGTTATGTCTCTAGCCCAAGATATTCATCAAACTTCTTCTAAGCTCTGTGGAGAGAAACAGGCACACCTGGAAGGCAAATCTACAGACAGTGTCTAAAAATGCAAATAGTACACTCTCCCTTTGGAAGTTCTTCTCTCTAATTATTGAGGAGCTTAGAAAACAAACTCAAAGAGGGTCTGATTTTGGAGGTTAATTTAGACGACAAATTCTAACCAAAGCATAAGTCAGTATAGTTCTATCCTTTCTATTTCTTTATAAATCCACCTTTTATAATTTTTTTTTATCATTTAAGCTAATTTTATTTGTGTTGACAAGTTTCACAATGAAAAGCCTACCTCACCATTTACCTCGCAAGCCACTACAGTAATCTAATGAAGTACTCAGTCACCCTCAAGTATTTCTTATTTTCAGCTTTTGGCCTTCTTATTCTTTCTTTATACTTGCTCTTACTATACTAAGTAATTATTTTCCTGCAGTGCACATGAATTTCCCCTAGAAAACTTGGCTTATGCTTTCAACTCTCTGCTCTTCATTTAAGCTACCTAAAGAACAGAGCAGAGAACCTGTGAAAAAGAGGATATCATCCCTTTGATACTGTTGAATGATGTGTTTGGCCTTTAGTCTAAGAAGTTTGGACTCTGCTGATCTGGATGCTCCCAAGAGGGGGTTGCATCCAAATGTTGACCTCGTATAACCTTTCTTAGCTTGTGAATTGACAAGATCATAGCACATGATTATATGGTTCCTCTTAATTAATTTGCCATTATATTTCCACAATCTTGAGAGAGAAAGAGATTTTTAGTGCTTTATTCATTTTCTGGTATCTGTCCCTTGGCTGCAGTTCTGAAGTTAAAGCTCACTAATAGTGTGTTCTTTGTCTGCCCAGTTACCAGGGTCATCATTTTTCAAAAGAGGTCTCCAGAATGTAGAAATGATTCTTCAGTCACTGTTTTTCTTTTTAACAGAGACATTTTCTGTGTTCCTTTTTCCTTTATAGCCTACAGCTGAGATGTTTTTCTCTGTCAATTTTTTATTTTCTGCACAGTCCAATTCTTCAGTCATCAGAGAGTGAACTTTGCATTTGATTGTTTTATTAGACAAAGTCACAGTAGAAACTGCTTTAAATTATCCTAACCAGAGAGTATTTTGATCTGATTTTAGTTTATACACAACCACCAAAATATTTCTGTTAAGTTTTCTTCCTTCACAGTGACATCACTGACAGCTGCAAACAGAGTAAGAAGAGTATGGATTTTTAACAAAAAAGAAATTATGATCAAAAGAATCATCCAGAATGAGGTGTACTGATTATCTTAGTGAAGAAGAGATATAAATAAATTATTATTTTTGGGAGATTTTAAATTATTTTTGTTACTTTTACCAAAGTAAGGTACAAAAAGTGAAATGTATCTTTTCTATCCAGGAATAGAAATAGTCTGAGCTTAGAAAATAGGAGCAAAATTAAAGGGGTGAGAGAACAAAAAGGGGAATGGTTCTTTAGATTTCATCAGACTTTGGGCTCTGAAATGGGAATCTGTGTGGTTTCAATCAACTTTATACCATGCTGGAGGAAAAAGAAGGGCTTAAAGGGGGATCTGAAATACACTGGTTATGGTATAAAATATATTAGTTTCAAGAGACTGCGGAAGGCTGTCATCTATTAATATATTTGTAAAGGAAATGCTTCCCTTGTCAAATACAGTGGACACCTCTAGCTTTCTAAAGCAGTCTTCCTTCATCCATCAAACTATTCTGTCCACCTTTAAAAAAGAATATCCACAACGAGTATTCATAATTTCATAATTCAGTGGATCAAAACATAGAAAATAACTATATATTTCATTGAGCAGGTGTTGTTCCTGTCATTTTGCTGATGAAAAGCCCATCAGAACTGACAAAAGGGAAAATATTTGAGGCTATACAAGTGTTCTGGAGTTTGGAATTACAAATTCATAAGGAAAAGGCATTTCCATGTGGCAAGGACCTGCAGTCCTACTCACAGATTTCCTACTGAGGTGTATTTAAAAGCCTTCAGAGTATTCCATGAACTTTAAATTTCAGCTGACCTACATCTTTGCATTATTACCCTTGATCTCTTAAAAGCTTTCAATTTGCTTTTACAATAAAACGCCACCAAACTTCCTATGACATATCTATTCATTTCAGAAAGTAACAAATTTAAAATATTCACCAGCAGCCTTGTAAATTCAAGTGAAATCAAACATACTTTGGAAAGAATTTAAGTCATTTTCTATAAATAAATGGGAGAGGCTTGTGTTAGACAAACATGAAAATTAATCATGGCTGTAGGATTGCTTCAGATGCTTAGGTATTCGGCAAAAACTCTGAAATAATTAAAAAATGTTAATACTGTTGTATTATCAACATGTCTTACAATCAGCTCAGACAAAAATATACACAAGTATTCAGCCATCTGATCACCTGTTATTTCAAGTTCAATATGATTTATTTACCTTACTAAAAAGTACTAAGAAAGCCTATTTCTTCACATTCTATAATTTCAAGAGAGTTTACTGTTTATGCAGGCTGGTCACAGTTGGGTATAATATATCTATGTGTCAGAAATTGGAACAGGCAGTAGACATTATAGATGAATTGCCAGGAAATTACCCCAAGTGTGCTGACTTCCCAAATTCCTTCAAATGACTTAACAGGCTTGACATGGCAGCTCAGTGTTCAGTTTGCTTAGGGGACTTTAGAAGAATCAGCGCTTCCAATCCATTGCTAAGGTTTGGGTTTTCACATTTACATACCAATAAGGAGCTTAGGGATTCTGTAACTGGCAAAGAAAAACATCTAAGTCAGTATTATTGCAAATAACAGTGTTTAAGTTAATTTGTACAATTCAATTTAAAAGCCTTTATTCTTCTAAGAAAAATTAGATGGGCAGATCATATTACTATTGCTGAATTGTTGATAAGCAGCATCACCTTTGATCTGAAAGGCTTTCAGTTCACGGCAGCACTGGCAGTAGCAGACACGCTCATGCTTGATGAGACAATGAAGTGTGTAAGGGTGACAGGCTTTATGGCAAAAGGCATCGCATACCTTCCACAAATCACTCATTTGTCTAGTTCTGGATGGTATAATTCTGTGACCTATGAAATTAAAAGCAGAAACCTTGATTTTCTCTTTATAGCTCTTTGCATCATCCGGGATAGTGAATGGCTGTCAGGTTCTCATCACTACATGAAATTAAAGGCATTTTGCAAGCATAGCATCATTCTGCTGAGGTTAGGGAATTCCCCTCTAATGAAACACATAGTGGCCTAGCATCTGGGAACTCGTATAAACAGCTATGAGGTGGATACGATTAAAAAAATGTTCTTGCTTATGTTAAATTTACACTTACTACATTTCCTGGTATGGTTTCCTTTATATTAACAAAAAACCGAAGCAAATGGGAGTTGCCGAGTCCTAGTGAGTGATGGGAAAATGGCCTCCAACCAGATTCTTCTAATTTGGAAATAATAAAGCTTAAGGTGTGTCAAACTGTTAATGTTACAACTGAAATACTGAAATGTTATTGATGTTGTTAGAGGTTGGTTGATTTCCAAAACAACCATAGTCTAAAAATAGAAGAAAAGTAACGGAACAGAAAATTGCTGAAAAATTGTACCACATTAGATAGACTGCTGAAGATACCAGGAGGTAATTGGTTTGACTATACCAATGTCCCTTTTTTACTATGATATAACTATGCAGCAATTAGGTTAGTCTTGTAAATGGCATTGTGACTGTAGCTGTAAAAAGGCATCACTGCCATCTTCTGGTAATAGCTCACTTGGCTTGCCAGCAAGTGGGGTTTAATTTATTTATTTCTCTTTTTATAGAACACTACACAGGCAACCAGGGGTTTTTGTTTTCAAGACCAGGGAGATGTAAGCATTGTGCTTTAATATTCTGAATTTGTTTTGATCAATAATTTTATGCTGCTCCAGAATTTCTGAACCACTAAATAACTCCTACTCTTTAAACATTCTTAAGATTGATTTTCCTTTGTTATTGTAGATACCGTAAGTCCAGAAATATGAAATGTGGATTTAATAGTGCAATCTTGCATTATACTTTTATCTCAAAGTATAAGCTGCATACTGATTAAGTGTGTGGATAGTTACGAGAAGATTAATTAAGGTCAAGTACTCTTGGACGTCAGTAATGCTAATATGATTACCCCCATTTATATTTGCTGAGGATCTAGATCTTCTAACCAGGTTATAGTTACATATTTATCCATGCGACACTATATAAAATCTGCTCTCTGCTTCCTCCAGGCCCTTTGGTGCCTCAGCGTTCCCTCTGACAACTTGGTGGATCCTGTTTATCACGAATCATCAAACAGAAATAGAACAGCAGCAGTCTGTCTTGCTCCAGGAGACGTAGCTTGATTTGTGACATGATCTCTACTCATCTTTAGCATCAAACATTGCAACTAATAACTAATAATGCTACTATTAATAACTACTTCCACTCTTCCTTGATGATGTATTAGTAATGTTCCCTCCTGAAAAGTAGGAAAATACACTTAGTATAAAGGGAAACTATGGCATGTAATGTAGCTGCTTTACAAAATGTAATACTCATTCCCCTACATATTTATTTGGAAACCACTTTTCATACCTTTGGAATTTCCTTGGTTACCAATTTAAAAAATAAATGTTTTTTTTTCCCCTTCACAAACCTAGCAATTACTCGGTTTACCATAGCCTAATAAATAGATATATATATTTGGGTGCAAACATAGGACACAGGACAGAAGAATACAGACTGCTTTTGAACAATGTTTCACAGATGGGAATCTTTGTGTTCACACACAGAAACAGTGGAGTATTTCAGGTCATTCACCCATTCCATGCAAGCAAACTAAAAGTTTCCAGTGTAATGAAAAGCTTAACAGTCAGGACTGAAGTAATGAAACTGTGAAGGTTCAATAGGAGTTCCAGGTGACACTAAGCACCTTGGTACTTTGGTCTTGCCAAAGCAGGCAGTGGGGTTGAAAACTTGCTGGTAGAGGGTTTCCATTAATTTCTGAAGTTAGCATGCCAGCAGGAACAGTGAGTTATTCTTGAGGTTCAGGTGGCTCTTCAGTTTCCTTGTTTTTTTCATTATCATTCTGCATCCTGCCAGTAAACAAAACTTGGCCTAAATGTACCTACATAAGCAAAAGGTTACTTTTATGTAGACACAGCCTTGATTGGCAGTAACATCTCCTGAGGCTGGTTACTGCACGAAGCCAGCATTTGTTCCAGCTTGATAGGACGGTCCTCGGGTACTTGGGTTCAGATCTATTGGCCACATTGCCATCTTTAGTCCTGACCTCTACTCAATGCACTGCAAAACAGGTTGAACAAACGTGGCAGACCCTGCTAATAGCCCCAGCCCCAGCATTTCTACTTGCCTGTTTTTTCAGAAAGGAAAATATATTTTCCTTGTACTTTTTCTGTATTGAAAGCCTAGCCTCAATTTGCCGTCTATATGTTTAAGCATAAATCTTCCATTCAAGTGCTCACAGCCACTGTGAGAGTCATATCATCCTTGGAGACATTTCCCTTTCAAAGCAGCCAGTCTGTCCTCAAATGAAGAGATCTGAGATGGTAAATTTTTAAGAATCATTTCTTATTGGAAGCAGAGCTGTTCTCAATAGACGTAGGAGCCATCCGTCTTTAAACCCAGAGCTGGAGAGTAGGTTTTCACTGTCCATTCATGCCAGTGACAGATGCCTGGCAATCAGGAGCTGCTTGTCAGCTCCCAGACAGGAGGCACAGAACGTACACTTCTGTTAAAAGAGCAGAGAGGCTGTTGGTTAACCCAAGCTTTTATGATGAAGTTGGCACACGTTTTCATACAACGTCACTCAAAACCTTTTGCACCGCAGCACATCCCCCAGCTGCGAGCCAGCTGGTGATTGCGAGGGAGGAAGAACTGAGGTACAGTAAAACACTTCTTGTTGTAAGCAATTTTGCAGAAATGTAGTTGCAGCTTTAAAGAGCCCTCCTAAAGCACACATCTCTTTCCCTTACCTGCTGGTTTTTTTTTTCATTTTGTCATCCCACTGCTGATTCTGCAATTTCTGGTTTGTTAATATACAGTGACTTTCTGAATGCTGATCCAAAAGGAAACCGAAGAGAGATGCAAAGAAATGGTTACAGAATGGGCTTCCTTTTGCTGCTCATCCATCCAAGCTAGTTTTATCTCTACTAATCAGTATTTTCTAGGGCTTCTAGGAAAACAGGGTAAAAATCATGGGAATTCATTCTTGTCATTTAGCCATAAACAACATAGTATTACAAGCAAATCCAGCCCCATCAATCAACCCTTCAGAAGTAACTTGCTGGAAGTCATAGGTTACTGTGCTCACTTGAGTGCTTTTGAAAGTACACCCAAAACTTAAGGAAACTCAATTAAAATTGTTTTCAAAATTCATTCTGGTCCTGAAGTTTGCAATAATCTCTCCACAACAAAATGCAGCACTTGTTAATCAATAGCAGAGAGAAAGAGGAAAGAACCTGTAGCATGAAAAAAATCAAAACTAACAGGAGAAATACTGGAAGATCCCTTATTTTTTAACTTTTCTTGGTTTAGCAGTCCATACCGATGAAAATGAAAGGAAAATTATGGAACTGCAACACATAGATAAATATGCAATAGCTATTACATCCTAATGTCCTTTTTCATTTTGTAATCATTTTTATACCTTTACTCTGCTTAGGAGCTGAACTGTATTGTGGGACATTCCCAGATATCCTTAAGGAACCACAATTTTTATTTTTAGTACATTAACTTTAACAACTGATTAAAAAGTTATCTTCTAGTAGACTGGTGGCTAAAATAGTGCATAGGAGTACCAACATTTCTGTTTTTCTGAGTTATTAATCAATTATAGCAGGACTTTTACCAATACAGTTATTAGACCCTGAATGGCTTAGCCTGAAGTTTTTCAGAACTTAAGATAGACTGGCAGTAATTAAATTAATGTGGGTTTGTAATGATAGCATTCAGCTTTTATTTCTAAATTATTTCCGTACTGCATTAGATTTATTTCAAGGTTAACCATGAAATGTTGTTTTGTTTCTTGTGTTATTGTTTCTCCCAGTTTTAGCCACAGTTTTCAATGGGGAAAATCATAAGAATTGGCATATAAATTAACAATTGGATTATTTATGTAGTAAATTTGTTTATAAAAAAAAATATGAAGCAAGAATAATGTAGAGGTCTTGATGGTTCACCTGGTTCCATATTATCATAATCATTTTAAGATTGTTAGTGACTCTGAAATAAGGACTCTAAACTTGCTTTGTGAGCCAGATCATTAGATTATTTGAACCATCCTAACTCCAGTCTAGAATCTCTTTTCTCCTTTTCAGTCTTTTTCCATTCCCAGTTAATTCATACATAAGTCAGGGCATGAACTAGAGCCCAGGGTGGTTGTCCCTCTATTTCTCAGTCCACATATTCTTACTCATAGGGTAGCAGTGGGATTAGTTGTGTGCTTAAACTTAAAATATGCTTTTGGGCTGGGTACCAGTCACCAGAAGAATATGGAGGCATTAGGGAGACTGTGTGATGACAACAATTTCAGTGGTCTGCAGAGCTCATTCTTCAGGTGATTGGGTTTTTATTTGTTTTATATATTTTAAAACCTCATAAAATTTGAGACAGATCTTCTCCTGCATCTACAAGCTAGTGAGATGGGAATTCTTAGGAACCAACTGTGGTTTCCTGCACTGGTAAGAATTGGAGGAGTCTGATAAAACCAGAATACCAAGGGTTTTCATTCCTCCCATGCAATATTATTCCATGATTAGTAGGATATTTTTCCTTTTAAATATGTAATGATGCCAGCACCTTTCCAAACACAGTTCAAATCTGCCATATATGATACAGCACTGCTCTGCATGTCTGGCTGTAAGAGACATGATGTCAGCTTTAGTAATACTTTCCAACCACATTATCTTGCTGCTTTTATATTCTGCTTCCAGACTTGTGGAATTCCTCATCAGCTACTAAAACACAATGTTCTAACTGGAGACCCATTGATCATTTTAACTGCTTGAGTGGCCAGAAGTGATTAAGTGTGTGGATAATTGCTTTAATCATTGTTATTGGACTAATTATGGTCTGATATTATTGAACGTCTGAAAAATGCTGAATCATTGAAAATAAAAATAATACTCTGCAAACAAATTGAATCTTAAAATTTCTTTATTCTTCAGTAAGAAACAATAATTACACCACGCTAGGAAAGTTTGTTGTAACAAGTAGAAGATACAAATATAAAAAAATTAAAAGCCCACTTTTTTCCACCATTTTTTCTATAATTGCATGCCTTCAGATTTTTTTCAAATATCTTGTAAAGCTGATTGTTATAGATTGTCTATTTTAAAAAATATTTTAGTAATTCTGGCATTAATATCAAAGATGTAAAGATGCAAAGCCCCTCGGTACATACATGCGTTTTTTCAACTTTCACAAATGTTAAGCAGATTTAGGAAGTGGAAAGTGACTACTGTTTGTTATGAACTGTATTCATAAATCTGCCTTGGATGGACTTACAGTTGATATGAGTAAATGACTAATGGACTTGAATTATTGAACTGTTTCTTGCAGTTCATAAATAACATACTTTTCCTTAAAGCTGCCTATATTTTGTATTGCAAGCTTAGGGTCTAAAAGCTATTGCATCCAAATGAGTGTGGATTAAGAAGCTTTTTCAGAAACTGCCAGAACAGGAGGTGTCATATATTAAAAAACAAGCAGGATTTCTATGCCACAAGGAATAGGCACGTTCCTTATGACATGTTTATGTCTAAAATATGTTTCTACTGGAATTTACTATGTCTCTTCCAGACTTGTTTCACAAGTTCAATGGACTGGACAAACAGTTTACTTTCCAACAGCATAGATTGATAAGAGTAGATATGGATATTTCAATATGTGCCTCACTTATTGCAGTCTTCCTCTAGAACTGAGCAAATATTAATCAAAACTTGCAACACTCATTAAAATTGGGTATGGCATGCATGGATCACTTTGTCTACAATTGAAATGCATCAGGATCTCTAGTAAGCACTTTTGGATTTTTTTTTCTTTTCTTTTCTTTTTTTTTTTTTTTTTTAATAGAATCCCATGGCTTAAATATTTTTGTAACCTATTTCTTCTTTGTTCAGATTTCACTTCTGATGTTACAAATACATCTGTTACTAATTTAAGTTGAATGTTGATAAAAGGAACTTCATAACTTAAACCTACTCTTAAAATAGTTACGTAAAATCTGTTGTAAGGCATCATAGTTGCTTGTATATAGCCATCTCTGTAATCTTTTATCCTGTGTAAGATTGCATAGAGTTTTGAACAGCTGTTTGTTTTAGAAAAGAGTTTTAGTTCCTGCTCTACGTTAGTTCCCAAAATTATTCTCCAAGTTGCACCAAGGGTTATTTTTCAACACTCGATCAGTGAAAGAATTATTCTCAATTAGATGTTCTTATAAAATGTGAAAACAATTCTTTTAAATGTGGCACTGATGCTTTTGCTGACTCTTTTTAATTTCTGTCTAATAATTTGTGCAAACTCTGATCACCCACTGGCCTGCATACGTGTAAACAACAGCATATATCTCTGAGTGCTATCTTAATAAATAAATTATAGGGAATAACTTTGGGACTTCTTGGGGCTTGGGACAGTGGTGTGGGCTTCATTCAAGCAGATTACCACTGGACTCTACAAACAGCATTTTTGAAAGGGATGTACAAAAATAACTGAGTCCACAGCTAGTGTCTACAGCTATTTTCTCCCTTGCTCTTCAATATACATTCATCCATTCCAGATTTATTACAAATGAACTTCCTAAATGTCATTATCTCCATTTAGAGATGATGAAACTTGACAAATGTTCTTGCACACATACCCTGTTCTCTTCATCCGGTACATTTTGTCATTCTGTCAGATAAAGAAATGAGATATTTTTGGCATGGCTTGATATTGCCATTTAAAGGCTCATGGGTCTGTTACCTTCTTCTGCTCAAATTCATTTTTATTAGTAAATAACAAAATGCTTTCCATTTGATTCATCATCATCTCAGGTACAAAAAAAACGGAGATTAGCAAATTTGTTTGAACATGTTTCTAAAAAGCACAATTTCCATTTATCCATGGAGGTTTAGCTAAGGCACCATCTGCTGGTGGTTCTGACAGCAGCTACCAAAACAGTGAAATATCTGTCGTGAACATTTGTAAACACTTCAAGATCTTTTGGAGTAGGATCCTCTCTGACTTAAGGGTCAAAGTAATATTTGGGCATTACTTATAATCTGATGCAAATGGTTCTGCATGTGGCTAAAAATTTACCTTGGATGTTCCTCTGAGGATAAGAAAAAAATATTCTGAATGTTTTAAGAGCTACTTAGCATGTCTACTGTAGGTTTTGAAAATTTTTACAGAATTGTTCTCTGTTAGAATATTCATTGAAAATTTTCTTTAAAAATTAAAACAATCTGTAATGTGAGTCAACATTGCTGTTCTTTTGTATCTGAAGAAAAGAGAAATGTTATATAATTTAACATTCCACTTCAAGCTCCTCTTTAAAAAGAGAGTTAAATTATTTTCCTTTTTTTTTTTCCAAACTTCTTTTTACTATGCCATATAACTGTTTTGTTTAAAATTTAACTAAATCTTTAAACTTTGTTAGACAAATTTTGACTGATCTGAAGTTTTTCCTATCAGAGTTTTGAAACGTGGCACTCTTTTCTCAGGTCAAATAAAATCTCACAATACTCGGCAGGAGACAGTATCGTTTCTCTGCCCGTTTCTCCTACTGCTTGAGAGGGTGGTAAGTTTGGACACAAGCACTTTCTAAGTATAAGCATATCTAAATAGTACAGTTATACCCAGAACATGTTAGAGAAAGGAAGACTCCTGTTTTCTCATTATGGTGTCTTAACCCAGGTCTGCTTTGCCACTCAAAAGATCAGGCCTTTTTGCATATGATTCCCCACAAAAGACTAATCTTGATTTAGCACAAGAATTCAGAAACAAGTGGTTAACAATTACTAACATGCAAAATACAGTGCAACAAAAAGACATGGTCAAAAGTGATACTTAGTATGTAATGTTTGTAATGGCATTATTTGCCTTAATATTACATTAAGTGTGATAAAGTGCGGCAAAGTTTTCCGACTGAATCAGGCTATAGTGAGTCAGAATTCCAACGAAAACTATTTTAGCATCATTGTCGAGCAGAAACAAAATAAAACAATGACTTTTTTTACACAGAAATCTATAAAATTTTCATAATGGTTAGAACAGCAAGCACTTAAAAGATAACAGCCATTAACAAATAAAATACTATGTCAGAGTAGCTTGAGTACCTGGATTCAGGATTAGACAAGAGCTAATCAAAGCAGGGATCTTCGGCACTGTACCAAACCCCAGTGACTCAGCTAGAAGGTAGGAAAATCAAGGGAGACAGCTGTAAGTGCATGGAGAAAAACTGCCCTCCCAGCCTGCAGAAAATAAACCAGGCTGTTCTGTGATAATTACCCCAGTGTAGTGCCCTGCTTTCCACTCCATAGAGCCCCTGGTGCACAGAAACTGTTTATCTGGCTCCATACTTCTTATTTCCCCTCATTGGCTGACATACATGACCAATAAAAATACCTGACGGTGTTGACATAAATAGAAAAGTTCAGTTGGAAGGGACCTACAGTGATCATCTAGTCCAGCCAGGTTTCTTACCCAGCAACTTTTTCTGGGTGTCTTCCCTTTGCTGTCATCAGTACTCTGCCAGATCTGCCATAAAGACAGAAGTCAAAGCCTCCTACTCCTGCTTACCCGTTACACTGCCAATGGTTTTAAATCAAAGACAGTTATTAAGGAAATATTATTTTTCCTTAGAAACAAGCTACCACATAAGACATCTGTGTTTAATAATAATAAATAATAAAAAAAAGGTAAAACACACAAAATCAGGGAATCTATTTGCACCATCATCTTTTTCACACACTCAGAGGTTCCCAGAAGTCTGGAGGTGTATGTCCTGCAGTGTTTCACAGCACTGCTGCAGGGCAGAGTGGTATATGCACAGAGAACGGATGGCTGAAGAAATGCTACAAAGATGCCTGATTCTTACTCACAGGTGAGATCTGTGCTTAGAGGATTCCTGCTGAACAAGTAGATCAAATAAAAGTATTTTTGGCAAATGTGCATTGAGTAAATCTATCCATGGTACAGAGTTTAGCTCTATATTTTATCAGAAAACCAGCAGTGTTTGCAAACATAGGGCTTTCATGCCTTGCTGCTTAAACTACAAAGTACTCAGTCTTCTCATTAAAAGCTTAAAGATATCCCAAACAATTTGCTTTGGTTTTGGTCAAAATTCAGAGCAGGACAATTTGGCCTTCTTCTGACATAAATATATATATACACATACATACATATATATATACACACACACATACTCTCACACCACTTGTCCTCCTTCTTCAGTGTTTAAATTGCTTGCCTGTTTTTCTGGAGAGAATAATGTAATAAACTCAGTGGGAAAAAACCAAATTTGCTAGAACCTTTGTACATGTTTCTTTTTTAAAGTTTCCTGTTGGCTTAGGCACATTGTGTTCCTCTGCATCACGTCCTTTTAGAGCCATATGTGGGAGCAATAAAGTGTATCCCTGCCTTCAAAGATATGGAGTATTTGTTTAGCTAAGTGACTAAGGAAAATACTATGAACTCATTAACAAATATGGCTGTATGTGGTCACTTAATCACAGAGAGCAGGCTACAGGACAGAGCACAGGAAATATTAGTCAGCACAGGCAATGGATAACTGTCAGTTACTGATCTCAGGATTTCTTGCCAGAGGAAGGCAGACAGCAGGTTAGTAATAAATTACATTACGTCTGCCAGCAATTTCCATTAAGATCAGATTTCCAACCATAGAAATGTTTGCAGATATAGGTGATGATTGCTGACTAAATTCAAAAGAGTTTTCTTCCTTAAACACAAGATACTGCCTATTACAGTCACAGCTCATGTGGAAAATAAAATAGAATAAGGAAAACTGCTTTTCCAAATGTCTATTTTACCATTTCAGAGACATATAGATGTTTACCTGCACTGCATATTGGCGGGTAGGCCCATCTAAAGGAATAGTAAAATTTAAAAATTCCTTTTAAAATATCTCTCTGTTTCCTGTCTGTAATGCTTTAATGTGCTTCAATCAAGAATGAAGTGTTTTCCTTGCTGTGCTAATGTCCAATATGCACTGAAGAAAGATACCTATTTTGCAGGACTGTGAATTTTACATGCCTTGAACACTTCACAACCAAAATATTTAATGATAGTATTTTTTTTTTCTTCTTGGTAGTTAAGATGGGATTTGTGTTTGCCTGACAGACTCTGTCCCACAAAAGTAGTATCTGAGAATGACTGTGACATCAAGCTAACAGTTTTGCCTGTCCTGTGGAGAAAGACAAAGTTTAAGAGGGAAATAAGGCAAGTAATAGACCAATTATGCTACAGAAGAAAAACTTCAAAGGAAACAGCCTTGTCTAGACTTCGGTGAAATGTACAAAACGAGCATCTGATTTGAATTTACAGGTGGAATTATAAAGAGTTTAATTTAACATTGAAAATTATGATTTAGTTTTATAAAATCTGCTTTTGGAGAACTGGATTATATGAGTTTGGACCAATTTGAAAATATTTGTGACTTTTTCTCTCAATCTGTAAAATTTGGCAAAGATCAGATTTTTTTGTGGGTGCTTTATTAATAACTCGTTAGACTGACAACTTTCAATCTCTGACATAAAGTAACAGTTATCAACATAGTAAGGATTGTCCATGTGTCCTGACTGCAGCCCCTTAACACCTCTGCCCTGAGACCTACTTCCTGGGATGGGCATTGCTGCTGTGTCACATCCTTTCAGAGGGCTGACAAGCTGTACAAAACCACTGCCTGTAAAACATCAGCTGCCTTTCCTTCAGAACCCGTAGTGTCTGTTGATGATAGAATTCATGAAGAGAAAGCTGGGTCCCACAGTCAAGTCATAAAAGTATAACCCCCAAGGATTAGCTTCTGTGCTACTAAATCTCCATGAGCAGACATGCACATTACTGAGTCTATAATTCAACTGAATATAAAAATACGATTAATCACATTAAATAGATATGTCTGTAAAGTAGCTTGCCTCCACAATCAACAGTGATCTAGTCAATATAATACAGTGGAGAAAAGGACACGGTTCATCTCATTTTAAACTTGTCTAAAATATACTAAATTATTTAATCCTGATGTACATGCTATATTTTCTTCTGTTGATTATAAAGGTAGACAGCACAGTTTAAAAAGAATGACCATAAAATCTAAAGAGGGACTCAGGCTGGCATCTTGAAAGGGTTCTCACTATTAAAAGTCATTAATAGTGTTGTTAATAATAGTAACTAATAGTAATTAATACTTTTTTTTTCTTTTTTTTTTTTTTTTCTTTTTCAATTCCAGTCTGTCTTTGCCTCAGTGACTAAGGACAGTTTCATTTAAGTATGTTACTGAGGTGGCACTTCATTCACTCTTCTCCACAGAGGACACAAAGCTATAATAATTAAATAAAAAAAATGCTGTGAAGAAATTGATTGTTCTGTGTTTGGGGTTGGATTCAAAAGATTTATGGTGAATATCAAAAAGGTCAGATAGGTATAGCTGCCCAAGAGCAGAAGATCATCTTTCTTGAACTGAATCAGGAAGACCTTATGAAAACAGAAGCTTCATATACATATATCTTTATGTTTTATAGCTCCTAAGACTTACAGTTGCCCCAAGCTCAGCTGAAAATAGTAATCAATTTTCATTTTCATTTATTTTAACAAAATTTTGTTATTTTTCAATACAGATTGTTTTAAGCATGGCAAGACTGTGCTGAGTCTGAAAAGTGATGCATATTCCATGATATATCATTTTTCTTTGGTTGCCCTTGTCTATTCAGATGCTTTACTTGTTCAGCTGCTGCTCTGTCATTGGACATGAATTGTCAGTGGTTTCATTATAAAGTGCAGATACTGTGATAGAAATATATACCAGTAGCTCTACTACAAAGATTTTAAAATATCTCATCTCTAGAGTTATTTTACACTACAAATGAAATTTTACAGATCATTAGTCCGGAATGTGAGCTAGTTGTTTGACAAAATGAATTAAAAAGTCTAGGATTATTTCATGTAGAAAAGTATAATCTGCATATGTGCTGTAATCACTTTTTGTTAGAAATTCATAAGGACTATTGTATCTGCAGACTTAAACTGCATGATGAGACTCCATATATGGTACTGTAAGGACATTAGTACTATGTAACCTCAAAGGTCTAAATTAGCTGTTGAAATATAATGCATATATATGGACAGATGAAAGAGTTTGCAAAAACAGAAAGCTGCTCAAACACCTGCTGTCATCATAATACAGCAAGCTTCTCACCAAGAACTTCCAGCTTGTGTTAAACTGTACATTGTCCTTGTACTGAATAAAGAAAACAGAAGATTTACCTTCTCAGCTATGAAAATCAACCTTGAATTTCAATATACCCACAAATAGAAATAAGTTTAATTTTATTTCACTTGAAGGCTTTTTATATAGGTTGTATATTTTGTTATTGTTGTGAGAGAGTATGAGGACATTTATGGCTTCTAAGATTGCATACTCTAGTCCACTATGTTGAACTCAGTCCTAAACACACATAACTCATGGAAGTCAATACAACTACTCTGGCTATCCTCAGAGAACTCTCTTCCCTGTTCCCAGTATCAGAAAATTTTAGTCTTTAAAGGTTTACGAAAGCCAATTTTTAATTCAAGATTCAGGTGTCAACTTCTCTTTAGAAATAACAGGAAAATCCCACTGTTAAACTAACCGTACATTTGAGAAAAAAATAAAAATAATTAGTTTAAGCTCTATCTAAAGATAAAATTGTTAGTTTTCCTTTACTTTTCCTTTCAATATATCGTTGAGCTTTTCCCTATCAAAAATGCTCAAATAGTACTAGAAATATTTTCCTTTAATGTTGAAAATTCCTGGTATACCATAACAGTGCTTTAAAGAAATAACACATAATTATGCTTACCTTCCTTTAAACAAAAAATAATGAATTTGCATTCTGACCATGATTTCTAGGAATGAAGAATATGTGTATGTGTGTGTTTTCTGAATAGGGCACTTATTAAGATTTTAATTTGCTGTCAAGGACAACTTACCATATCAAGATGAAACTATTTTTTGATTCATTTACCAAGTGTGACTGAGGCAGCTGCGATTAATTTAATCTGCAGTTGTGAGCATTAGTATTCATGAAGAATCAGAAGCACAAATAGAAGCATTCTTTTTTTTTTTTTTTTCTGAAGGAAGGGGTTTTATGTTGTCTGTGTAGTGAAGATCACACTGAGTTGTAGACTTTTAAACATCTTTACATTAGAATAGAAATACTGAACTGAAATAATAGCACTTGGAAAGACCTACTGCTGCTGCTTAGAGATAGACTTGAGTGAAATATTGTCAAGAATACATACAAGTGTAATATTTACAGCTAGAAAGAAGTGTTTAACCCCAGCAGTTCCTGTCATTTCTCCTTTGGCCTTAGAGTGAAAAGTTTGGGAAGCTTCTTATCTTGATTTATAATAGATTTAGAATAGGTTGGGGAAGAGATAAGAAATAGTTAACTTACAGTAAATTTGCATGGTTTAATTCTCATATCTTGTAGAACACAAGACAAAGACCAGCTGTAGATTTTGCCAAATCAACAATATGTAAGAAAATTTAGGTTTTATAAAAGCTAGACAACATCAATGAATAATACACATGGAACTACAATGCATTTAGTCTACAACTGGTCACAGGAGCATAGCCAAGTCAGATATGAAAAAGAAAATTTATATGGCCTATCTAATATCTTTTCCCTAAAGGGGAATGCAAAGGAAGGCAAAACACTATCTACTACTTTCATTATCTATCCACAGCTCTTTGAACTCAAACTATGCCTGTGATAGCATAGATTGAGGGAGGGGGATGCAATTCTCTTCTTGTGTGTATGCCTAGCACAAGAACTGACAGCCACTACGGCTACTTCACTGTGAATCACAGCATGGTCTCAAAAGTGCCGAGGCTGGCCTGCCAAAAAAACCATGAAAGGACAAATGTTCTTGCTGATTTTATGTTTTGCACACTGGTGTAACTCCTTTGACCTAAAGATTTTGCCTGATTCATATAAATGTGACTGGATTAAAAATGTCAGCAACAGAACTGGTTGAGAAAACCATATTTTGAATTGTACAGAGTACCTACTGTGGACTTTCCCCAAAGACTCTGGTCTCTTATGGGTCTTCAAGTAAGCAGACTAATGCCTGTTAAATATGCCTTCAGATGCCAGAGGAATAAGAGATGTAGTAACTCATACTGTGGCAGAAGTACTAATACAAGGAATGATTAGAACCCAGAGAAGTTACAGATTTGAACAGGACATACATTCAAGGATATAATGATTCAATCACTTCATATTTGATCTGAGGTTTTTCTTTTATTCCCGCACCAATTTTGCATTTCAATCTAGACAACCTTCAGCAACTGCATGTATATTTTAAAGCTCTGGCTCACACAATAGCAGACTGATTTTGAAACAGAGCTGGCTGGGAATACAAATACTGAGGGTTTCTGGCTGTGTAAGTCAAGTTAATTAAGTAAAATACTGATTCTTTAACTTCCATAGACAGAGCTATTTGATACTAATAATAGCTTGGAGACAAGAGATAGTAGAGGGGACAGTGAAGGAGTTTCTCAGCTGAAAACTGAAATACATATACTCATTTAAGAGAAACTCATTTAATTGTCTGGGCGAATTTAAAGAACGAAGAAGATAATTGTTGTATTTGTACTTCTTCAAAAGGAATAATAGAATGAAGTTATACAGTAATGGGTAAGCAGATTAATTCAATAAAAACAATATTTCACAACTAAATTAAGTGTACTTAGTTTTATCCCTATTACATATGTTAATCCTAGACTACATAGAAGATTATACCTTCTATAATTCACAGTATGTAGTTAGATGTTTCTATTTTTTCTATATTCATCCTCATATCCCATATATCTACTACAACTTCAGTTAAAAACAACCTCAATTCACAAAGTAAGAAAAATCTTCTGTGTTTAAAGAAAGTGAGCCTGGTTATTTCTTTTATCTCTTCTATATTTCAATACATAGAATTGTATATTATAACACTGGTGGTAATTACAAGGAAATTCTAGTTTAACCTTTTGCATAAAATAGGACATAAGGCCTTACTGACTTTGTTCCTGCTCATAGTAGACTATAGGAGAAGGAAGCCTTTAATTTAGATTTTGCAATATTTCTTTGTAAACCATGACTTCTTCCAAAGGTATGGCCACAAAAAGAAGGATTTGCAGTTTCATTTTGAAGGTAACATTCAACAGCTACAGCAGAATGAACCATTAAGCGTATTCTTTGCCTTCAACTTTTCTGTTTCGGCTAGTAAAGTTTCATAAGACTTGCATGTATAAAGAGAAAACCAGTAGTGCCTTGCTGTCACACATTTGCAGGTTTCATTGGTGAAATTATTAGAGTTAGAGCAGCAGTCTTATTCCAGTATTTAAAGACTGATGTCCCTTTTTAAAGGACCATTGTCCAGACAGAATTGAAATTGATGGAAATGTTTCCTTGAACTGGGATCAAAAGAGCTTGAATAGTAAGACGATAAGAATGAATGTAGTTTTCACTTAAGAATACTATCTGCTGTATGATACTAAAGCACCTCAAACCACCACATGATAATGGACAGTTACTTAAAAAAGATGCAAGAAAAGGAGTTCCTCAACCTAATCTCGGTCTAAATTTTTGGGTTGGGTTTTGGGTGGTAATTTTTTGTTTTGTTTTGGAGACATTTAAACTCAAAGAAATTATACAGCTGCATTCACTGTCAACAGATAGGAAATTCTGACCCTAGTTTAACTTGTCAGTTATGGCAACAATGTCTCTGCTAGGTGTGGAGGGAGTGAAATCTGTCTCAAATATCTTTGAAAACCTTTCCATTAATGTCTCTACTATTTCTAATGGAACTGCAATTGAATTTTGAACCACAGAAAGATCTGCCAACGGTTCTGGTTTTGGAGTGCTGCACATAAATGCGAAAGCATCCCTGGAAAACCAAAACCAGTTGGTTTCTTTAATCTGTACCTAGTTTTCTGTCATCCTTATTGCAATGTATTCTATAAATATTATTTGTGGGAAAATGCTTAATGCAGTTAAATAATAAAAAAAGCAGCTAAAGTACAATAACATTTTTTGGCCCCCGCTGTAACGACTCTAGGTGTCTCTATTTAAGGTATTTGATTCTATGTTTCTTTATTAGAAGTAAAAGCAAAGTAATAAGTAATTTTCTTTAATTTGCATATAGTTTAGTATTACCAGTTCTCCAATCCAAACCTACTGAAGTCAACAGAAAAAATCCCCAGGATTTCAAGTTAATTTTGATAAAAAATTATTGGAAGTTTTATTGGATTTGAAAGTTCTGTTATTTCAATAAGAACATAATTACTGGTCCAGTGAAAAGGCTTGAAATATTGTGCTTCCCTATTAATTGGTTGAGGTTTTGTTGGCTTGGTTTATTTTTTTTTTCCTATATTGCTGCATATGAATAAGGAAGAGAAGCCAAACATTCATGGTGGGAAACTTAATCCTGGCAAAGAGAATCTTTAAAAAAAAAAAGTATTGGTGTTTACTCAGTTAAAATGTAAACTGAGTTTACATTTCAGCTCCAGTGTTATTCTTGAATCTCATATAGGAATAGGGTAAAATTTAAAAATTGCACTTTTGTATTTAGTATTATACCATGTTTAAAAAGGCAACTGCATTTGAAGTAGTTCAGAGTAGAAGAAAGGAATATAATAAAAAGAAGTACAAAACGTATAGCACACTGAAAAAAAATAAAAATCTCTATCTAAAATTTATTGAAGAGAATGTAAAGGAAAGACTAGATCACAGTAAGTGCCTTCTTTTTGGATACAGTTTTTAAGTAGTTAAGTCCTAGGTAATGAGGCTGTAACCCCATTGGAAGCCCATGATGGAGTAGGGTCCTGGCAGGACCTATGGACTTGTGAAGAGAAGAGTCCACTCTGGAGCAGGTTTCCTGGTGCGACATGAACACATGAGCAGTTCATGAAGAACTCTAGACGATGGGAAGGACTCACTCGGAGAATTTCACGGAGTGCTGTCTCCCTTGAGAAAGACCCCACACTGGAGCAGGGGAAGAGTGTGAGGAAAAGGGGCAGCAGAAACAAGGTGTGATGAACTGACCTCAACTTGTATTCCCCATCCCCCTGCACCGCTGGTAGGGAGGAGGTAGAGAAATCAGGAGTGAAGTTAACCCTGGGAAGAAGAGAGGGGTGGGGTGCAGGTGTTATGTTTTGGTTTTATTTCTCATTATCCTACTCTGATTTAATTGGTAATAAATTAAAATAATTTCCCTGAGCTGAGTCTGTTCTGCCCGTGACAGTGGCTGGTGATTGATCTCCCTGTCCTTATCTAGACCCGTGATGCTTTTCATTATATTTTCTCTCCCCTGTCCAGCTGAGGAGGGGAGCGATAGAGTAGCTTTGGTGGGCACCTGATGTCCAGCCAGAGTTAAACCACCATGATCTAAGGAATTTAGTAGTTGAAAATTATCTACCTAAGTAGTCATAGCTTAGGATGTAGGATAATCAGGCTTAAAGGCAGGTAACCGAAGCAGGGCTGAAATGGGCAGCTAAGCAACCTTTGCAGGGATGCCAAAAGGAGTCAGATGCATACAAAACAGGCAAGAAGCAAAGTCTGAATAGGAGCCAACACCTTCTCTGCAAAACTTTAAGGTAGTCAATGTGTTTGAATATAAATATCCATTGTTAAACTTGGCATGTGTAGGCAAGCCCAATGATGCCTCTCTCTTTCGGAAGCATATCCACTTCAAAGAACCATTTTATATCCTTTGGTCTGCTGGAAAATCACATAATCATTACCCAATGTGTAACCTACTTATAAAATACAAATAACAATTTGTACAAACCTATCTATTTTCATATTGCACAATAAAAAGATTCTGCAAAATTATAATTTGTTCTTATGTCAGTTCTCTTACACTTGTCTCAATTCATCAATATGTGTGTTTCCTTTTCAGCTACAACCAAATCATTCTCTATCATTCCCAGTGAAATCTTCCACACTGAACAGAAATCTGTGTTAAAATCTAAAGACACAAAAAGACACAACATGCATTCTAAAGTCAATGTCTAAAAAAAAAAATATCCTAAAGAGTAACAGTACAATTATTGACACTGATAAATCTGATTTAGTTAACCACACAAATGTTGTGCTACAGTACACATGATTTCACAAGAGTACAGTACCATCAAGTGGATATTATTTCCAGCGATTTGTTTGTATTATACAACTGCCAGTGACTGGAAAAAAAAGGAAAAAATCCACAGTGCTGACACTCCAAATTGACTACACAGTTATCAGAGAACAAAGGTTTTTTAAGTAGGCAAGCTAAGCTAACTTCTATTTTCCATTGTTGACAACAACGTTGCTGTGCAGTCAGAGGGGAGGGGTGAGTTATGATGTGATGACTTCAGTGATTCCTTTCTGACACTTCTGTGTTCCAAATTCCTCAAACGTACAGAGAAAACAATTTTCCCTGTTATTTTTTTTTTCCTCCAGGGGTGTTCCATATCCATTTACACAAAGCATAACTAGGTTTCGTCTTAAAAAAACCCAAACAAAACAGTAAATGTAATATTCCCCTTGGCCATTTTGCCACATAGTTTTTAGTCTAGACGTATTCTATTAATTTCTATTTACTTTGGGCTATGTTTTGCTGCAGTTCAATAATCCTTTACATCATGAGTGAAATAATGTAAGTGATGTAATGTTGTGCTCGTAGAATGGGGAATACACAATAGTTAGAGACAGGCTCACACCTGCAAGGCTATGATGTTATTGACAAGGAAACATTGTGGGATGGCTCCTGTGAGCGGAGCATTGAAACGGGTTATGGGTTAGGATTAAAGGGAAGTCAGGGACAGATAACATTCCAGTGTGAGTCTGCTACAGGTCTTATGACCAGGAAGACTGAGTGGATTAGGCCCTGTATAGGGCCTCATGGAGCAGCCTCATGTTCACAAGCCCTGGTGCTCATGGAGGACTTCAATCACCCTAATATCTGTTGGAGGGATAAAACAGCAGGGCATAAGTAATCCAGGAGGTTCCTGGAATGGATTGATCATAACTTGCTTCTTCAAGTGACAGAAGAGCCAACAAGGAGAGGTGTTATGCTTGACTTTGTTCTCACCAACAAGAAGGGGCTGGTGAAGCTCAAAGATAGCTCAAGGGCAGTGTTGGCTGCAATGATCATGGAATGGCGAAGTTCAAGATCCTTAGGGCAGTGAGGAGGGTGCACAGCAAGCTCACTACCCTGAACTACTACTACTTTAGGAGAGCAGACTTTGGCCTCTTCAGGGATCTGCTTGGTAGTATACTGTGAGATAAACCCCTGGAGGAAAGAGGGGCCCAAGAAAGCTGATTAATATTCAAGGATCACCTCTTCCAAGCTCCAAACATGCAACAAAGAGAAATTCAGGCAAAAATGCCAGGAGGCCTGCATGGGTGAACAAGGAGCTCCTGGAGAAACTTAAAAAGAAAGCCTACAGAAGGTGAAAGCCAGAGATCAGGTTAGAAAAACTAAAGCCCAGAAAGAATTAAATCTGTGCAGGGATGTCAAGGGCAACGAAGAAAGCTTCTACAGGTACATCAGTGATAAAATGATGAAGACTACAGAAAATGTAGGGTCTCTCAGGAAGGAAACCTAGTTATCCATCTTAAGGAGAAGGCTGAGGTACTCAGCAACTTTTTTTGCCTCAGTCTTCACCAGCAAAGGCTCCAGCCTCAACACCCAAGTTACAGAAGGTGCAGGGAGTGGGATAATGTGGAACTGCTCACTGTAGGAAAAGACCAGGTTTGAGACCATCTAAAGAATGTGAAAGTATATATATCCACAGGACCTGGCGGGATGCATCTGCGGGTCTTGACGGAACTGGTGGATGAAGATACTAAGCCACTAGCCATCATATTTGATAAATGGTGGCAGTTCAGTGAAGTTCCCACTGACTGAAAAAGGGGAAACATAACCCCCATTAAAGGGGAAACATAGCCCCCATTTTCAAAAAAGGGAAAAAGGAAGACTCAAGTAACAACAGACCAGTCAGTTTCACTCCTGTGCTTGGCAAGATCATGGAGCAGATCATCCTGGAAACTCTGCTAAGGTACATGAAAAATAAGGAGGTTATTGGTAACAGCTAACATGACCTCACTAAAAGCAAATCATATCTGGCAAATTTTGTGGCCTTCTATGCTGGGGTTACAGTGCTAGTGGCTAAGCAACATCATCTTCCTGGACTTGTGCAAAGCATTTGACAGTGTCCCACACTGCATCCTTGTCTCTAAATTGGAGATACATGGATGGATGGACCAGTTAGTGGATAAGGAATTGGCTGGATGGATCATACTTAAAGAGGCTTGATGTTCAAGTGCTAACCAGTGACAAGTGGTATTCCTCAGGAGTCAGTACTAGGACAGGAGCTGTTTAACATCCTTGTCTTGGGCTGCATCAAAAGAAGCATGGCCAGCAGGTTGAAGGAGGTGATTCTTCCCCTCTACTCCCCTCTTGTGAGACCCCATCTGGAATACTGCATCCAGCTTTGCAGTCCTCAGCACAGGAAGGACATGGATCTGTTGGAATGGGTCCTGAGGAGGGCCATGAAGATGACCATGGGCTCCAGAGGGCTGGAGAACCTCTCTTGTGAAGTCAGGTTGGAACCAAAGTGCATGGTCTATTACATAAACAAATCTGGTTTAATTTAAGACAGTTACCAATTACACAGTTATATCTTTCAGAGACTGCTGTTTCTATTATTAAAAAAAAAAAAAAAAAAGAGCAAAATTCTCTTCTCATGATGATAAAAACTATAAAACTCAATCTGCACACATTTCTGACAACAGAGAGGCTCTCATTTCCCTAATTCCTCCAGATAATAAAGGTCTGGGACATTACTAACTGCTAGATCCTGTCATTTCAGGATCATCCTTTTGCAGTGGAGAACTGGACTCACAAGTCCAATTGCAATAAAAGCCATTAGTAAAATTGAAAAGTTGCCACAGCTCTCATTTCTGAATTTCCTTAGCTCTAGGTGACAGAAAATTTCTATCACATGTACATGTATCCTGCTTGTCGGCTTTCTACACCCACTAGTTTTTATTAGCTATGTTTGGATTTTTCTTTGACCTTTAGAACATTGTTTATTTTCCTTTTGATTATCTTCCAGATAACATTTCCATTTTTCTGATTTTTTTTCTGATACCTTTGATCTTGGTATTTGGATCCCTAGGCCAGCAAAAGTCTTAAAACCATAGCTTGTATATGCAAACATTTATGAATTTTTACATCCTAATTTACTAATTTACTAATTTTTAGGTTTGTCCTGGCATGTCACATGTACTAATGGGTTGAAAAGACAATTTATTTAGGTAGTGTAATATCTGTATTGTGCAACTTACTGGATTTCTAACTAATCTTTGGAATTCATTTCCTTAGGTCATACAGTTCTGTCATTTTGCTATTACTGAGTAGATTGCTTACATGTCAAGACTGATAGTTCAGATCCTACCTCCAGATTTCTGTAACCATCCTTACTGAGAAGAGCCATATTACACAGAGTCAAAATAGATATATTTCTCCATATAAATATGTATTCTGTAACCCAACATGAGGGCTATAAGTGGGCTCTTTGACACAGTTGGAAGATGGTCAAGAAATATTTCAGGGTGCTAAAAAATCTGCCAAACTTCTTTACTGCACTTGGAGAGGTGCAATGTTGGGTGCATATTCATACATTGGGTAAACCGTCACCTCTTCAGCAGAGTATCAAGGCTGAAAAGGTTCTACAGCTGCATTAGAACTGACATCAGCATTATTTTGGGCAGATACTTTGTCTGACTGGGACATGAGGAAGCATGTCAGACCTGTTTGTAGAACAAATCCAAATATTATTTTAATAGAATGATGGAGGTAGACAAAGATACAAACTTCTCAGTAATAAAAAATCAGGAACAACTGTTGGTAGTAAAATTTTAAAATACTCAGAGTGAAGTTCAAAGATGGAAAAATGAAACTAGAAGTGGAAATAAACTGAGAGCGAACTATCAGCTTTTTCCACCCAAATCGCAGGGATCGTATCACACAGCACTGAAGACATATGGGTATAATAAGGAAATATGATGTAACTGGGATAACTGAAAGTTGACCATATTAGGAAACTGACTGGATTATATAAATACTCCAGAGCCATGAAGTTTATAGAAAGGATAGTTTATATAGTAAGAAATATTTATAGATGTAGACCTCATGGTCATGTAGAAAGAACAAGACTGCAAATGTCAGTACACCTGGCTCTTATACAAACCAATGTAAAATTTTGTATCAGTCCAAAGTATCTCCAAGTTCAAAGTATACAAGCATTACTTCAAAGAATGCTAAAGAATTTTATCCTGATAGCGTATTTTATTTTTAGCCACATATTTTCATTATGTTTGTCAGTATATATTTTTATCTGGTGGGCTTTTGGGGCTTTTTTCCTGGAAAATGTGAGATTTTTGTGGTAATATGATACCTTCCTTCCTACTGAGGAGTGCTTGGACTAACTGTCTTAATTTCATAAACACATACAACAGTTTGTTGTACTTCCGTGCTCGACTTCCTGATGTCCCAGCATTGCTCAAATGTCTATCCAATGTCTTAATGAGACCTAAAACCTTTAATGGAATGAAAACATAAATTTGCTACGATTCAGCAATCCTTCACGCAACTCTGTCCTGTAAGCCTTCATCCAGGGCAGCTTTCCTATCCAGCAAGCACACATGTGCTTAAGTCTTACTGAAGTCAGTAGATAATAACCTCCCTGTTGAAATTTCTAGTAACTTCTTAGACATCAACTCATGTGCTCTGCTAAACAATACTATTAATATTAACTTATCAACATATTTAAAGCAAATGAGCTTGGTGACACAGAGATCAGAAACAATACTTCTCACCTCTAAAACCTCTCTATCATCTCCAGACACATAGTATTAGTGCTATCAGGGCTGTTATTCACAGATGTATGTAAAACAAATAGTTTCAACGCTATTCCTAGAGGATTCACATCAGAAAATACTTAAAGTTCTTCTTATAGTTTTCAAAAGAAATATCACACATAAGAAAACAATATTCCAGGTTTACAGTTATTTTCTCCATCCCATAACAGTAACAACTTTACCCCCAAATCTCAAAAAAAAAATCTATAATTTGAAAATGCTGGACAATATTATATCATATCATATCATATCATATTATATTATATTATATTATTATATTAATTATATGAAAAGTTAGCAACAGTATTTTCAAAGTAAAGCAAGCAATAAATCAATTAGCCAGCTCTTGGTAATTTTGGTAATCTTACATATATTTCTACAGAAGTTTATTATCACAAGAGATATGCATCTGCTTCTTCTTCCTTATTCTAGGACACCAGCTGCAACTCAAATGTTTGCAATTTTTCAGCAAGTGTAACTGGTTATATGTCCAGGCCTGACAATTGAATACAAAATAAAGTAGTACCCTTGCCACTGAAATCTTTCTGAGTTTAATGTACTTTAGAAAAATCCCAGATGGGAGAGAAAAGCTGTGTAGGAGTTAGGGTCACCGGCAAATATGGCAAATAATGTCATATATGCACATCAGCCATAATTTTTCTGAAATATTCTGGCAAAAACAAACTTACTAGGAAAAAAGGTAGGAACAATATCTCAAGATTTTCTTCCAAAACATATTTGAAAGTTCTTAATGTATAAAATAAACAGGAATAATTTTTTATGAATAAAAATATCTTTTTTAAGTTTTATAAATCATGTCCTAAAATTTAAAATATAAGGAGTTTACTGAGGGGAAATTTAGAGACAAAATGCTCCAAAAGGCATCTACTCAAAAGGAATTGCATACTTTTCATTTCTTTTTTATAAAGGCTATTACAGCTAGTTCAGCTTGGGGTGGAAATGGAAGAAATGAAGTTAGGAGGGGGGGCTTTACAAATAATTTCCTGCTGATATAACTCTACTGGCAAGATATAATCAATCTCAATCACATCTGAGTAGGGCATTTAAGTAGGTCAGCATATGGTTAACATTTGTCTGCATTAATAAAATATCCACAAAACCTTCCAAAATTTCATGGGCTGTCAGTCACATCAAACTTAGCTAAAGCTTTCATGACAAATTTATAATGTTGGACAAATGAATTGTAAATTGTACATGTTTTGAGTAGTCCTGTAAAAATGAGAAACAGAAATGAAAGTTTTAGTGATTGCATGCCAATTTCTGAATAAAGTCATGAAAACTAAAAGGGTAAATGCTGTCCAAGAAGGCCTGTGGTGACATTAGCTAAAAGGATGCTATTATAGTAGAGATATTTGTGGTTGTTGCAGATTACAAAGCAAAGATAGGGTGAAGAAATCCTATTTTCCTAGTAGGAAACTGGTCAGTGAATTCAAGGATATCTGAAAACATGCAGTTCAAACCTCTCAGACAATGACAGCTTTGCTATGAACATCTGGCTTTAAAGTCAAGAGAACTTGGCCTTCCTGTTAAAATCCTATTTACACCCACTGGCCATCCTGTCACTCACAAGGGCTTTTGAGACATTTAAAAAGTAATGGAATGAGCATAATCCAAAGAAAACATCCTCCACCCTTTCTTCGTAAGCAGTACAGACATTTCTTCTGTTCATGTACACTATGTTTGTTAATCTCTCTGCTCTCAGCAAAAATACTCCAACTGTTCTACCAGAACTACCTAGAACCTGCTCACAAAAAAAGCAGTCATATTCAAGGATTTTCCTGATGTCAAATACTTTGCTTAAAAGGACAAGACAATGGCATCGGAAAATAAGATGTCATACAAGGTAAATGTAACCACAGGGCACACCCCAGGGCAAGTAGTGACCTTAGTTCCCAGGGCAGGTCTTACTCATAGGTTTCCATTGGCAAATGTCTTTGCACTCCTTAGGTTTCTGGCTGCTGTCAGGAGAAGCATGGATAATTCAGGGGTAAGACTATTCTGTTCAGTGTTATTTGGCTCAATATTTTGGAACCTATATTTAAGTCCAAAGTACTAAAATGTATCTCCCAAGGCTGAAATAGCTGTATCAGTTCAAATAAGATTTACAGCAGTAGGTCAGTTGGAGATGGAATGGTACAAAAAGAGATGCCAAAATTAGTTCATTTTGCACAAAATGTATTTGGAATTAAACAGCTGTTACATTCCTTCACCCACATCTTTCCACAAAGTGTCAGCCCTCAGTCACAAAACGAAAGGGACAAATCAAAAGAAAATACACACAAGAGAACAAAATGCACTGTGGGGCAAGTAGAAGGCATAATTAAAAAATACTGCTAAGGGCTCATCTGAGGATTTGTAAACAAGGAATTTATTTCACCTGAAAACTTTATTATTTAGACCGAATAATAAAACTTTGCATTCAAATACATCAGTGAGGCCAAGATCTAAGAAGGAAATCAAAGAGACATTAATATATTTAAGCAACAGTTGCCTCTCACATGAAAACTGTCTTTTTCTTTTTTCTCTCTTCCAGTTTTTTTCAGTGTAATTGATCTGAGTATATTGTACACACAGAATACAAGCACAAGATTGAAAAGAAACATTTTAATGGTATTCTTTTTTGCATTTAATACTATAAATAGTGTAAGAAGTAGTCTAAAAGTATTCTTGCAAGGCTGACATAAATTAGTTCATATTCTGTTGGATCCAGTGGTAAACCGTCCAACTTTTAGGACTGCATCTTCAAATACTATGAATATGGAAGTGCAATGAGAGGATGGAGGGAGGGAGAAAATAAAGTGAAAGAGTAATAATTGAGGTTTTAGAAAAATACTAGTAAGAGCAAAATGCCCATCATGGCATTGAGAAAAACAGAANAAAAAAAAAAAAGGTTTTAGAAAAATACTAGTAAGAGCAAAATGCCCATCATGGCATTGAGAAAAACAGAATTAAAAATAATAAACTAAGAGAAGGAATCAAGCTTCTCACAGGGTTTGGTACAGTGTGTAGTTTGCTTCTTATCAACCAAAGTTAAACAAAGGGACTTGATAAGGAAGCATTTGTGGAATATTTATTATACATGAGAGCCAATGTTTTGAAATAATATGTGTGAAGTGACCATATTAGGCTTGTTAGTATGTGTTTTTTTGCCAAATGTAGCTGTAGTAGGGGAGTGAGTGGTGGAGAAAAAAAGAATAAATGTCTACAAGTGCTCAGGGTCAATGTTAGCAGCTTGAGAGGTCTTTTTAAACTGTAAACACTGGTGTATCCAAGTGAACTTCTTTATTTTACTTATATTTGTTATGAATATAACAAATATGGTAGCAAGAAGTACAAGGAAAGACAAAATTTGCAAGATATTTATAGTAAGTCCTACTCAATAGTAAATGTTACATGTGCAGGTGTCTATAGGGGAGGAGATTTCTAACACAACAGCAAAATGAAAAATACCTTCTCAATCTAAAGCACCCATTCTAGCCTAAAATTAAGTTTGCTGCGTGTTCAGATGACTGAGAATAGAAAGTAAGAAGTAGTTTTCTTAGCCAGAAACTACAAATCGAAGAGAGCGGCCAGTCCTCACCAGTTGATAATTGCTTGCAGTTCTGTTTTGTTTCTTCCTGATATTCTATAGACTTTTCTAATTTATTTTCTCAAATTTTCTGTAGTCCTTATTTGCATGATACAAAAGGAAAAGTGACAGGTTTATATTCTCTAGTTCTTATCCCACTTCCCTTAATTTGCAAGTTCAGTTGTCCTCCTTTTCCTTTTTTCCCATTTATTAAATATTAATTTTCTCAGCAGGCCAAATGTCATAAACGATAAGAGGTGAATCGAATCTACTCAGAAACTGCATCATTTGGTGTCTTCTTTCAGAATTTAGATGCAACAGGTAAGCACACCTGCAATGAACAAATGGCAGCATTATTTACATGATGAGCACCCAAAAAATCTCCATGGACATCTTAATAGGGACACTAGGAAGGAGGCAAAAGGTGCACCCAGGCCAGCAATCTGCCTCTGGCCATGGACAGTAAAGAGATGCTTAGGAACAACCAGAACAGTAGAGGCAGGGTTGGTGATGTTTCCCTAAACGCACTCTGCCTCCAGCAATCTCTAGCTCAGGGCTCTCCTGAGTCATTAGTGATTGCCTTTGTACTTAGCAATTTCAGTGGATTTCTCTTTCACAGCACTATGGGTTTAAATCAAGGCTAATGCTAGTCTGGGCTTCTTAGGGCCCTCTCCAGGTGGGTTTTGAGTATCACCAGAACCAGGAGGCTGCACAGCCTCTCCCAGCAGTCTGTGTCAGATTGACTAACTTTGCTGAGAAGTATTTTCCTTTGCAACTAAATGAGACTTTCCTTGCTGCAACCTTTAACTGTTACTCTTTATCATCTGGCTGTGCATACCTTTATCCTTTGGCTATTTTTCCATTATAATTATCCATTTGGTATATGAGCGTAGGATGTATACACCCTCCTTAGCTTTCTCTTCTCCAGGCTGAACAAATCCAAGGGTCTCAGACTCTCCTAATGTGTCATGTTCTCCAGCCCCACAGCCATCTTGGTGACCCATCACTAGATACATTCCAATACACTAGGGTCTGTCTTAATGAACTTGCCTAATCCTGTAAACGTTTAGCATTCTTTGCATCCCATGGAAGAAGCTAATCAGCTTCATAGTGTACTGAATGGCTTTCTTCTGTTTTCTTCAATTGCCTCATAGAAGGAATGTCCTAGGCTTTAAATCAGAAGTCAGACTGAGCATTCCCACTGTTCAACCTTTCTTATGTTATAGAATTTAATAATATCTTTCTTCAGGCAATTCTTCTTTGATATTTTGATCACAGTGTGTTCATCACAATTTATCACAACATAAAAGCACACAGATAGGTAGTGCATTGCTTAGTCCTTCCTCCATTACCTTATAGTAGCTGTTGCTGTGCCATTATTTTCTATGGGAACCTATTCAGTTCCTATATAATTATCCCTACATGATACCACTAGTTTTCACTCTTAACTCCTTGCAGCAGCTCTCATTCATGCAAAGCACGTAAGCAAGTAAAAGATGCTCCCATCTCATCCTTTCTGCATTAGTCCTAGTTGAATTCTTGCTCCTTGTCTTCAGTCCTCACTGAGGCTGTGTTTCTGCCTTCAGAATAATTATAAAGTTTCCTACATGTTGTCTCTTAATTTTCTTTAGCTAAAACAATTCAGACCAGTCATTGCTTCCCGATGGAATTGTCACTTCTAAAGTGTACTCCAAATTAAAGATAAACCTTGACTGTAGTTTTCCATGTTTGTGCTGTCTAATAAATAACTCAGTGGCTATGCACCTGCCCTGTCGAAAAAGTGTATCTAGAAATTCCCCAAGGAAAAATCTTTCCTGAATATTTCAGCATCTTGATGTACAACTGCCTTTATCTGTCCCACACTATTCCCCTACTGAATAACCCAAGGGATACTACAGTCTGCCATGCTGGTGCTGTGACTACTCTGAAATGTGCAGTGCTGGGCTGAGAAATTTGTCAGTGGAGGAGCTCTGAAAGGATAGTTCCATGTTAAATGATTTATTGCAATAAAGTCAGTTAGTTGGTGTGAGCTTCCAAACAAAATAATAATAAAAAAAAATTACTACAAGACCTCACTCCCAGCAGATTAGAAATGAGTGCCAAGTCATACTTTGTGAAGACAAAGAGACGCTGTCCTTATGCCCACACAAATATAATCCAATCCATTCTAGCTGAGTTTCCTCTTGAAAGCATTTTAAGACAAAATACAGTGTTTGGGTTTGTTAGAGTTGTAGGGGGTTTACTTTTACTTTTTTAAATTCCGAAGCAAATTTGCTCAGCTACTTTATCTCTCTCCCTTCTTTCTGTCATGTGTAGCTATTCATCACCGAGATATGGAGAAGTAAATAGACCTTTAATTCTTGTTCCTCAGTGCATTGTTCACAGCCAAAAATCTGTTAAATGAGCTTGTTTTATCTTAAAATTAACACTGTCAGGTCCTGGAATCTTCACAGGTTGGGTATTTTGATGGGAGCCAGGGTTTTTTGAATGCACTGCTGATTCTCTAAGACCTTGTAATTTGGTTTGGTTTTCAGCACTGGATTCAAAGAAATATCTTTGCAGGACACCCAGAGAGAAAGAGTTACGGAACTCCAAGCTTACTGTCCAGGTTGCTTACAGCAGAGATCCTTTCTCCAGAGCTCTTCTTTCATGCAGGGAGAAAATCAAGTGACTCTGAGTAACTAAAAATAGAGTATATACTTATTTCCCTTTAAACTGATCCAAGACTAAATTAAATAGTTTCTAATGACCGCTCCTTCTCTTTCTGTTCTTAAAAATACCATAGGCAAGAATCTGAAGCATGAAATAACTATCTTGTGTTTTGCCATCATATATACAACCATGTATATTAGATTGCAAAACTAAGAACCAAAGAAGAAATCTGTAAAGGAAAACATTAAGATCAAGCCAAGTGATTGGAACCCAACTGATTTACAGTAGATGAAACCTGATAATAGCTTTATTTGTGGAAACTGATGGCAAAATAACCTAAAACTTAGGCTCACAATCAGGTAACAGAGTTTTAAAATGTTATCAACAGAGACAGTGCAATTTGTGCACATTCTTAGCTGATCACAACTGTGAAAAGGTAAGATTTAGAGTGAAAGAGGGTGGATTTACCTTTGCATATTTGCTACAACTACAAGTGTGCATCTGTGGAGTTACAGGGCATCATCTGTCACTCATATGCAAAGTCTCAGCCCTTTGATTATTCACCTGCACCCTAATTTCTTGACAACATTTTCAAATAACAAATAGAAAAATGATTAGCATAATTTAATGGAATGAATATTGGAAAAATACAGTTTGACCTGTTGAAGTTTTTCTGGGTCTCAGGGTTTTTTGCCCACTAGGAATGTGTTATGTAAACAGAGAGAAATAAAGCTGAAAAGATATTGTTTCCCATCAATATTCCACATCCGTGGGAGATGTGTGCAGTGTGACAGCCAACAGTAAGGGAAAGTGATGACTGACGTGCCACAGCAATAATGAATTCTGTCACTTCTCTTGTTGTGCTCATTCTTATTCTCTCTGCATTCATGGGGTATATATATACCCATACTTTGTGCACACCAGGAGAAAAACAATGCAAATTGTGGCTGGTGCAGCCAGACCAGAGATTGTGTTTGCTCTCTGGAAACTCGATTACACCAAAAATTCAATATTTTAAAGATGTTTTTGTTCTTGTACACTTATACATATAAAAAACAAAACAAAGCAAAAAAATCAAACAAACAAAAAAAAAACCAAACCCAAACCAAAAAGTCAAAACTATTTAGAAGGAACTTAATATACTCCTGAAAATTTTTCTTCTAAAAAACTCAGCCATTTTTTATTTATGCTTGCTGGAAAAGTTATGTTGAAATATTTTTCAAGTTACTTTATATGATTATTGAAATATGAAATAGATGCATTAATATATTTGGACAGAAATGTATCTGTGATTTTGAAAGGAAGCATATTTAATGACTAGAACTCATGACTCAACATTATGTCCAATTTATTTAACATCAAAAGCACGCTATGAAAAAAAAAAAATCCAGATGGATTCCAAGCAGAAGGAACATACTTTGCTGAAGAGCCACAAGAGGGAGTAAAGAGTTACTTTAAGAAATTTAACGCTTAAGAAAACACAGACGCCTTTATGAGCATGTCTCATCCTGCATGCAGTGAGTAGAGTAGCAAAGGTGGCACAGGCGGAATGAAAGAGGATTCTGCAGAGACTCAGCGATAACTGGCTTAAAAACATCTATCAGTGCTCTGGACTTCAGAAATCTATAATTACTAATTATTCAGTTGAATTTTCCTCGGTCCTGACTTTATACAGTGAGAGCAGCAGCTTAAATCTGTACAGAGAGAGAGTCTTTATTCAAGTTCAGCAATGGTTGGAAAAAAAACAGCTTTCTTGTCTATCTGTGTAAGGTCACATTTTGTGTGTTACTACATTGAAAAGTTTTTGGTTTGTCTGCACTGAAACGTCACCACAATGCAACCTGTATAGTAATTGGATGTTAGAAGTTGTATCATAAATTTGATAATATTTAATATTTTAGGTCCATTTAATCACAGAATCAGCAGCTACAGGTCCCCATTCTGCAGTCAAAACAGGACCATATTCTTATTTTTCTCTTTTACAGATTCTTAAAAGTGTTCAAAATTATTTAGTGTGGTCTGGTTCTGTGTTTTGTCTGCCTGTGAGCTGCATATGTTCTGTCTATGTTCAGACTTCTCAGTAGGACAATAAAACAGAATTTTTCAGTCTCAAAGACTTTTGGAGCAACACTCTCTCTAGTGACCACCAAGAGCTGCATCCAGCTCCACCAAGTGATTCCCCAAAGGGTTTGGTAAGGATAGGAGGGGGCCCAGACAGGATCTTCTTGTTTTCTGAGCTGGAGGCATCTGCTCTCTATATAGGCTGCCTCTGGTTATAGCAGCACTGGGGTCAGCCCCACCAGTCCAGCACCACCAGCACCTTCACACTGCTCCCCTCCAGCCCTGACACAGAACATGGATGCACACAAACACCACAGAGGTAAGCAGGTCCTCAGCTTGGGACATCCCTTATGGTATTAGCAAAATGACAAAGTGTAACATGGGGATACAGCTGTCAGGCTGGTGCCAGAGATGATGGAGAGAGAAATGAGAAGGCAGCAGACGGGGCAGCAGAGGGGACTGAGTAACCTGGTCTAGTGGAAGGTGTCCCTGCACATGGCAGAGAGGCTGGAACCAGATGATCTTTGAGATCGCTGCCAACCCACATCTATGATTTGATGATTCTATGATTTGGGCCATATCATATTCTGTGGTATGAGCCTTCCCATAGCTGTTGCCACAGGCCAGGCAAGGACAGGGGCACAGAGCAGGACACATCAGCCTTTCACAGTCTCCAAAAGGCCATTTTTTCCTCTATTTTCCACCCATTATCTGGGAGGATCTGGCAGAATCAGTGCTGTACTAGCCAGACATGATGGTACCACATTAGAGATGTAAAACATCGGTATATAGGTGTTGGAACAGTCTGTGATTTCCAGTGTGTGTCCATGCAAAAGTGTTTTGTGGTTCTGGTGGTCTGAATTTCCACTGTATCTTCACCAGATGTTGTCCTGACCTCAGCCAGAGGAGTGGGGAATTCAAATTCAGTTTCTAATGCAGGTTGACTTGGGTCAAAATTTGTCTTTGCAATAAAATATCAAAGTAAAGGTGACTGACAAATTTCTACGGTGTGTTTAGATAGATAATTTTTCTCCCTGTTAAATTAATTTTTGTTTGATTTATTATTTGGTATGTAATATAATTACGATTGAGGGATTGTTTCAGTCTTTGTGCAGTCCTGAATGCAGTTTTGCTTATGTGTGTATTTACAAGAGCATTAGTAATTGCTTTTTCCTTCCTTCCTGAAAGAAGTTTTTCCATGATAGTGAGGAAAACTGGCTAAAATGTTTCTCTCGTGGAACTGCTAAATCTCTACGGATAACAACAGCTGTTCTTAGAGCAATTGTTACTCCTAGATCAGCACCTCTCAAGTCCTGATGACATTTCTGCAGGCTATGTAATTTTTTATTTTTTTTTAATTTTGCTGACTGAGTCTGGGAGCCCAGCTGTGAACGTGTGAGAGAAAGCAATGCTATTGTGTTTCCACTTCCTCCTCATCAACAACCAAGGGTTGTGTCAGACCCCACTGGTATGCTGCTGTCTGGGAAGGAAATCAAATTTTCAGCACGAAGGTTTCCTAAGGTGATTATGCAAAGCTTGGCTAAGACTGCTCAGGAAAGAAGGGGGGGAAATCTATGGCTGCATAGAAGTAGCAGATGATTATCATTAATTGAATGCATGTATTTGGCAACAAGGAAAGGTAGTACGTACTGTGCTATAACGTACCAGATGGCTTCCCAGAGAGACTCTTCTGTACATACTAATATGTTGAGAACAACACCAGACGAAGCAAACACAGAGACATTTTCTTGAGACTTAATGAAAGCTAAATATCCCCAAATTAAATTTCTCAGCTCTCAGAACTTGTCTTAAAATCTGCTAAGTCCTAAAATACTTTTTCAGCCTGTGTGTGTGATAAAGGTGTCCTATACCTAGTACCCTGAGCATTAAGGCTTCCTGCAAGAGAGCTAGTGAGAAGGTGCTGGAAACCAGCCCAGGAGAGAAGCAGGTAGACCACACTGGTGAATGCTTGTGAAATGTGGCCAATTCAGTATAAAGAGTGTCACCTAAGACACAGGTTTATTTGCCATAGGGTTTTTTTTTCTAAGACAAACAACATAGACCTATCTTGGCAAACAGTGACCAAGTTTAGTTTTCTCCAACAGGAAGTTTCTTCCTTTGGGAAATATAGAATAGTTTTCAGGTTAACAAGGTAGCTGACAGACAGCTAGAGGAGATGACAAAGACCTATGAATTTCTCCTTGGCCCTCTGAACAATATGATCAAGTGAGTAACTCAATGAATGATTGCGAAGTTTCCTCTTTGTTACTCTGTCCCATAAAGATGTTCTTGGCTTACAGCTTGGGAACATTTTCCTGCAGCTTACTCACTATGTCCATTGTATGAGATGAAAAAGGAATCACATTCATGAGTCCCAGACTGGAAGCATGCTAATAATGGAGGTCAGTGGAAAAACCTTAAGGTGTTATGAGAGTTAATGGACTCTCTCGGGGGAACTCTTGAATCAGTTAGAGGAACATCTCAGGAGAGACCAAATTTCATACAAGCCTACTTTGAAAAATTCTGAGAGCAGACCTGAGTCTTACATTTGCCTCTTACCTATAAAACATATAAAATTTATCTTTATCCTAATTGGCTGAGAGGAAATAATCTGAAGTGGCAGACTAGATGTTTGATGCTTCCAAGCATGGTTGTTCCGGCTGTTCCTCAGGCATCTACATTCATTCTCCTGATGATGTTTTGGGCCTTACTGCTCTGGGTTGCTGTGCATTTGCAGGGAAGAGCATGACTTGCAAAGTCCATTCCTTTATTCTTTGTGTCTGAAAGGAGTACCTTATTTCTAGAGTACTTAAAATTGCTTATAGAAGACAGGAGGACAGTCCAAGGAACAGTCAGAAGAGATTTTACATTAGCTGTCTAAAAGTTAACATCTAACATATACTAGATTTAACATAAATATCCCTAGATGTAACTTTGCACATTTGTCTCTCCTCTTGACTAGAGGCAGAAGTATAGGCTTTAGAGCTCCAGCTTTATTGTTACACAATAAAGATTTTTTGAAATGTAGGATTTCCCCCTTTAAATCCAAGATCAATAGACTTGTAAAAGTCACCTTCTCATAGATTAGAAAGGACAAGCTAAATTCTTCAGACTCAGTCAGAAAACAATGAATATAAAGAATTCATGAAGATTACAGGGAAGAGTTCTAGGGCATGCTATGTAGGAAATCAAATTAGAGTAAATAGAAATTGAGTAAATAGAAATTTGTGTATTGCACCATTTTTGCAGTTAATCTACTTATTTGCTTTTCTGTTCTGCAATCAGAAATAAAAACTAAGAAAAACTGAATCCACATATGTGGGATTTAGTTCCAAGACAAGCACTGTCAAAAAGAGTTCCCTTTATTTTTACTTTTGTTGTTTTTCCGGTTCAAATTTACGATGACGCTATGTGGAAATGACTGAAGAAGTTTTGATGTATATCTTCACTGATGTATATCAATCAGTGCCTGCAGAATTTAAATATAGTACTTTGAGCACCATCTTTTAAAAACACTGTATTTGTAGTTCAGTCCTGTATATATTAACCCAAATCATGGATTTGTGGGATTTACCACAAGCTTTTGTTCTGCTCAGTGTGTAAGATGTATGGGGAGATAGAAGGTTTAAAAAGAAATTTAGGAAATTTCCTACAAAAGAGTCTCTAAGTGACATTAAAAAAGCCTAATACACTCTTCATTACCTAGTTCCTAGTTTATTTTACCATAGATGACACGTCAGGGCATAACTAGTGTTACATGCATTTTGGCATGTTTTGCCAGTGTAAGAGGGTGCACAGAAGCTTTGAGTTAGGGCTAATGAGGCTTTCTACTGCTATAAGACTTAGAGGTTACAAATACAGTAAAGAGAAGAATTGAGTGCTTCTAAAATATGGCTAGGCCAATATGATTGAGTAATACCAAATATTCTTTACAAGCCTTTCCATCAACATTTTTGGTTCTTTGTGAGAAAGAGAGAGAAAAAGTGAAAATGTGTATTTTTGTCAGAAAGCAAAATTATATTTCACTGAAACTGAAAGGAAAATAATGCTGTCTGGTACACAGGAGAAGGACACAGGTCTTGAAACCTCATAAGCTAAGAAAAAAATCTAGTTGCCAAACTCAGCTCAGCCTCTGTTTTCAGCCTCTGTGGGATGTGACGGATCTTTTTATCACTTACATTGTGTGTGATGAGTATACTAACTTCTAAGCCAGCTGTATGAAGTGAAACAGCCACACATTTTTACCTTGTCTGCTTACTTCTGTGCAGTATTATGCAGAGCTACTACATCACAGTACTTAAAACTCTGTCAAGACAGTTACAACTCAGTGGTTACAAGGAAAAATCTCTATTGGTTAGGGAACTAATTTTCTAAGCAAATAGCACAGGAAATAAGTCTACAAACTGTTAGTAGTGCTTAACATTTACTGAAATATTACAAATGTAATCCCTCTGAATCAGCAGCTGTGACCACGCACAAATGCTGACAGGAAAAACAGCGACAATCTACTACTATGAAGGATTGCTCATCTCTTAGCCTTTAGGTTTCAAACATGCTTAGTAGTAACAGGTCATAAATACATGTATTGCTCCCTACCACTGGCTCCTAGCTGTAAGGTTTTTCCTGTGCACCTCACATTTTAGAAAGAGGCACGTAAGGCAGCAAAATTTGCTGTATCCACAAGCCACTTCCTTGCTTGCATCATAGGTTTTACCAGTTCTTAACGGGAGTGTACCCCCCAAACAGCTGGGGAAATACTTGTTAGTGCAAATGCAAATGGTGTCCAACAGATACTCAGTCATAAAAAACCTTTTTCAGGCGGTACCCAGCATAGGTAGGAGCTATCCTGCCTCTATCACAGAAATTGATTTGCCTTGTCACAGAAAGATGGTTTTAACTCAGCTGATCTCCACTATATATCCTTGTTGCTCTTAAAGGATTTCATATAAATGAGAAGTTTTTTTCTGACAAATGCAATCTGATTAATAGTGGGGGAAAACATACTGTTTACTCAATACACAACCTTAAGAATCTGCAATAACATAAAACCTATTCAGTTAGAAAACCACTAGATGGCACTAAATACCTGTCAATAGAGCCAGCCGTGCCGTAAGCCTCTGTTCGGGCTTCATACTCTGAATGAAGGACTCAACATGCCTTTGGCGTTGGTATGAAATAGTCTTCTGTGATACTGATGCTCCCATTTTTTTTTTTTTTTGTCTTCCAGTCTTACCTGATTCAGATTAATGAGGTTCATCAGTTTCGAATAAATCAAATTTGTCAGACTTGATTATTACATAAGTAAATTAGTATATGATACACAACCTACTAGGGGTAAAAATACTGTAACTAAAAAACACTTCTCAGAAATAGTAGCATCTTCCACCCCGGCCAATAAAGAAGTACTAATTTATGAACAAAAGTAACTATGACTCTCTTTAAGTTTTTGTTTGCTGAACCTTCTGATACAGCTTGGGATGATCAGTCCTCAAGGACGATCTCACAGAAATGTTTGATTATTTTGAAGGATGATTTGGAAAGGTTAGTTTCTCTCAAGGTCAATAGGCGAGCTGTTAGGAAGACAACCCTGGCAAATGTTTTATGCCAGGTGTGTAAGAATGTCCCCATAGTGGAACACAATGTGAAGGCCACGGTTCCTTTCCTATGACCCAGCATAAGGTGCCAAGAACAGAAAGAGCTCCACATAAATAAAACAAAATGGTTTCACAAGGTGAAACAGATTTACTACACTGACTGTTTCACATACAAGAGTATGTCATGGTCTGGTATTTATGGAAGACTCAGACAGGAAGAGAAGCAAGTAGGCCTTCACTGCAGCTGTGCCTGGTTTTGACATCAGATCAAATAGCTATGGGAGATTCAAAAATACAGCATTAGGCTTATTTTTCCTAGCAGAAGCAATATGAATTAATTTTAAGTCTAAAATGTTTATATGCTGCTGTTTTTCTGAAGAAAAATCCCACTCCTAAAGGGTGGGACTTCCTACCAAAAGAATCCAATGAGAATGCTGATTCTTGCACTGGGAATTAAGATGCATTTTACTGAACACATAAAATGACAACATAATGACAATTCCAGCTTCCTAAGTCTCCAGTAGAAAAGAGGCATATTAACTGTCTCCAAAGCTGGCTGATTTTATATGTATTTTCCCCACCTTTCCCCAGGAGATAGCGTTGATTGTTCAACTAGTCCTGTTGACTGAAAGAGAATCCCCTCTGATTTCTATTCCTGGGGGCTGTTTGGAGAAAGCTCAGAGGAACAACCACCTGACTGTTAAAGCACTTTGCCGAATGGCTGGTGTTTAGCAGCTTCCCCTACAATCAGCAGCTTCAAATCTCATAAGCATCTTGTGTGTTAGCAGCAGAAAGAAACACAGCCAAATCAAGTAGAAATTTCAAGCACCCTGTGCACAAAGGCTTTTCAAAACATGTTTTCCAGTTGGTTGAAAATAGCAGATGGAAATAAGAGATGGTTTGCTCTGTTCTTTTCTAAGATTTATATGGCAAGCCTACTGTTTTCTTCATACCTTTTTAATGGGCTGATACCAAACTACTTCAAAGAGATTGCATTTACTGCTGCAACCAGTTCACAGTTCAACTGGATCCCACTGGTGGCGGGAATAGATTACAGAGACAGAAAGTTCAGGATTTTGCCCCTTTCTCCCCATCAACAGATCTGTGCTCCGACCTGTTTTTTCCTTACCTTGCTGTTTTTCTTAATCATCTTTCATCTCTATATAACTAGTGGTTCCTCCACTGGTATTCAAACACTGAAATGTGGACAGAGGGCCAGGATGGTGTTATGGTGATATGTGAAATGTGTGACATTTTGAAAACAAAATAAAACAAAAGTACATACAAAGAATTACTGCCTACATCTCAACTGAAACATACATAGAAGGAAATAAACCTTATCTGAGGTACACAAATTTGAAATGGGAACCTTTGTATTTACTAATACAAAAGCTTCCAGACTGCAGCAGGAAAAGCTGTAGATTCTTTGCTTTGGCTCTTTAACACCTTTGACTTATTTGCACAGCAGCAAAGCTCTAAAAGAAGTGTGTTGCAGCTTTAGCATTAAGTGAAGGCTGAAATCCATTTTCTTTTTACCTTGAGCTTTGGCTGGTAGTAGCACATACATTTAGCTATACAAAAATTTTAACCTCCTTCCAAAGTAGCTTCTTAAAGCGATCTGTATTGCTGTTTTAAGACTCTTGGATGGAGGGGGACATATAGGGGAATGTCTGTATTTTTTCCTGTCCCTTATTCTATTAATGAAACACTTGGGTACGCTCAGTCAACATTGTCTTGAGACATTTGGGGACTCACAGCCAGCTGCTTGTTGGCTGGATCAATATCAAAGGTAAATCTGGAGCAAGACAGACTTCAGAGAGTCGAAGAAGGCTGAGAACCAAACTTAAAGAAATGAACCCACAGAGCTTTCTTTCAATTAGTCATGTTGAACCACTTAAGCATATTTTTTTCCTAACCCTACATACTTTAGGTTTTGGCTTTCAACAGGACAGTGTAGCCAAATTAAATAGAAATTACCATACTTATTAAATGGCAATTAGGGTTTGTTTGCTGCATTGCATTTCTTTCAAATTAATTTACTATTGCTATATTGGTGAACAGTTAAACCATTTGATATGGTTGAATGTGCACATTAATATAATTTAAAGAGCATAATGATTACCCATTTTATTACTTCTGTATTGTAATGCTGAATTAATTTATGCCAGTTATAGTTGATTATTATGCTTATTAACATCAGTAAATGCTCCTTAACAATTGGTTGAGATCTAACACTAACTGCCTTGTTAGAGCTAAATTAAATGCTGGAAACACTCTGCTCGCACTGTTACCCTACCCAGCTTCACTGTAGTTTTCTTCGTTCTACCTAGTAACCACAGAAGTTGGATTAACTGCAGCAATTATATGCCTCATTAGCAATAAACAATACTAGCTGGCTGCTGGTGGTTATTGTGCCACAGGTGCATGCAGCCATTACAGCTGTCTCAGCAGACAGAGGGGGATACAGCGAAACCTCTCTCTGGAGTGGCTAATCTACAGTAAATAGAAGGTGTTTCAGCCTGCTAATGACAAGGCATGAGAGACGATGTTGACATGCTCCATAAAGCTGCAGAACAAGGCAAAATAAGGAACTATAACTGCTGCCTCTTTATGACTAACTTAAGAACCAGGATATATACTCTTTTTTTTTCCATTTTCTATTTTTAAAAACCATAATGCCTACATTACTGTAAAATATATAGAGAGTATATTTTCAATGTTCTTGACTTTTGCCTCTACTAAATAGTTTCACATGAATAAATAATGCCACTGCCAGATATATCAAATCAATTTAGCTGCTGATTAAATACAAGTCTTTTTTAACTACAAAAGTCAAGGGTGATACAAGAATTTTAAAAACATGCTGGAGCTTGCAATTTTTTCTCTGTTTCAGGAAAGGTGTTGTGGTCCCTGTTCCAAGTCCTTGTTTCCTTCTTTTTCCTCACTGAGTTCTTTATGTGAAATCAAAATAAATCTTGAGACTATCTACAATGAGAGACAATATAAATGGAAGATTTTGCTGTAAGAGCTTTTGCTGAAACTGCTGCAATTGGAGATATTATGGAGACAATAGAAGAGGAAATAAGACTCAGGTGATCCCACAGGTTTCTGACACCTTGGTAAAGCCACATCATCAACCTGCCTTCCCAGGACCCTGAAGTAAATACCTCCCTTGCAACTGGAGGAAAAGTTCAGTGTCTGTAAAATGATATTGGGTTATTTGCTAGTACAAATACGAAATAAACTTTGGTGACCGGAGACGCTGAATAAGGATATAGCATTTGGGGGAACCCTTGCCATTTGTTTATAAGAGAGACTGCTGGAGAAAATTTTCTATACATTGTGTTTCATAGAGCCTGATAGAATGGGGTTTCATTAGGCGTGTATGCAGTTGAAACTTCACATGGCATTTGTCTGATTGCTGTACTATATTGTTTTTAAGCAGTCTCTTCACATCCCAGGTCTAACAGACTGCTTTATATATCTTTATTTTTCAATTACTATCTTTATACCTTTAAAAGAGGGAGGTGCTAATGAGATACGATGGCACCAAAGGCAGAAATGGGCAAAGGTGCACCGAGCAGTGGAAGAGAAAGCAAAGTGCAACCACATTGTGATTTCAGCTAGATCTCATATTGAAATGATGGGTACAGGCCCTTTCTGAGCCTGGCTCAACTAAATAAGCCTGTAAATGCACGAGGAAAAAGCTGTAGATCTTTATGGAAAAGAGTAAACACTAGTGCAATGTACTAAAGACATGCAATGTACTAATGACAAGAGTAGTTTCTTTCGTGGTATCTCCCCTTTCCAGCCTCCCTGTCTAGGATCGCACACTCAGAGCACACCCCTGGGATGGCTGAAGAATGAATCCAGATACTTCTTTCCACTTCAGCCTGAAATCCAATAACTCCATGCGCCAGTGTATTGCCAGAAGGATAAGAAAAAAACGCACAAAAAACAGCTGCAGGAAAGCAATCACCAGCTCCAAACTAGAGCAGAAGAAGAGAGAGTCTAATTGCAGATCGCTCTGGTTCCAAATATAAAAAATTGCTTTATGAACTGCTGTCAAATCCCTAAGTAATAGTGGCCACAGTATAATCAGGTTTGACAATGAGAACAGCATATGCCAAAACTAATCATCATGCTAGACTGTGTAAAAAAGAATGGCCTAGAAGGTCCAAAGAAATCTTACACTAATTAGAAACAAGAATATAAATTGATCCCTGTATTTAGTGTGGAGGCAATTCCTGTGCAGAATAAGAGACCCCCATAAACCATGTCTCACCTTGCAAGGAGGAAGATGTGAAAGGATTCACTTCTATTCTAAATAGTAATGGTGTGCACAATTCCTGAGCTGTTGGGCAGGAATGCTTCAAAAGCTGGAAACTTGGTTTGGTAAAAGACAGTAGAATACAAGTTGAATCCTTACAAATGAAAGTGTAGAACAAAATAACCAGGCCATCAAAAAGGAAAAAAAAAATACTTATTAAATACAGAAGCTCAGTTTGGTGAATTCTTTGACCCAGAATTAGGGAATTCGATAATAAGGGGAGCAACTGAGGATGACAGTAGACAATGTTTATGGAAAATACATTGACACCATGATTTTATGACAGGATGTGGAGTTATATTTATTTAAGGTAATAAATATGATGGACAGGAAAAACTCCCGTTTTCTGAATTTTATTAGCAAGGAGTCATGGAAGGTTTGAGACTTAAAGTTTGGATGTACCACTGTTTGCCGCTACAAACACAGAGGAACCCTTTCACTCCGTATGCAGCTTCCAGACTCAGACCTGTCAAAGCTGGCAGGTCCACAGGCAGTAGGTTTTATGTGTCTCATCTTTGGACCTATCATACACGCTCAGTAGATCTGTGCGTACGTGACAAGCCTGCTGTATCACAGACAAGTCTGGACTGTGCAAAGCAGAACAGGTTTCCTCTTGGTGTGCACTAGAGCTGCTCTTTATAGACACTATGGTCATTTGTCTGGGATTTTTGAACATCTGGTAGCCACGCATGCTAGCCATCCTGAAACCTAGCAGTCTACAATCAATACCTAGAAAGTTGGCAAATGTGAAACATTTTTTGTTTTCTTCTGTGAGAAACTTTCTCACAATTCTCTTAAAATGCAGCCCTCATTGCTGGCCTCTGAACATCTGCTCTCAGCTGGAGCAGAGGCGACACCAGACTGCTACTACTGGGCATATAATTGAGGTATATAATTCCCTTTTGAAGAAAGTGTGCTGGCAGCTGTTGCTTGATAGCCTCCTGACTAGTGTGTTTACATTTAGCATATTCACAGACTTCTTTATCCTCCAGTATTTCTCTGGGATTCAAAATATGACTTGGACTGTCCTGGGTGATTAGACTCTGCAGTGCCCTTCCTCTGACAAGCTGCCCAGGTTTCATTTTTAGCTGGCTCAATTCTACTGAATATCGTGTATTTTCCAGTTGTTATGTGAACTCCAGATGTTTCAATGAAGATGAAAATCTTGTTTGACAGACTGTTGCCACTGTGTCTTGACTTACTGGTTGCTTTTTGTTATGTAATCTATTCCCTTAATATGTGATGAAGGTATATAACTTAGTGGGTCAGATAATCAGATTCATACTGGTATCAGTCCACTAAAGCCAGCCTGGTTTACTCGTCTTGTGTGTCAGCCTTCTCCTCTCACTCCATTCTTTCTATTTCTTGCATTACGACAGCAACTGCAGGCTTCATCTGAGATGAAGCTCACAGTATGTTATGCATAATAGAAATGCATAAAAAAGACCTCCACTCTTCCAGAAAGTTTGGATCTATGTTCAGACAGCCTAAATCCCACAAAAGTCCTGGTGTCCAGTGATTTCAGTTGTTCATTTCTAAGTTACATATGTCTTTGTATAGACTCAGAAGCAGAAAGTGAGATACCCAGCATCCTCTGATAGATCTGAAGCAGGGCCCAGCATAGAAACAAGTTTCATACTCTGAGATTTAAGTCCCATGCAGTGTTATTTATCCCCACTTTAAACCAAGGATGTTAATATTTCTGTATGAAAATCAGATAATTTTCTTTACTCCTGAGTGAGGCAGTGTTTAATGATGTCTCCCTACCAGCTTGCAGGCTTGCTGCATTTCCAATGTCAACCTAAAAAAAAAAAAAATTAAAAAAAAAAAAAAAAGAGCTTAGAGCAGAGCCTGGCTGTTTAACGCTGTGCACTCCTTGTGCTCTCATATGCACACCGCAGGCCTTCCTGCAAGCTGCCTGACTGACAGGTTCCTGCAATCTTTGGAGACAGCCAGGGAAAGAGAATGAGAGAGACACGTTCAGAAAGAGTTTCATTTAGTGTGTCAGAAATAAAAGCGGTCCTTGAAATCTCTTTGGGCGTGGGGGGTGGGGGAGCAAACTCTGGTTTGCAAACAGCTGAAACTTCATCCCTTCCTTTCTCTCTTCTTCCATGTAGCACCCTTATATTTCAATGCTAAGTGCTTTTTAAATTGCTCCGGGGGTGACTTTATTTACATATTATAATGTGAAGTAATGAAGGGAAAGGGATGTTATGCAAAGCAATTGCCTCTTGTCCCCCTCTCCTGAGTGCAAGGGCCAAGCACATTTCCTGCCATCTGTTTAACTCCATCTCCTGATGCTCATAATGAACCTGGCAGTGCTGGGCAGATGGAGATAACTGGCAGGCATAGCTGTTTACTTGTAACGGCAGCCCTAATTTGTTAGACTTGCCAGGCAAGTCCCCAGTGGTCAGATATTTCGTAGTGATGGAGGGTTATTAAAAGAGCTCAGGTGAAGAAAGCTCTTCCCAGCATATGGGCCTGGGCTGAAGGCTGAGTTTTGCTGCTGCGCCAGAACAGCAGCAGAGCTCGACACTGCTATTAGCTGAATTGAGGCCAGGCTCACTGACCTTGTCTGGTGGCAATTCTCACTCGGTCACACACTGACCTGGGCTTCGTTAGCTGTACCACCATCTGCCACAGATCAGATTTATCTCAACTTAAGACCTCACTAAAGAAAAAGAGCAGAAATGTGATTAGGTTTTTTTTTGTGTTGGCTACAAGGCCATTTGCCTGGTAAAAGGCACATGGGCAGCTATTCCAGAGAAAAAGTCTTTATTAGAAAATAAAAGGATAAGTGAATAAAATGTGAATGTCGTGAGAACACTGTAGGGGGTTGCTGATTTGTTTATCTTTCCACAGCATTCATATCTTTTCTTTTTCTTTCCTTCCCACTTTGTTATGAAGTTAGACATGAGAAACAGTGAAATAAATATTTATTGTCACTGAAGTTGCTTCATTAATAAAAAAAATTAAAAGAAGAGAGAGAGAGAGGAATAAAGAAACGTGAATTGGACTAATTGAATAAATGGGACTTAAAGGAACAATTATTTTTCTATTCCAGGATTACTTTCTCCTTTTTAAAATTTTTTGATTATATTACATCTGGGGCCAATTTTTTACAGTCTGATCAAATCCGAAGGAGAGTATAATTCAAATAAAAAAGAAGACAACAAGCTTTTAGAGAAATAATTCCTATTTCCTAGAAAAGTCTGACTAATCTCTTATCTTCCAGTCAACTAAGCATTGTAGAATCATATTTTAAATACTTCTTACAAGATACACATATTGTTTAGAAGTGAAGGCCAAGTGTATATAGAGATACCTTCAGATTTTTCTGGTTTAAAGCCTGTGTTTCACTATGCAAACTATGCAGATACACACTCATTCTGCCAAGACTTTTGGCCTTCTCTACATTGAACCATGGCTTCATTGCACACAAACACTCCCTGCTGTTCTGAAACTATCACTTTTAGAGGCTTACTTGAAACAGTAAGGTGAAAAATATCATAGCATTCACATTAAAAAAAAGTATTTCAATCTTCAGTTTTGAAGATACAGGTATATGCATCAGCCACATATGTATACAGGTATATGCATCACCAGTCTAACTCAGTTTCCAGCAAATGCAAAAGGCTGTATCAGTAGTGGTTATTTGGATAAGCTGATCAGCAAGTGACTCTGATTCCATGTGATAAGATATGAGCTGGGAAGAGTCATTTTATATTGCTGTGCAAAGACAGAATTCATTATAGCTTTACAATAAATTATTGCTTAAGATGCAGGTCTATGCTCTTCTGCCTTCTTTTTTTCCTGTGTTGTTGTATTCTTTCCTGCAATGTCACATTGCATGTGTAATGCCAATATACTTCATCCAAGCAGAATTTTACTTTTTTTTTTTTTTTTGCTTAGGAAGGATGGGTTAATCTTGGACAGAATAGAGTAGTATATCTTTAATTGTGATTGGTGCCAAAACAAGTGCCAGCCCAGGTAACGAGCATGACATATTTATCTTTTTATAGAAGCAAGTTTTCATATTTTATGGCTGTTCTATGACATTAAAGAAAATATTAGACCTGAAGATCACTATTCATGCAATTTGAAATGTTCAAGCATGTTACAGTTGAAATCCAGGTGTCACAGGCAGCGATTCTGATGACAGCTTTTTTATGAAGTATTTGAGTGGTATAGTGGTTTATGTAACAGCAATAACGTACTCATTTCTTACCTTTATATCAAAGGAGTTCCCCAATGTATCACTTTAAAACACATGCCAAAATCTTTGCTAGAACTACAAATGCCCATAATTCCTAGTAAATTTAAGAGTCGTCTCCTCTTAGCTTCCACTACTTGTCCACTTTAATACGTGCATGAACTTACAGCTGTCAGCTTATATTAATATCTTAGAATTCGGAAAGCAATGCAGCCTAAAGGAGAAATATAATATAGTAAATATATTTTTTCTCTCT
>VXBJ01006458.1:3919513-3935338 GCA_013400055.1 Nycticryphes semicollaris | reverse complement strand
TTTTTTTTGGTTGGTTGGTTAGTTGGTTGGTTTGGGGGTTTTTTGGTCCCAATTTCTTGGTAAAGTAGTTATTCCTTTGGGGAAATACAGCATCACACCAAATTCATGCCCATTTCCCTAATAAGTGAGAGAGGAGATTCCACTTAGTGGAAGGATAAGCCAACTGAAACTCTACTCTACTACACCTTTCTTTTGGAAAAAACAAAGAAGCTTTTTATCTGGAAAATCTTATACTGTAAGACATTGATAGAATTCTTTTCTACTATTGGGTCTTTTTGGAGAAAGAAAAAAATGCTGAAAAAAACAAAATCAAACAAACACACCTCTCTCACCCCCAACCCCATAATTTAAGTTATGCATGTTAGAGTTTTGGCATACCAGAAACCGTAATACGTGCCTAACATCTGTTCTTTGCTAGTCTGCCCTTTTTTACTTCTCAATATAGTATAGTGGAGAAACTCCTTGTTGATACTCCCAACAGCAAAGTCTGGGACTCCTGCGCAAGTAAAACTCTGTTATTAATTTCTTCCCTCTCAATGTAAGGGTCTTCATGGTGAAAGGTGACTAAACAACAGGCTTCTCATTAGTAGGTTATCACAGAAATCAGCCCCAGTGCACCCATTTTGCAGAAATACCAATCTAGCAAGGATCCTTCCACCACTTTTCAAAGGAGATGTGAGGTTTTTAAGTTACTGCGTATACTGAAGCACAACACATTTTTGTCAGCTCTTGAGACCTGCTGCTCCTTCTATAAATAACTGCTTTTCTCCTAAAGCTGTAGAAAACTTCTGAGCTTCTCATTCCATGCCATATACAACATCAAGTGGAAGGTGAAACAGCTCTTAGTAGACGTGCTTTAAAACATTTGTCTCTCTTAAAATGAAATCTCCATTAATTTTAAGTTTGCACTAAGATAATATCATATATCTTTAAATATCCATAGATTGCAAAAAAAAAAAAAACGAGTTTGGCATTAAGACCACTGCAAAATCATATGACTGAATGCCTTCAAGTTACACAAGTTTTTCCACTATGTTACCTCACAAGTCAGTCAGAGGACATTGCTGTATTAGGCCTTCGGGTGTTATTCCAAGGTCAAGTCTCTTTCTATGGCAAATATATAGCTAAGCGTTACGGTAACAAGCACAGCAAAAATAATACAGACAGTTTTGACAAATACAGAAAGTATTTCTCACATTCTTAAAGAAACAAACAGTAGAAAAGCCTGGCTAGTGCTGATTGTTTTCCCAGATGGGAAAGATTTCTGAATAGCTGTCCTGTATTATTTTACTTATAATATGCAGTGAATGCTACTTAAGAGGAACTGATTTTGCCATTAATACTGGCTACAAATAGTTTTATTTGATTTGTTGCTTTTTATTAGTTACCACTTAAAACAGTGGCATTTGGGCAAGGACCTAGTTTCAAGAACAAGTTAGCTCTCCATCGGGGATGAAGGGGACTAACAGTAGATAGATGCAAGCTAAATTCTATCCAGTCCTGCAATGTGCTTAGTATCACTTGCCTATTTCTCTCTTACCTGTGGGAAATGTCAAAGGCAATACAAAGCATTGTTAGTCATAGATAATTATTTCCTTGTGAATAAACTTCCATGAATGCGATACTCTGAAACACATTCGGTGTACTGCTAGCAAAATAGCTTGATGCTTGTAGAATTCCTGGGTTACAGTTCCTGCCTGAACAGGTATTTAGGAATAGTAGCCAAAATAAAGTATTTGCAAAAAATAATGTAGATAGGTACAAACACACTGGGAAGAATTCAGCAGAAAATGTATGAACACTTTGAAGACATTAGTAAAGACTGAGTAGTTCAAATGAAATCATTCAAGGTAAAGTACCTTCTGAATGTTTTTTTTTTTTTTTCTTTTCTGTAGGCTGGTCAGATTTATGTTCACATTTCTGTATGTCAATTTTTCTTTAAATGTAATCATTTTTCTTCATTTTCAATTCAGATTTTGAAACGGTTCTGTGTTTAGTTTCATGTATCTTCAGTATATCTATATATGTGCATACATATCTCAGCAAAATTATTAGTAAATATTCAGGACACTGAGTTAACAACAGGAAGGTGGTTTTCTTTGTGAGCTGATGTTGGCTTGCACAGTACAAATAAATCACCTCTCATGTAACTCAGCACAGTGTTATTAAGGTAACATGGTGAAACTGGGTCATTAAACAGTAAATGCAAACAAATTGTCAAGGCTTGTGAGTGAACTCAGTAAATTAAGTAAGGAGTTTATAAAATAAAATATTTAATAGCCTATTCATTTACAAATTTGTAGCAGTATTCAATTATTTTTGGTATTGCCATAAAATACATTGGTCCAGAAAACAAAAGAAGAGTACATTAAGTAGGGATAAATTGTATTCATAACCCAAAAGCTCATGCTCTATTTCATGCTTTTGGTGATTAAGCTGAGGTATGCACAATGTCACTTGTAATTCTGTATGAACATCTTTCAGTATAATGTAGTTTTATTCAAACCCCTACTGAATATTGCTTCAGCATTCACTTAATATAGATAACAGGGATGTGTACACCACTATTTAAAAATATATTGTTTGACAGTATCTCTATAATTTGTCTATTTTTCTAAGGAACGAAGTAGGTGTCTAGCAATTGTTATTAACTTTAAGACCTCTAAATATTTATTTGCAAACCCAATCATTTAAGAAAATATTTTTCTTCCAAAAAATAGTAAGAATTTTTTTCAGTAATTTCTCCATGGGTGTTCTTATTTCTCCACAACTTTTCATTCCTGTTACAACCTCCACACCATTTGTCACATAGCATGGAAAGGGATAGGACACTTTCCAGACCTTAGTATTAAGTGAACAAAGAAAGAAGCCAATATTTAAATATCTTTTATTTCATTTTCCATGTTTTTGTTCTCTGTAGGAATTTGAAAAAGGGACTAGAACTGGATGTCTTACCTATAACAGCTTCCTTATTTCACTGACAGTTGTTTTCATAAGTATTCCCAGAGGTCAATCAATTGTTCTGTAGGAACTTCTTCACTCCCACATATGTTGAAGAGGAAGGCAATAGATTCTGAATTGTAAGTTGAAAACCCAGAGGAAAAATGTATGTATCCCTCATCACAGGTGGTCACCGCAAGACTTCATGAAAATGGGGAACCAGAGGCCAGAGAAAGAGAGAAAAACGAGGTAAATAATGCTTGGATGAATCAAGCTGGCCAGTCATACTGCAAAGTATATTGACATCTCCCTCTGACTTTGCAGTCTGGGTACCCATTCATTGCTAGTGGTATCACTCTGCATTCCTGGAAAGACACATTCATATTACCTTCCAGATGTCCCTTCCTTTGTAACAAATGTAAGACAGTCTCTTAATTTACCTGCACCAGAGCTAGTCTTAAGACAACCATAATACCAATATATGAGATAGACTCAGGATTTAACTCATATCTGAGGAAAAGGAATGCTATCCCATATTTGTAAATCTTTCTATGATTTATGGTAATACATGAATACTCATATGATATATGCATCTCAGGTCTGATAAGTATCTCCATAGTCTTTATTGAGTGATATTTTCTCATTTTCCTTAGAGCTGAATACTGATGTGAACCAGAAGATTTGTCCTGGCTAAGATAGTCCACAACTCTATCAGTGGATCACAAAAGGGGATCCAAAACAAAGTTTCCAGCTTTGATTTTGTTTTTTATTCTTTATTTTCCAGTGACATATCCCAGTGACATATTTGGTAAAGCTGTTTGCCAGTACAATGCTATCAGTGCTGGTAATGGAATCCAATAAATGAATGTTACAGTGGCAAGCAGACTAAGGCAAGTAATTCTTTAAAAACTAGGCTTATCTTCGACTGCTTTCTTGCAACGCAGCCTCATTACTCAGCCCTGGAGCTACATGTGAGGTAATCCCAAGAGCTCCTAAGGTGAAGAATAGAATTCTACTTTGTAAGTAGAATTTACTGAGTTCTGCTAAATTTAGGCTACTCTTATAAGCGTAGTACAGCTCTAGGGTTGAATTAGTCTCAACCAATTTTACCTCTAAAATACAGGACTCAAGTGTTAGACAATTGTTCAGGCTGCCTGTATAGTCAATGGAAAGAGTTTCCTCCCAGAAGATAATTCATCCTACTTATTTTAAACATGTCTCTAAAGAGGTATAATTCAGACTGTGGACATCTCTCTGATGACTGTAGCATAGGCTGGATGTTTTCATCACTATAGTTAGGGCAAACCTCAAATCCGTAGTCAGAGCACCCAAAATTCCTGCACCAAAACATCATCTGCCAGTTACATGGCAACTAATTTTCTTTCCATTAAAGTAAGATATGCACTTTTTTTGTTCTTTTTTCTTTGAGATTTCACCAGAGAATTATTCAGAGGGCAATACCCAGTGCAGACAGTTGTCATAACACAGTGAAATTACGACAGACTTTGGAGGAAGGAAGTGACAATTACCCTTGAGAAAAGGTGCTTAAGAGACACAGAAATTTGGATTCTGTTGCACAAAGTATTACCTATGCACATCTATACTGAGAAATGTAAGTATAAACTGTGGCTTTTGAGAGCTTGCATGACATTAATGTAAAGGCTGGGTTTGGGGAACGGATTCAGACCCACAATGGACAATAGAGTCCCAATAGCTAAGTTGCTCTGGAAACGAAGAAAATTCTAATATTCAGAGATAACATGAATATTATAATGTTGATTATCTGTATCGTAAAATGGAAAGAGTACTGTAATTTCCTTTGGTAGAATGCTTAGCATAGGAGGAGTAATCCCAAAGGAACAGTGTTCTGTCGGACCATATGCATGAATAGGTGGCCATCAAGTTTATACTGCATTGTCTTCAAGCTGGCATCATGCCAGCACTCAGGCAGGCAGGAGGAAGATATATGTGGAAAGAGGTAGTCAAATTGCTTCCCTATGGCTGCTTTATAAACATACATATGTTAAACACATTTATTAGGGCAGTCATCAGCAGCAAGTGCAAGGGCCCTTCTCCCTCATGAGGGATAGTTGTTGCTTACATAGGAGTGAGAAGTTGGAAGCTGGCCCAGAAATCTGGAAAGCATATTATGCCGGATTCCCCACGGAGGATCACTTTGCTGCCAACGTATCTTGCTCTGGGGTTTCGACACGCCATCAATCTGGAACCTGGCAGCCACCATTCCCCAGCTCACCTCGTCTCATGCAGCGAGCAGACACAGTGCAACTATTTGTCTCAGATTGCAGCCCGGCCACTCAAGGAAGGGAAGGGGAGGGAGTGAAACAATAAACCTTCGGCAGAGCTTCGGGTCTCACTTGTGCAGCTCCAGAGAATTGCTTGTTGCAGCAACATGGTCGTTTGAATGACAAGCTCGCTGCTTTTTGTTGGACCACAAGCCACAGCAAGTGTTGCTGTTTGCACAACAATATGGCCCTTAGCAAGGAGGAGGAGGAAGAGCCCAAATGTAGCTTTTAGACAAAATGCTGTCATTTACTTTTGAATGTGAGCTGTACTTATAGTTTGAACACTCCAGAGAATTTTGCAGACCTCAGTTGAATCTCAAATAACTTCTTCTCAGGAGTGCAGCTGTTTTTAAGTGAGCATTGTACTCCTTATGGGAAGAAAGTTACTGATCTCCTCTCCTGGAGGCCTTGACAAATGAGGAGGGAATATTAGAGATCCAAATTACATTGACCAGGGACAGTAGATGCCGTCAGCACATTCCCAGCATGGTCAGCCCTGCCCACATGCACAGAGTGGTGGGAAGCTTACAACCCTCAATGGAGGTCAGGTTGGCTGTTTTGCCCTTGCTCCCCCTTTTTTTTCCATGACAAATTTTCGTGTGCATAAAAAAGACAGTGAGGTAACCAAGAAAGCTAAAATCTAGGTCTAAACACCAGTGATTCTCAATTTCCCCTTCTTCCTCAGCAGCAGCTGATTATGCTCCTCATTTCAGTTGATGTTACTACTTCTGATTGACCCTCATGAGCCTAAAGCCCCTGGCAGTATAATTATTAGTCCAGTGTAGAACTGCTATCCAGTCATTAGTACAGTTGCATATACCTGTTTTGGATGTAGCGCAAGCTACTTGAATATTAATATGCATTGAAATTTTTCTGTAGCTTAAGGCAAGTCATTACCATTGTCCTCTGCTTGTAATAAACCTGTTCTGTCTCTCAGTTCATACCACATACAGATTTTGAGAATTACACACAAAACTAGGCACTGGCTGTGCAATGCAGTTATGAGACTGGCCAAAGTTTGTACTTTCAATTAATCTGAAACAAAGAATGGGGAGTGCTCCATTGCAGGCCAAGCGCTGTTCCGTTTAAGCAAAACCAAAATACTTTTATAGCTTTGTAGCCTGCTTAGATTTTTACACTCCTAGTTTCACACTATGAATTGGAGTGTGAAGCTGGAAGCAAACTAATGCTGGAGGCTTAAGGCAAGGCGACACACAGACAGAGCACAGTCCTCTGCCCGTTCTTTGAGACAGATGGGTGTGAGGTAGCTCCAGTTTGGAGCCCATCCAGTCGCATTAGCTCATGCTGTGATTGAGCTAATTAGTTTTACTGAAAGCTTGAATCTGACAGTGCCCAGCTGGGGAGGCATGGCCTGAGGAAGGTGAATCCAGCTCAAACCCCAAAGATGTGTAGCAAGTCAAATGGACCTTGTTTTGGTTTTTTTTTTTTTTCTATAAAATACAAACCTGGGGACCAGGTCTGTAGTAGGGCACATTGATTTAAATCTGATGTCTGGCTGGAATAAATAGGCTGCTCCCAGAAGAGATTCTAGCCTTATCTTTTCCTGTTTCCAAAACAGAAAAAGATAAATGAAAACAATACATTCTGGATGTATGAACAACTAAAGACAGAAAAGGGAATTTTTTCACCCGTTTTCTTACTAGGTATCACCCGCAAATTATCTAAGTTTGATATATGTGTAGTATGCATCCATAGGCAGTGTCTGACATTTTAAAATGGTTTCATTTTGTAACATAAGCTGTGGACGGGAATCATCCCATGTCCATGTAACATATGGCTTACGGGAACATAGGGAAATAGTGGGTTTGCATGGGAATTCTGTCTAAAAATCAAGAATTGCTTCCACTTCCCACACTGACTTGAGTATGTAATAGGTAACTTGTTTATTTTCTTTAAGCAATGTTTCATGTTTTAGTTCCAGGTGTGTAGTTTGGATAATTCATCTTATTTTTTAAGGAAATTCACATGATTTATAAAAATATCTAAAGAAAGTGAAGACACAAAGAAGACCTTAGAAAGTTGTCTTCGCTGTATTTGGAAGTCTATAAAAGCAGGTCAGTCTTTGGATTTGTTAGAGGCAACTTTGAATTAGAAATGAAAGTTTTATAATGGAACTGGGTGACATCAGTGCAAGTCTAATAGTAATGGTTTGTTCAGAACAAAATTAGTTTCTTGCAATGAGATATGTGGGAATTTCACTATTCAATTTCAGTTAAACCTCTGCCAGATAAAAACTATAAAATTTGAAGTTTAAAATGACAGGATAAAAAGGCTTCTGTGGAGGACAAATTTTATGTTGTAACTAATATGTGAGGTGAGCCAAAAAATCTTACATTTCATATTTACCTAATAATAAGCAGCAGTAATGAGTCTTCAGTTAAAGATAAAAGTTATCTCTGATATGATTCCAAAGGTAAAATTCAACCATCTAAAAAAAACAGATGCTTGAAAAGAAGCAATTGCCCTTAAGAAACCACATCTTATCTCAGTGTAGAAGATTCTTTTTGCTTTGAAATTTGAAGAAAGTAATGAAGGTATTGTACAGGTATAAGACTACACCCTTCATTGATGTGGTTTCTTGTAAATTCACTAATTTCAGGTAATCTGTACTAATTTACACTATGAAATGTTATTTTCTATGATGTTTCAAATAATTTCTATGACACTGAACGTTAGAATTGTCCACGGGTCCTTTGGTCTTTAAAATAATTTGCCCTTAAACTTCAAAATGACTTTATGCTAGCAAGGCTTATAAAAAGCTTATTATTCATTTTTGGTGTAAGAATTTTTATGTCTATTTTTTAAAGAAATCTTTAAATAAAAGCTTAATTATAAATGACTTAATGTTGGCATGTTATGTTTTACAGCTTATAAAAACTTCTAAAGATAGTGTTAATAAGAAACAGATGTAGAGTTGATTTCTTTTTCATACTTTTCTCATGCCATCCGGAAATCTATTTTTCATTTTTTTGGTACATATAGCGTTCCCAGAATTGACAGAAAGTTGCTCTTGAAAGTGATTCCCCAAGCATTTTCAAAAATTTCAGTCTCTGGATGGGAGGTACTTCCAGACACTAAAGGAACATCCAGGCTGTCCAGGCTGATTTCATGTAAACCGCATCTTGTGGTGTTCTGGTGAGGGGTGTATATAATATTCCAACCTATCTGCCACGTGCAATTTTCTCCCCAAATCTGTTTATCTTGTTTTGGAGACTTCCTTTTTGGAGACTTCTTTGGAGGTGTCTTTGTTTTCTACTTATATTTTAGTTTTTCTTCTCACAGAACTATCACAGAAAAGGCAATATTTTTTTTTTTTAGTATCTTTCCTATATAGACATCAAAAAGCTCCTTCTGCCTCTGCATCTACCTCAGTGCTAGTGACAAGCTCACTTTCTTTTCATCCCTGAGACGAGAGAAGAGAGTGGCTCCCTCCAAGCCCCAGGGAGGCCCCCTTGCCTCTGTGACTTCAGCTTTACATTTCAAATGCTCAATAACTTTCCACTGCCAAAAATCTTGCTGTCCCTCTTTCCTTCCTAGCTATTCCTCTCTCCATCTCTTCCTGCCAGAGGAAATTAATAGTAACCCAATTCCTGGTTTTTTATATATTCCACTGCATCAGTTCAAAAATATCACAGAATCACAGAATATCAGGGATTGGAAGGGACCTTGAAAGATCATCGAGTCCAATCCCCCTGCCAGAGCAGGAACACCTAGATCAGGTCACACAGGAATGCATCCAGGAGAGTTTTGAATATCTCCAGAGAAGGAGACTTCCACAACCTCTCTGGGCAGCCCATTCCAGTGTTCCATCACCCTCACCGTGAAGAAGTTTTTCCTCATATTTAACCTCCTATGTTCCAGCTTGCACCCATTGCCCCCTGTGGGGGATCATGATATCTTTAATGTCATTCTCCCCAGCGTCCACATCTATGGTTCTGCCTGTGTGAACCTTAAATGCCTTAATTTCTTCCTCCACCTTTCACTACAAACTGCTACACAGAACTCTGGTTATGGACTCTTTCTTCTGCTACATGCCTCCTTGGATCATTTTATACACAAATTCGATTTCCACCTCTCTGTTGACAATCTGTAGGGATAAGTCCCTCCATCACGCTGCCTCCTGTCCAGTGTAAAGGCTCAAACTGTCTCTGATACCACACCATAGCTGTTTAGCTATCAACTCAGGCACAGCTGGGACAAAAGAAGTCTTTTTCCAAACCCTTAATCAGACTCATTTCTGCTGGACTATGTTAGACATTAGTGAACTATCCTGCAAGACACTGCAGTCTGGGAAACTTGTTCTTGTGTAGATTCTCCACCAAATCCTTTAACCAGGGTATGCTTAATTGTCAAATGCTTGTTTCTTCATAACTTCTCAAAGACATAAAATTTCATGCCCTCTCTATCAATCAAAATTTTCACCCAGACTCTCACTACTTCACTTCCCAGTTACCTTAGTATTTTAGCTGGATATTCACCCATGGGCTGTACCTCTGCAGACCAATCTGTGATGACTTTTTAAAGATGATTGTCCTGGTGTGCTGCTTCAGTCTTTCCACTCTTTCTTCTTTGGCATCTACCAAGTTTGCATCCTGTTTTGCATCAACCATGATCATTTGTCCTCGAGTCCTCAAAAAATATCAGTATCCTGAAAATATTTTTCAAGCCTTAACTGCAAAGACATTGCTCTGGTGTTGCAGCTTTATAGAAATTTTTTGAAACTTCCAAATCATCTGGCCCACCTAAATATATTTGCTGTTTGAGAGTAATGGTTTCATGACTTACATCAAGATTGTGTAAGCATCACTAAGGTCCCAAGCTGATAGATTTTTATCTTTTGTGGATACATTTTTCATAAGCACTCTTTATGAAGCACCTATATATCACAAAAAGAGAGAAAAGGAACCCGTGTTGACTGGTGTATTTAGTTCTAGAGCAGGAGCGCCAATTTCTTTTGAGGATACGTTTACTCCATTAGATACAAATATGTCAGCATACATTCAAAAAGAGTAAACAGTATAGTCTTATACAATTACTGCTGATTATTTAACATATGCAGCATTTCCTCACAAATCCTGTATACATAAAACAGCCTCCAGAGTTTACATATATGGTGAATCAAAGCTGATACGAAACCACCCTGCATCTGACTCTTCCTAGGCATGAATTAAGGCACTTCACTGAAACACCTACATTTTGGCAATACTTACATTTGACTGTTTCCTTGATGAAAGCAGAAAGGTAAGTGTCTGGTCAGAGAGATTCAGTCACTTCCCTTTTCCCCATCAACACAGGGATTTTGGAAGGTCCCATTCCTGAGTTTCCTGATTTATAGATAATTGCCTACAACTAGGTGAATAAGCTTGTGTCTTACAAATTTCAGTGAAACTGATGTCAAACGTTATTTTGTGAAACAAATAAAATATTTTCTAAACAACATAACCAACATCCAGAAATACTTTTTTTTTTTTTTCTAGACAGAAGTCACTGCATACAGGATTATCAGGAGTGTGTCACCTGAGTTTTAATCAGAGGTGTCTCAGCATGTACCTGGTGCTCCTTTTCTATAATATTATGTTCACCCTGGGTTTGTGAATATCTGCATCTGTACAGCATTTTCTCTGCCTTCTCTCCTTGATAAAACCTTGGTAATACTTTTTGCCTAGAAATTTTGGCTTTAGCTAAAGTCAAATTTATATGATAGTCTAAACTTTGCAACATTCAGTTAACTGTATAATTTATTATTGTGAGTTTGGATGAAAAAAACTTGAAAAATAGCCTTGCTTTCTTAAATAACGAGTAAAAATGTTCATATTTAAGAGTCTCTTGGCTTTTATAATTGATTTGTCTTTAGTTGTTAGATACTCAAATATTAAGAGAACACTTGAAAAAAGACACCAAAACTGATTATTTTCTCCCCTCTTCATCCCAAAATCTAAATTTATTATGGTTTTTTTATATTGCACATGTCTGTATACATGTCTTTTAAATGCCATTTTGGCAAATGTAAGATGTGGGCTTCTTTTAATTTCAATAAAATTTATGCCATTAGACTAGGGATAAATTAATTATCAGCGAACTTTTTCAGAAGGAAATATTTTTTGTTTCCTGTGGGTATATATCTTTTTTGTTTGTTTGTTTTTTAACTGTGCCTCTGCATTTTCAGTCACCACTAAAAGTGCTGAATTACCCCAAGAGAAGAACTTGCTTTGCAGTCATGACTGGAAGGGCTGAATTATCCCAGGAGAAGAAAGCTCACTTTTGTCAGGATTCCAGTCCAATTTTGCAGACACGAAAAGAGATAATCACTCAAATGTGTATGTGCGCTTACTGGAAGGGAGTCCAAACTCTGAACCTTTTGAGGTTTGCCCATCTGTATTAAGGGCCTTATTAGTTAAAATTGCACATAGCAACTTGAGAAAGCATTTTTATATCCTCTGGCTAGGACTAGCTCAGTTAGCACACACTCATATAACTAAGTAGTTACTGAAGTCACAGGACTGCTAGCCTTAGTGATTTTTTCATTAGGCAGTTTTTCCAGTAAACACTCCCCTTTTTTTTTTTTTTTTTCCAATGGTTCTCTGCCTCATATGGCTATGAATGCAAAACCAGGACTGTTGTTATTATAGGAAATGTGTGTTCCAAACAATATAAATCTCTTAAATTCTGTTTCTGCACTCTGCTTTCCTAGTAATTAGTCATGCTTACAGTTCAGGAAAGGCCACTTCAGACAGCCAGTAAGACTGCAATACTAAGTTTCCTGGCAATGGGTGACTAGATGGTAAATCACCATTAGAGTAAAATTTAGACCTGCACATAAGAGTAGTAAGACTGAAATATCTTTAGTTTTGGAACTGTAAGATATGAAATAGAGAATGTTTACTAGCATATGTTTTTGGAGTCTTTACACGGATGTTAATCTTCATTAGAAATCAGCAGGGACAAGGATGAATACAATCCTATTCAGGGCAAGGATGAATACAATTTTTTAATTTAGAATTTTAGTCAGAGTGTGATAATTCACCTGCTTACTGAGCAACAGAAGAAAGATTACCCTGACCTGGGCAGGGGAACATAAACTTCTTCAAAGTTTGTGACTCAGAGAACTAGGAGACTAGCTATGGAGATTATTAATCCTTTTTTGGTTTACATTAATCCCTAAGGCTGTTCAGGCACCTAATAAGGTTGAGTTCCTGCCCTGATGGCAGGCACCATGTTATTCTTCTGCACTTCTAGATATAGGAATCAAAATCCAAGAAGGCCTTGCTTTGAAGAGATTTTCTTTGAGCAATTTTCATCCAGTGGAAAATCATTCTGGCCCCATCTCTTGGCAGTAGAATATCCCATATGTTGATTACTCCCTTCCAGACTTTAGGGCCTGCCAAATCATTGCCAACCCCAAAATTATCTCTTAGAACTCTTAATACATTCACCCAGAACTGCAGATTCTAATTTTCACTCCTGTTCCTGGCTAAGTAGGAGAGGTTGCATTGGTTTTGTTTCTGACTAGAGAACCACAGTTTGAAAACCAATGTAAATAATTCTGACTTGAAGGTTTAATTATATATCCTGTGTCTTTCAGAGCATGGGGCTATATGTAGCAATACAAAATTTCTGCCAGGGTCAAAATAGGTCATTTAATGAGGTAGCCTCAAGGTCCCAATAGTGTCACATTCTGTAACATATTGCACTTTTGTCTTTGTGTGTTTGGGATGATCTGTGAGCGTAAAACTATTTGCAGGCTAGCCTTTGGGTGACCACAGAACATCATTATTGCAACACCTTTGACCAAAGGTTTAATTTTTGGTTTAGCCTAGGCTTCCATAGATCCCTCTGAGCAGGACAGTTCCCCTTGAGCCAGACAGCTTTCCCTATAAGTAGGGGAAAAACAGTCTGAAATGTTTATAATGACAAAATAGTTACATTTATCTCTGACAATGGGAAGACTTGCTATTTCTGCACAGAGAAGATAATAATAACCACTGACTGTGGAGCTGGACAATGGTCATTCACCAAAACCAAGGAACAACTGTAGTCCTCTGTGCAACAAGCAGACTGAAAATCTAGTAGAAGTTCTCCAGTTTGACCAAAATCACTCTTACAAACTTCAGAGATCAGCTTCACCTTCAGTTAAAAAAGCAAACACACTAATGGTGTGCTATGTATTTCCAATGAATTGCACTAATTTTCTTCTCTTGCACAGTTTGTCAATGAAAAGTTGATATTTAATACTAGTTTACACTGAGGAGTTGTTTAAGATAAGAAAGCAATTCTGTCTTCTATAACACTGCCACTTATTAAGAATTTGATTGTTCTGAATTATATTTTTACTTCACAATTCTGCTACTACAAGACAGCGATTTGTGTTGGTTTTGTCTCTTTTTGAGTTGGGTGCGGGTTTTTTGGGTGGGGTGGAGGGGATCAATAGTGCATGATAGTGTGAGAAGGATTGCTGTTTTGTTGGGAGGGTCGAAAAAATGATAAATTGTATATACTTAGCCTATTTTATTAAAAATTATTAAAGTTCACTTTGAAACCTAAGAATGAGTACTTCTACTTTTTTTTTTTGTTTTAAATAAAGATTATAATACTGAAACAGTTGAAAACTAAGAATAAACCCTAATAAAATCATAAGCATAAGACAGTTTTAAACATATTGGTTAAAATAAATATGAATTATATACTATTCCTCTTTTTGGTTGTTTTTTTTTTTTAAGTTTGGAGATAAATTAACTTTATATTCACAAACAATTTACACTTGCATGATGTCTAAAACTTTATATATTTTTGTTTAAAAAAGTGAGGAGTATCATGAAATAACACAGTTCCAAGAAATGATTGTTTAAGGGAAGCACTATAAACTCATGACAAAACCAGAAGGGTTAGCAGCAATACATACAAGTTCGCTTAATAAATCAGCTAAGCACCTCATTGCTAAAAACAACAGAAAACTTCTGTCTTTTCCTTGCCCATAATTCAGAAGGCTTAGAATAAATTAGAACTGATTTTATACACAACTTATCATTTAACACTGAAAGGCAGCCACCAAGGTTTCTGTATCGAGAGTCAGAAAATACTCAGATGGGAAGGTTTTTGACCTGTTTTTCAAAGAAATGAAAAACAAAACTATTCTTGTATAGTTGTAAAATTTTCAATGGAAGACTAAAATCATTTGGTTTTCAATACTTAAACAGTAAATTTTTCAAACAGTACATGTTTATGCAAAAAACCTTTTTCAGCTCAAGAGGAACATTAACTTCTAGGGGAACTGTTAAAGAAGATAAGAATGTACCAAATCCTTGCTCTCAAGACTGCTTTGAGATGTATGAGGGCACAGTTTCTATTCCATAGTGAAGGAGTTTAGCCTATATTTTTTAATGTATGCAAATGATAGTGGGAGAGTCAATATAGTATTTGGCAAGTTTCCCATGGACATGGAAACAACTGAGGCAGAGGCTTTCAAGATAATTTTCAGTATGAAACATTAAAATCAAACCAGTCTGCTGATTTACGCTTATTTTTAAGGCAACAATAAAGTTATACAACTTGTTCCTGTTGAGGAATCGACCACTGTCTGGGTTATTGTGCCATCTTGTCAAAAGCAATGAAGACAACAAAGCTCTGTTCTGAGAGACATGGCTGATAGCAGTGGTGCATATACAATGTATGTGAGGCAGGTAAAGCTACTAAAGTAGAAACTAAAAGGTATCAGTGCTGTAGCATTTTTAATATGTCAGTAGTCACAGAACAGACTCCAGAACAAAATAAGCCAAGGTGCATGTACACCACCATTTTTTAGTGATTTCTCTATACTGTAGTAGATATTTCAAGCTGTTACAATACTTTAAAGTATTACAGAAAAGTTTAAACTATAGTTCAGTTCAAGATCTGTATTTGCTTTAACACATCTCTGAAAAGAAGACCATGAGGCCTTCAGTATGGTTGGTTCCTCGCAGTGCAAGTGAAAAATCAGAAGCCTGGAGTAAACAGAAGAGAGTGGAAAGTGTCCATCCCCCCCTGATCCCCCCACCATTGAGGTTGCTTTGGCCGATGGAAATTGTTGGAGGACCTATTCCGGGGCAGGGCAGTGCTGAACCAGATGATGTAGATCCACTTCTGCTCTCCAGCTGTGCAGGGTTTTAAGGTGAAAAATGGGTCCTCTGTTCGAACTTCTTTATTCTGCCAGTTTGAGGAGAGGAGGGAAATAATAAAAGATGAATGGAGAGAGGGTCAGGTGTCCTTTTTAGGTGCAAGCTGCTGTTAGCAGTGCAGCAAATGCCTTTTTTTTTCTTTTTTTTTTTTTTTGGGTGAGGGAGAAGGAAGATAAAATAAATTAATACATACGTGAAAAGTATAAGAAAAAAGAGTTGTTGATGTTTTCGTTAGTGCTGGATTAAGGACAAAGGGCTACTTCCCCGTCTGCCTGTTTTCATTTTTTTCCAGAAAGCAGGGGGTGCTCGGCCCCAGCTGCCGCCGCCGCCGCGCGGTGTCGCCCCCGATCCGCCCAGCGCCCGGCGCCGCACCCGCCGCAGCTCCCCGTCCGCCCTCCCCTGAAACAAAG
>VXBJ01006458.1:3898581-3914071 GCA_013400055.1 Nycticryphes semicollaris | reverse complement strand
AAAATAAAGTCAGTAAAAGTCAGTATGTAATTGATAGCTTTTAATAACACTACTTTTCATTCAAAATCAGTCATTAAATGTCTTCAGCTTATCTTCATATTCTTAAACTAGGACAGACTAGTGTCATATTAGGTACATAGCAAAAAAGTACCACTCTGTCTGAGGCCTTGGCTTGAAATGAGTGATCCAATCTGAAAATTTTATTTGCACTTAACAGGTAACAGGTTCTGTAACTATGATCACTTGAACCTAATAATAGAAACCATTTGCAAGTAAAAACACAATTATCTGCAAAACCTGAAAAGTCTTCTCAAGCTTTTTAGTGCTTTTGTTTATTGGCAATGCAATATTAAATGCTGTTTCTCACTGATAAAAAATAGCATGTCTGGTAACTATGTGTAAGAAATTCTTAAAAGCTGAAGTATTCTTAACTGGAAAACAAGTAAGTACAGTAAAAATAGATATTAATAGTAATTATGTCTAAAAGACCATTTTGCTTACATCAGTTGGACAAAAATATGGCTGAAATGAATATTTCTCCTGAGTATGAAGCATTTTACGTAGCTTGTATTAATAATTTTCAATTTTTAACATAAAAAAGTGAAAAATCAGTGAAAAACAACTTAGATTTAAAGCTATATGGCCATTTTGAAATATTTTCCTTTGCAACATCAATATTTTCAACACAAACTGCATGTGGCACAGAGAGTGAAATCATTAGCAGATCTGGCACATTGTCAGAGTTTATGATGTCATGCTAAAATTTACCAAATATGGGAACTTTTTAAACATCTTGCCTCATGCTCAATTGAATATGGCAAAATTCAAGATTCTCATTGATCAATTTTAAGCAAAGGTAAAACTCTTTACAAGGCAAAAGAAAAAGAATCACATGAAAAAAGGTCTTACTGTCATTAAATCTAATGTGAATAATAATTTCCTTCCGGGCACTGACATTCTCAAAAGGTCCGCTGTTGTTTCTTAAGGTGACCTGAAAGTATTTGTCATGGCTTTTTCTATGGGACTTAAAACAATAACTTCAGAGACAGATCGAATGAGAGGCCTGGTCAAGAAAGCTGTCTTACTTGAAAAATATAGGAGGTTTGAAGAAAAATACACACGTTTGAAGAAAATCGAAATTGTATCTCCATGTAACCAAAATGTTTCCAAATAACAAACCAAAATCTGCATAAATTGTCAAAAAATAAAACAAAACAACCAACCTGCCATGTTTATTTCACTATTGGTATAGAGTATAAATTAAGGCCTCAGAAGAAGAGGGAAAGTGCATCTTTCAATTCGGCAGCCTTGGCATCAGAAGAAAGTGCTATATTGTTCTTCACACAAACCGTCCCCATTAGAGCTCAAGATGTTCTTTTCCTTTTAATCCTCATTTGTACCCCTTAGCCATTTGTTTAGAATTAAATTAACTGCAATTTGGAAAATGTGGATGAAAGGTAGTGCATTGAGTAGATATCACATGTTTCCTGAATAGTGCCTGTTCTGCCTCTTTCACAGCCATTCATTGTGCCTGAAAGGGTGTAGTGTGTGAATTGTTGGACTGTCACTCTGCAGTGAAGTCTAGTAGCCAGTATTACCATGGAAACAGCAGGAAAAAGACAATTAACAAAATGGTTTTGATTTTCCTTATTTCTTGGGGGAAGGGGTGTTCATTAGTGATTTTTTTGTTTTCTTTTGTTATTTCCTGAGAAGAAACACAGGGGAAGGGGAGGCATCTTCTTGTTAAATTAGATATTGTCATCACTGCAGGCCTAGTAATACAACAGAAATGTGTGTTTGTGTAATAAATTGTGAGTTTTTAAGTGTTGTCTAGTCTTATTCCTTTCTTTCCCATCACAGAAAAGAAGTCTCAAAATATTCTTAGGTGAGCGACTGTTAATGAGCAGAGCCTGTGAGTTTAACCCTCACACATTCATTGGACTTTTAATTAGTGCCTCTCAAAATCACTCCTATGACAGAAACACAATATAGGCCTGAGAGGGGCTTAAACCAAAAGGGGGCTCTCTTTAGATTTTTAGCATTAGTTTAAAATCAAATAAGTTGGAGTAAAGTGCTGAGGGCTGCTGTAAAAGGCAGATTTCTGTGCCTGAAGGGCATTCCAAAACATTGGTCTAACTATAATTTCAAGGCAGCCAAGTTCACATTCTGCATCCAGAAGCATGCAAAACAAAGGTGAGAAACTCAGGCTATGAAAATCACCTCTGCCTTTAAAATTGTTATTTCTACAAAATATTACTAACCTTTACATGTTGTAATTAAAGGGGAAAAAAATTATGCAAATTCTATACTAACATTTTATGTCACAGATTGCCAAAAGACTGAACCCCAGGTTGTGTTCGTGTTGCGTGGATCTAGGGACTTCAGAAACATCTTCCTGTTTTTTACAGATGCAGTTGAGATCTGTATCAGGCTCATTTTCACTTATTGATCCCTTCCATAGTATGAGCAATACACATTGCAGGAAAGTGATAAAGAGCATTGTGATTAGACAAGTCCTACTTCTTTATGCTTGTTTAGGCTTATGACAACATAACTTTATATACTACTGGTAGGTTTCACCACTGATATACTAAAACCAGACACACAGTAGTCTACAGTATTTGCCAAAACCACCCTGGTAAATGTATTGGAAAGGAGTTGTCCTGTAGCGTCTATTTAAATAGCACCTATGCCTTTGTGAATGAGGGCTTTCCCGCATCTCCAGACTCCACTGAAGAACAATTAAGAAACTTTTTTTTTTTTTTCTAAAGGAAGAAGTTGCCATGAACTCATACATTTGCTCCCTGAACAGAAACATGGAAAACGGATTTACCAGCTTTGCTGCCTAACACACTGTGATGCCTCTCATATTCTCTTTATGCCTGAAATGGTATTTGTTTTCAGATCCCAATTTATTTCTGTATGTCACTCTGTTACGGTTTCATTGCCAGACATTGGTTTAAATAGAAGTGCTGATTCTTGAAAGACTGATGGTTTCTGGTGCGTAACCTACAGAGAATTATTTACAGGAGCGTGTTACGTTTGAAGAAAGGTGTACAGTGCAGGAATAAAATGAAAGAATACATTCTAAGAACATAGTTCAGAGATTTGGGATACCTTAAAAGAGGAAGAGAGAAGAACAAGTGAAAAAAATATTCGATGGAGAGTCCCAATGACTCTTTGTCTGCCCTAGGTAAATGCAATAGTCCTCTGAAACAAATCAGTAGTAAAGAGGCAAGCCTAGGGAACATATGCTGAAGACACACACTGACTGAAAGGATATTCTCCAGCAGTATTCAAGTAGATGGTTAACAGGGGAAGGAAGAGAAAAAAAAAAAAACCCAAATTGGTTTTAAAAACAAAAGTAGAGGCAACTATCAGTTTATCTGAAAATGAACACTGACTGGTCTCAGTCTTAATAAATCTGTGAAGTAAAAAGAGGAAGGGGAAATGTGGACGTTTCTTTGATGCACAGCAGTGTAACTAATTTCATGTTCTGTATTACTAGCCTACAGGAGATGCAACATGCACACAACCGTAAATGAAATTCAGCACTGAAGTTATAAAAAATTATTTTACTGTCATATCAGGAAGAAAACTCATTTATGTTTTTATCTTTTAGTCTCCGATTAAGGAATTTTCTGTTGTCTCTGAGCTCTGATCGAAGAAATGTTACTAATGCTAGTTTCTGAAATATGTTCATTTCCATTCAAGAAGTAATCTTTGCTGTTGATCTCACCTATTTGGCTTTAGATTACAACATAGATGTCAGTAGAAATCCAAGAAATGCAAAGAAGAGCAAACTGTTTACTGAGAGGTAAACCATCCTAAGACAGGCTTTTTTTTTTCACTTCCCTTCACTGTCATTATGATTTCAACAATGCTCCATTCATTCTCACAAACTGTTTTACTTTTATTATTAGTTGAGGTAATTGGTGTTTTCATAGGGCTCAGCATGTTCCTTGCTTTACTTAGTCCTTAGCATTAACACTAATGCCCTTGGAATCCAACACTTTGTAGGTTTTCCTGGGATTTAACTTATACAGGAGTGAAGCACAGACTCTGGCTTCTTCCTTAAAGATCACATCACCTAGAGAAAGACTTAATCCAAACAATGAGAAAGGGGGAAAACACCACCAGGTAAAAATCTGAAGTTTGTTGTAAGCTTACTTTAGCCCCAGACAAACAAACTGTGTTTATTTGATTGGTAAGTGTGCAGGGTAATTAAGGGTAAAAGTAGCTAATGAACTTCTTTGCAGCCACTTACACCAAAGTAAGTGCATATTTTGTGCCTATTTGGATTGTGGACTCAAATATCCAAAATATTCACAGAGGTCAGTTATTTGGGTATGTGTGGAAAATCACATTATTGAAACTGGTATGCATGTATGCAGCTATTCTCGTAACTAAATGTGGAAATTTATACAAGAAATTGCTTAAAGCTAACTTTGTGAAAACAGCCTTTAGATTTTTTGATAATTCTGTTTTGGAATCTGCCAATTGGGCTAAAAAGTTTCCAGGAACAGTTTTTCTGTTGAAATTCCTCATTTTCATCCGAGTTGGAGATCCAGAAAAAGCCATGTTATATTTGTGCATTTCATTTCTAGGTACAGATGAAAAAGAGAAGTGTGGTGTGGGAGAAATATTGTTGAACTATTGCTTTTCTAAATGAAAAAGTTAATAGAACTTGTACAAGCCTCCAAAACTGTTTGATACATGTTGGGCTGAACCCTAACTTGGTTGAATTGTTCCACCCCATCCAGCTTGCTTACATAAGTAATACCTAAGCTTCTTCAGATGTTTTGATTTCTGGAGATCTCATTTAAAAACTGAAACCTTACACACAATTAATGCACAATGAAACTGGTAAATATGAGGGGTTATATGGAACAAATACCCCTTTTTTTTTTTTTTTCACAATGTACAACATCCATTAGGGAGGGCAATAGGTTATAATTATTGCATTATTGCATTGACTATAAAGGAAGCATGGCATAAATTTTGGTTAGCTTGGCCATCATATGCTCCTGGCAGCAGTCATAGTCACATAGTCACTTTCCTGAGAACAAAGAGTACCTTGAAGTCCTTATTGCTGAAATGAGAGGATGTTCAGTTTGCATTTCATTAGGACGTCAGCTTAGAGTACCAGCAGAGATTTTTGTTTGACATTGCATTGAAGCATTAAACACTGGCATTGATGAAAGCAGGACATTAGCTTAACAACGTTCTGCATGTTTGCATTGACTCTAATTTCTTTACAGAGCCTGAAAGATTCGTAACTTCAGTTCACTGTGGAGGTTGAAGTAGCATGACTGACAGCTGACAAAACAATTTTATATTTTTATCATTTGTTTTGCAAACAATTGTGAGAACAATATGGCCAGCCAGCAGTCTGTGTCCACATACATTAATCTGTCATTTACAGCTATCAAATTTTCATTCAAGGGAAATTATTAAGAAAATATTAATGTATCTGTGCATATATTAAGGCTGGAGAACATAATTGATTTCAGCCCTACTAGAAAATGCTCATAAGGTGTTTAGTTTTCAATGTGCAACAGCCAAGATGCCAGACACTAACACTTTAAAAAGACATGCATTTTGTGGGGGTTGCATTTCAGCATGTGATTAAGGATCAGAATTTGCCATGAGATAGTCATCCCAGAAAGTATGTATACCAGAAATATCTCTGCAAGAGATCAGTATGAGAATTTCCTCAGAATAATTAACACTTATACTTTCCTGCAAGAGTTATGCACAAAAACACTTGAGATAGGTAGACAGATAGACAGATAAATATGCATATACTAATTTTCACCAAATGCTCATCTAAATTATTACTGAATTATCTTAGTTTTTTGTACTCTAGTTTGATATTGAGTTTTGTGTCTATTTCCCTTAGAAGATCAAACTATGCCTATGTGTCTGAAATTGGTATCCTGATGGTTTGCTGATTGATAGGCTACTAGTATTTTTCAACTTAGTGTGAGAAAAAAGTCACAATCTCAAATATATTTTACATTTTCTGTGTAAATCATGATTGAGTAGAGAAGAGAGCCCTGTTAATGCAGCCTGACCATTAACTTTATTAGGTAACAAGGACTCTGAAGAGGAAAGACATCAACACTATAGGAAATCAAAGATTTGGTCAGACCTCGCACGTTATTTGATCTCTCCCAGAGATCACAAAAACCAATAAAGCTCTGCTTTGTTATTGCTGCTGGTCACAAAAGTTATCATTATTATTATCACTTGTGCCTTACAGTTTTATTTTGCAAAGTTTAAATTAGCAGAACTAAATGCTAGATTTGATACTCACATAGCTATGCTCTCCTATGTCTCTCAGTATATACTACAATACTTCATAGTCTGTCTAGTTACCAAGAGTCTTCTCCTTCTGGAAGTGAGGAACTCAGCTATCAGCAAGTGAATGGCTCTATTTATTTCATGAATCCAAACAACCGGAGGGCTGTTCTTCTTATAAGGTAGCATTACTCTTTTCTTATTTCTCATCACACTACATGGTTTAACCAGATTATTGGAATTATCTATAACGTTTTAGGAATCTAGTTCCTTGAAGATACATGGTTCCTTTTCAGAGGGTGATTTCAAGACATGCTTACCCCATTTTGCTTTAACAACGTAATGTCATACAAAGTTACAATGTCGTTAGAGAAAAGATCCCTGCTGTCCACTGGATAACACCATTAATGAATACACAAGCTGTGGGGAAAAGCATACTTCTTCTTCCTGTCCATTTTCACCTATGATAGTCTGAATTTTAATTTTTTTTTCAATTATTTTGGACTCCAGTAAACTTTCAATAGTCTCATGAGTAACATGCTGCCTGAAAGCAATGTTTAGGAAGTAATATCTTAGAATTATAAATTAATGAAAGCAAAAACATAGCTATACCAGAGAAGCAACTTAAAATATTGCCAGGAACAGTAAAAAAGCAAGAATGTTTAGTCTGCTATCATGACCTTTTATGCACATGCTGTGGGTAAAATTTGTGTCAGTTTTGACAACATTTTCATCAACATGAGCTTCATGAGACTCTTATCCTTCAGGTAAGTATCATTTGCAGTAGGAAAAACTCAAACCAGTTAGTTGGTGTCTGGCAGAAGAAGATTAAGCAGTGGCAGATAGCCTCCAAAGGAAAGTGTAAACTTATATCTGGCTTGAAATAATAGTTTTCTCCTTTTGTTTTATTGTTCTTTCCTGCTTCCGCTGAGCAGACATAGTGTGATTGCTACAGCATTATCAACTTGGTCCATAGTCACAACGAATCATATTCCTTCTGCTTCACATTTGGTGGAGGAGACACCTCCCAGCCCTAGCCATGAATGTGTGGGAAAAGTTCCTCCCTACTATGCAAAATTTAATTCTCATGCGCACTACGGCCATTTTGCACCATACAAACATAGAAAAGTGTCACCAGGAGTGATATTTTAAAGATCCTTTATAATGCTACAATGATGTAAAGTAGCTGTAATGTGAATGAGAGGTATTCCCCAAGGGTATGGAGGAAACATCAAACATTTACAGAGATCTGGCAGAGATCCAGAGGAGGAGCTGATTGTAGAAGGATCACAAGGGTAGTTTTTATGTGTAAGTAGCACATATGTAGGATTCTATGCCAGCAGAAGCCTAAAGACTTGCTGTCACAATCCTGTCCATGTAAATAACAACATGAGCTAATTGGAGTTTTTTCTAAAAATACACTGTATTGTTCATTTATGTGGAGGTGCTGTGTTAACAGAAAGCATTACCTGTTAAATGTGTTTCCACCATCCTGTAGATTGTTTTTCTTTTCTCTAACAGCAGTGCCACTCCAAAGCAACATTCCTATGTAATTGTATATTCAATTAAAATAAAACTGCCTTAACAACAGCTGAATTCTCAGTAATTGTTTGATGTCATGAAAAACAAACAATTCCCCAAAGAATAATGAGTCAACATCTGTTCTTTCCCCCTCTTTCCTTCCCGATTCTCTGGGTAGATGAGGGAAACTTCATTTGGTGCTGCTTGAATAGCATTGGGCCAACTTTATCCTTGGTGTAATTTCAGTGGAGTGAGTGTAGCTGCACAGGGCATTAATCTGGTCTCATTATTTTAAAGAAGAATTTTAATGTTCCAGAAATAGTACTGTTATAACCAAATGCTGTAAAACTTTCATAAAACTTGTTTTTCAGCCTCTATCTAGTCAGAATCAAGCTTTAAATAACCATGATAAATCCATAAGAAATTTAGACCTTATATAACACTGCATTTAAAGAAGTTGCCTTCATTCAGTGCTCTGGGGGTGAAAAAAAATCCAAGCATACAAATGCGAAATAAATTTTTTAGACCAGGATCAACTTTTAAACTTTGAGTTAATATCTAATATAAGTAGATTAAAAGATATTTTATTAAAAATAAAAGACCTAGGCATGACCCAAAATTCCAACAACTTCATATGGAAGTGATTCTCTAATTTAAAGGTTTGTTAGCTGTTGTTATTCAGGGGAAAGAAAAAAGTCTTTGCACACCTCTGTTCCAACAAGAAATCAAAAGAAAATTGTAAAAAGTAGCCTTTTTACTCCATCTGGACCCATATAAGGAAGCACTTTCAGTGACATGCAAAAATGTGTCTTCAGTTTTATAGACTCCAATGTTGGATAATACAATTCTCTGCAGATTCTTTCCAGGCTTTTTACCATTTGGATATTTTTCTGACACCTAGTATGTCTGTTTCTTGATTCATTTTAAGCACATTTCGTCCTGTCATGGTCTGCAGAAAAGGGTACTATATTCCCTCCTACAACAGTTTTGAAGATGATTGCCTTTCTCTCCCTTCTTCGACTATTCTTACACGAATCTCATATTCAGCTCATAATTTAATCTTCCATCTGCTCTCCTGAAAAAGTAAATCAAAGGCTGATTCTTCATTGCATGCTATACTGTGCAGTCAATGATTCCTGAATTTGGCAGTTTCCACTGAGCTTTATTCCATTTCATCCTATTTTTCTCAAACCATTTCTCCAGTCTATTATTGCTGTTTTGGATTCCAGTCTTATTTCCCAATGTATGTTAAAGTCCCTTTCATATTCCTGGCATTTGTGGGCTTAACAGGTTTCTATTTACTCAGGGCATTGGTGAAGGCCTGAGAAGAAGCAGATCTGGACAGACCCCAACAGAACAGCTAATTGTGTGCTTTTGCTTGACAGTGAATCAGTGATACATATTCTCTGAGCTAAAATCCTTCCTTCCTTGTATCTGAACAGCTATTATTCAGAATTACTGGCAACTTCTGCAAGGTTTAATGACGTGGTTGCTTTTCACCTTCTAAAATCAGTTCTTACGTCTTCACTCTGGTAGTTACTGTATCTTTTCATATGCCATATTAATTACTACACACTGGCTGTCAAGCATAAAAGTTCATACTTTTTATTCATTGCTTTTGTTGAGTACAATGTCCCATCTCTTTACACTGCACCAATACCTTATACTCTTTAAAGAAGATTAATGTTTGCAAAGATTTTTCCTTTTTGTTTTCTAGGGTTCCTGTTGTCCAGCAGAGGACTTTGACTGTGAACTCTTACCCTATTTATGCTTGTTCCTTTAAGTTATTTATGGACAAAATTGTGCAATGCTCTCTCTAGGTAAATAACATACAGCAAACATTTATCAGCATGGATTACTTGTTGTGCAATAGAAGACTTTTCCAACATATGGCTCCACAAGGGATAAGAGTAAATGAAACAATTTGTAAATTAAAATCTTTGAATCTTTTCTTCTTTTTTTTTTTTCTTTTCCTGAGGCACAGTGCCCATGGGCCTTTCTAAGTAGATCTGGGCAGGCCTGCAGATAAATCAAAGCTCAGACAAACCAATGACCTGGTTGTTCGCCACTAACTAAAATACAAACCAAGCTGCTAAAGTTGGCTGCCCACTTAACAACAACAATAACAACAACATCAACAACAACAAAATCTGTGTAAAGATATATAAATTCAACATGACCATGAGGAAATCATACCAAAGGATTGTCTTTATTCACAGATGTGAAGCCAAGGCAAAGCTTATAACCCAGCAGGGTTTCAAATTAAACTTCCTTTAAACCAAGTCTAAGTTTAAGTTCTGTAAATTTATATAATTGAAGTAGGATAACAGGAACTTTAATGTCAACATAATCAGGTCCCAGGAACAAGTAAATCAGCTTTTTATTGGAATAAACAGTTCTTAGCATAAAATTACACCTTTTACAGAAAAGGAAGTTAGAGAGACAGGGAAGGATGAAAGAGGAGCCTGTTAGAGACCTGATAATTAAAAGGGTCTTTTTCAAGCAAAACCAGAAGATTATGACTTGGGTTAAAGAAATAGCAATGCTTATATATGCACTTACTTTCAACAAAGATCCTTGCATTTAAGTAAAACAATGCTTATGAAGAAAAATAGGATAAGTTATAAGAATAAATGTTTTCAAAGCAGAATATCGTTCATGGATTTCCATAAAATAATAGTTACTGTTTAGAAGTGTCCCTTTTTAAATTATCATGGACTAAATCAGAGGCTGGAACTAAAATGTAGCCACTCTCTGAAAAATAATGGTAGTGGAGGCTGCTGTTCTTTATGTGTGTTGTTCACATTTACTCTGCAAACATATAGTTCAGTTTAATTAGCATGTGATTGAAAAGTGTTGACGACTTGTGTTCTGTGTTGCTAAATGGATTTCCTCATGCTGCAGAATATGTAAATTCCTTGAAGAATTGTTTACGCTACCAGAGCGTTTTTTAAGTAATTTTGATGACAAGAATTAAAGTAGGCAGTCAACGTAGTTATTTTGAGGATTTAATATAGTTGTGAACACAAGAGTGTAAATAACTTTTTCAAGGAGCTGGAGCAGTCTGTAAAAACAGCTGTAGAGATTTATTTTTTTTTAATTTTATTTTTTTTTCATTTCATGGAACAGTAGAGTTTAATTGCAGCTTTTGTCCTTTCTCATTTCTGGCAGCCAAAAATAAGATGAATAAATGTAAAAAAAAGCACCACTCCTTCAAAGCACTGAATATCATTTAAAAAGAAAAGATTTAAGTATTTCTGTATGATTCTTTTCTGCTATAAAAACATTAAATATCTCTGGCTTCATTTATTTCACAAAGTCTATTTCTGATTCATCATGGTTGTATAAGGGAAAAATATAAATTAAAATGTAATTTATACTTCTTTGAAAGCTACATATTTATATTTGTCAGAATGGCAGAGGCAAAATACTGTCCAAAACTTGCATAGTTCAGACAAAGCTGGCAATATATGGACACTGGAATTTCAACTCTGCTACACTTAGAGCTTTCAGAATCATTTTTGTTATGAACCAGACTGAAAAAAGCAAAGAGCTTTCTGAGAAAACAAATAATAAGATAAATAAAAAAAAAAAAAGAAAAAATTAAAATGTTAGACTGTTGTGTTTTTCAGGATTATAATATTTTGAAAAAGACTTCGAAAGAGAAAGTTATTTCGCGATTAAAAAGCTGAAAAACAATCCTGACATGAAAATGTCAAGTATCTTTACTACTTGTTTTCAAATTGGAAATAAGTTGTCAATTAAGTCAATGAAGATAGGAGAGTTCTCTAGTTCTGTGCTAACATATGAACGTTCATAACCATGAGATGTATGGGAGCATGCAAGAGCAATTAGCATCAGCAACAACCATCAATATAAAACCACAGAGCTTTGGGGGGTTACTGGCAACCCTTCCTCATTTTTAAGTGTGACTTCTTTCCTTGTCCCCATCACTGATTGACCAAATTCCCATAAATACATTGCTACTGAAGAGGGTTGTACCTTTGTAGGCAGAGGATTATGATTTAAAGATAAATCTAAAGTGTTCAGCTAACTTGAACCTTTTAAAGTTTCTAGTCATGGGGTCTAAGATAGCTTCCTTGGGACAGAGAATAGTGTGTATTTATATATATATATATATATATATATATGCAGAGAGTAGTGTACTTCTAGAAAATAATTCATCTGTTGCAGACAGATGCTTACAGTAGAAAGGAATTTTTTTTCTATAAGGTCTGTCTGTAGAGGGATTGGAACAATAGATGCTGAAATTTTATGCTGGTAATGTTAGGTAAAATTAGGCTCTCTTTAAATGTCAGAATAAACCATGTAGAAGAGAAAATCCCTTTTCAGCGCATTAGCAAGATAATACTTCTTCGAATCCATTGTGTTAATTCTGTCACATCACACTAACTGATGATGAGGTTGAACAAAAATTATTTTTACTCAAACAGAAAGTTAATCTGTCTCAACAAAATGCATGTTTATACTAGGTAAGTGCTATGTTTCCCAGACGCTGGATTTTTTTTTTTTCGAAAACTCAGTGAATGTCCTTTTCCTTATGAGATTAAATCCCTGCCACTGAGGTACAGTGAATTGCAGGAGAGTGAAGCTGTATCCCCCAACCTTGTCACCCATTCCCATCATCAGACACACTAGTGGACATTCATCAGTAGTTCTTCTCATCAGTCATGTGGATTTAAACAGAACTTCAATATAATCATGACTAGCACTATTCTCTCTGAACAAAGGACTGTTCAAAGATGGAGTGGAAAAAAAAATTAACTTCATGACGTCTTATTATGAGCATATAAATCAAGTTGTGATAGAGGAGAGGGAAAAAGATAATGGAAGATAAGGGAAAGGACTACATAATGGCTCAGGTCTCTCAAGCAGTTCTACAAAAAGCGAACTCAGAAAACCAAAATCAATAAAAAGTCTCTTGACTTAAGTGGTGCCACATCACAGGCTCTTTTTGTCCTTAAACCTTAGAGAGACACCAGGATAAGACAACTGTCTAACCACATGAAAGAAACCTCTGCTCTAAAAAATCACAAATTAACTTAAAATTAAGGAATTCCTGCAAATACTTGTTACCCTGTATCTCTTACAGATATATAATGAATAGCTTAGTAGATGATAAGAAGTAGAACAAAGGATGAAAACCTATCCAAGTGCAGACAGTGTTTGGTGTTAATTTTATCAATATTTTAGAAAGAAAAATAGACACAAATAATCAGTCCCAATACTAACTATAAAAAACAAAAATAATATTTTTTGTACTTGCAGCTATATTTTCTTTTGTTGACATAGAAAACTCTACTGTTTATGGATTGCAACATTCTTCTTATAAGTAATAAAATCACGTCTAACATTTTGTGGATGTTAACTTGTCTTTCAAAGGCATTTCTTAAAACTGCAAGGTTTATATGTCCAGTTTCTGAGGATAATACATTATGTAAAACATACAGAATAATTCCTGATCGTTTCAATACTTATTGAATTCATGAGGTTTGGAAAGTGACAAAGGAAAGAAATCCTACCATTAATCTTCTAGTGCTGATCATTCAGATGTGTCACATTTTAAATCTGGTAGAAGAAAATCAGGAGATACTTTAAAAAGCAGATTGACTTTTACTAATATGTTGAAGAAAGATAACCTGGCTTCAGATGTAGCCAGTATAATCAGCTGGTTTTGATTTCCTTCAACTATTTCAAGACACAAACTATGTCTGCTAGGTAACATGGTCGCCAATACGCTTGTTCCTGAAAGTGAGACAGAACTCACGGAAATTCAAGGAAATTTCAGAGTGTGCTATAGGGAGTGCCTCGGTCTTGGCTACCTTAGTGACTCAAGCAGGACTTGTATTTATGACTGAACTAATCATACAATTTTTCCACTACAGAAGTTTTCAGACAAACTACTGGTTACCACTGCATAGAAGTAAATAAAATTTCATTTTAGAGTCTTGTCTTTGCATAATATCAGCTTTCGTACCTGTACTACAAGCACATATGGAGTAAGGGAAAAAGTGGAAGTGTTAATTGATTTTGTTTGAGCCCTGTTACCATCTGCTTGGTGTGAATTGTTAAGTTGTCAAAACATTAAGCTATATAAGGAATAGAGCAGAGAATAAACAAATAGATAATTCTATTGATATCAGAGGTGTATCTTCAGCTAACACACTATTCACACAGGTTATCCCATCTCAGACTGATGAAAAATAAGGCGATTAACAAAAGAGCAATGAAAATTAAAGAAAAAGCCTGTTCTCAGAAAATTAAAACTAGATTTACTTTCCTTAGAAAGGAGATTAAGATACAGAATATCTCTTACAGGAAATTTGTCGAGTTCAAGAATTTAAGTACATTGAAATAGACTGAGAAAACAAACATGCACTAGAGTATAAAGAATATCTTGGATTATTGTAATTATCCCCCAAAACATTAAAAGAAGCATTTATCTTTGCGCTTCACAAGTTCGGCTATTAGAAATTAAGATCTAATAGGGGAGAACAGATTACTTGCTGCTTCTATGAAGTTATGTCACATTCCTCATAAGCATCAGGTATAGACAGTTGATATGGATAAGGTTTTGGAATGATGGAGTAAGATCCAATAGAGCAATTCACATTTTTCCATATACTGAGAAAAATATCAGCAGAATAAAATAACACACACAGAAACCTCTCAAAGCCTCTCACTATATCCTATGGAATAGGTATTTGATCACATATAATTCAGATTATGGTCTGAAGTATAAAATAATGTCTCCAAAGGATTACACGGAGTTTTCTCTTGTCAAGCATTCATACACTGAGGGCAAGAAGAATTAAAGAAAGTAATAATTAACTATGTTGAGATTAATTCCTCTTCCACTGTCACGTTGGGTCTAGATTCAATGCAATGCATCATTGTCATATCAAAATACTAGAAAGCAGGATTCAGGCAACAACTTCCTTCGAGTTTATTTCTGTCATTAAAAAAAAAAATAAAAAAATTCCCTTCAGTAAGTTTGAAACAGGACATTCAGTCCTGACCTTTTATCAGAAGTTATTTAACCTCCATAATAATACTTTTAACCAATAAGAAAAGATAAATATTTTTTTACACAGCAAGAAAATCAGAAAGTAAGTATTGAAGGTAGAAATGGATGATACTTGGGAAAAAACACACTTTGCCTTTGTAAGACAAGAACATATTACATCAATAAGGAGTAGCATGTCAATATTTGGAAATAATTAGCCAGTTGATATCTAGCTGATAATAGTGCAATGAACATAAGCAAACATGGATTGAAAAGTCACAACCACCTAAAAATAAACTTCACGATATAAAGCAGAAGACTTTGCAAGATAGCAAGTCAGATGACTTCTACCTTAGCAAAATTGACCTAGGAGACAAACACAATCAATTGAACCTTATGCATACAAACTTCAGGAATCTTTTTTCTTTGTTTGGAACATTTCTTGTTGTTTGCAGTCACCCAAACATAGGAAGTTTCTAGGATTTTGTAATATTTCTTGAATGCCTTCTTTCTATTGTAGGATCTTTCAATATTATTCTTTTTAACTTTAATGAACAAAGAATGTGAAATCTGCTGGCAATTTTCTTGCTACCATAACTGAGACTATATATTGTAATTAACTTCTGTCTTGTTCATTTC
>VXBJ01006458.1:3813299-3898111 GCA_013400055.1 Nycticryphes semicollaris | reverse complement strand
ATTTCATTTTTTTTCTCTGTGGATGCAAAATGAGTAACCTGTGGATCCCAATTACATGGGTAGTTCCACCTTCAGGGCCACTGGTTGATTAGAAGAAATTTGTGGAAAAAAAGACACCATTACAAATTAACCAATCTTTGATTGTCAATTTCTGTCTCCTTTTATTCCTAGTTCTGCATGTAGAAAAAATGCATTCAGTTGATTGCAAGGACTGTTGATTTGCTCACTGGGTTTTTGTATCTTTTTTTCTTGAATTTCCTTCTTTGCAAATTATCTGTGTGTTGCTTGCACTCCATAATGATATCCAGAGCATGAATCAGCTGATGAAGAATGATGGACATCATTTAAATAATCCTGGAATCTGCTGGAATCATTTCATAATTAAATACATAGTAAATATACAAAAGTTTTCTGTTACAGTGACATACTCATTGGGAAGAAGGTGGAGAATCCAGAGAAGCAGACTATCATAAAACAAAGCAGATGCTGGAAATCTGTGTTAGACAATCTGCTATCTATTAGCTTCTATTTTGCTACCTCTCTCCCAAAAGAAACACAGCTTTTTTATGCCTCAGTTACTTTCTCTAGTATCAGATCTACACTGGACTTGTGAAAGCAAGCTACATCATCCATACAATTCAAATAACATGAAACAGAGGTACAGGTAAGGGACAATGTAAGAAATTATTTTATTTGTCAAAGGAAGGAGGATAAGCTATGCAATCTCCAGGCTTCTATAAGAGTATCATGCTCACCTAGCATTTTTATAAGATAAAATAGTTAAAATAGTTAAGTTATTAATTTGTAATGGCATGATAAAATTACCTGGTTTGGAATTTTCCTCTTTAAAGATCCATTTACATATTGGCCTTTTATAAATTGGCATAACAGTTTGTTTGTTATCTGTAATCTATTGCTGGATAAAAAAAAGACCATTATTACAATTTTAATGATGGGGCGTTGGCTTTTATGTTAGTTCTGACAACACTGTATTATAAAGATATTGTATATTTCAACACAGTTCTGATTACTTAAATTGACACTGGTAAAAATTAGCCAATTAAGAAAATGCTGAGCCTTCTTAAAGCTGTATTTTACTTGGCAATAATAGTGTTTAAAAGCTGCACTGGCTGCAGACAGACAAATGAGTTAAATTCATCTGTATTGATAAAGAGTCACTGATTTGAGTGGACTGACCACAAGGGTGACGTTGGTCCAGAGTGCCAGGGAACGGTTACTTGTTTTCTCCTTGCCAAGACAATTTCAGTCCAAAAGAAAGAAAACATTACCCTTTTATTGTCTAGTCTGGAAATGTCCGTAGCATTAGAGAAATACTCAAGTATCTCTCCTTGTCAATACTCCCTTTCTTCTGCCCTGTGAGAAACCTGAAATACGTCAAGAAGAACTGTCAAATTACCAGTAGCTAAATGAAAATTGTTTCCCATCATTAGTGCTGTAAAGAGGCTTTTCTTCAGTTTTTGTTTCAGGTCAGGAAGGCTGAAAGGAAGGATGAAAGCATACAGAATGAATCTCTGTGTAATCCATTTTGTAATCTGTTTTTACAATTGCTAGTTGACTGAAAACATGTTTTCTCAGTCCAGGGAGATGACTCAACTAGCGTACTTAATTTGGCTTCCTTCTCACCCTCACCTCCAAATGTATACAAGAGAGACTGATTCCCATCCCAGTCATCACATCATTCTTACCTAAATAGTCCTTACATTGCTAAGCATTATAAGGACTTTGTAAGGAATAAGAAGGACTACAAACATGTCTAAATACTCATATAGTCTATGTCTTCATAACCTCTGAACAGCAGACCTACTTCTGATGCATGAAACGGGTATTTAGTGATATACAGTGTTGCCTACAGATGTGTTTGTACTCCTATCAGGTGTCATTTAAATCTCAGATACTGAGAGGAATAAAAGCATGGAAGTGGACTTCAGCATAAACTACAAAACGTTTGCTTAACATCCCGGGTATATATTTGGCAGTTAAACCCCATGCTGTTTAAATAGCTTTATTATAGTATATAGTCATGCCTTGGGGTAAAAATACATTCTGTTCTCAAACTGGAATCTACAGGAAGATGACTGCTAATCTCCTTTCTTTTCTATACTGAAAAGGCCAGTTACTATGAAAGCACACTGGTATGTTTCCCTCACCTAATTTTAAGTGTCTAAACAGATTCCATAAAACTACCCACACAGTCTAGGCACCTCCAGAGGTGTGTCACTTAACTCCTTTCACACACCTGCATTGGCAGTGAACTGAATCCTACTCTGCATATATTTTATTTTTTTTTCCCCACCAACCAAGAAGCAGACCCTGGGAGTCTTGCTTCAACCTAGGCTATCTAAGTTAAGGCAAAGTGACCCCAAACAGTATAGCAGTGTAAAGCTTTAATAATAGGAGTGTTCAGTAATGGTTGAACAACTGGCTATTGGCAAGAGGGCACTTGGTTTTTGACTCAGTAATGTTCAGGAACCTGTATAAAAGACTTCAAATTATATTGTCAGAAAAAAATGCATCTGTTTAGTTACAAATTTCATTTATTATAATGTGGATATAACTGGAATCCAATTCCTTTTCCTAAAGCAATTGCTTCCTCTGTTGGAGGTTAATTATCTGATAATCATAGTACAAATTATCCAAGTGAGATGGTGACAAGTTTTACTTTATCAGCTTCCTGACAAAGTCCCTGGGATGTAATGAGTTTAACACAATACCTATGCAGTTTAGAGGATTACATCCCTGATCGATTTGACTCTTAACTGAAACCTTGGAAAAAACTGTTCTTGTGAACAAGCTGTGACCTATTCAGATCAGATCTGTTGATGTTAAAAAAAAAAAGAAAAGAAGTGTGAAACAGCACTCAATGCATCTTACCAAGTGGGGTGATAACAAGAAGGTGGTTGTAAATACTGTTTTTGACTTACCAAAGCTCATGAGTTTCAAGATCAAAAGTCGTATATGAGGACCAGGAGTGAAGAAAGACTGCATGCACAAAAATTGATCGATTTTTCCCACCTATAGAAATTTATCTAATAAGAAGATATTTCCTTCACTAGCAAATCTTGCCTTTCCCCCAAAACTTTGTATACATATTGTATGATGTTAGCTTTTGCAGTCATTGAGGAAAGCAATTCATGTTACCTAACATTAGGAAGCCAAGAGTTATCTGCTCTAAAGTGGTGTTTGTCCTAAACAAAACCTGATAAAGTGGGGAAAAAGATAAAAATTTGGGAAGCAAATTCCTGACTTCCTCTAGCAAAACACTGTATCTTCTCATTTATTTACACAGAAATCAGTCTATTTTGCTGCTTGCACAAGAACATAGAGCAATCAGAAAGAAAAGCTTGGAAAAATCTTCATCTTCTATTTTTGACTTTATAATCATAGTCACTTATGCCCAGATGTAGATATGAAACAATTCGGTCTCTAGTTTTATGTAGTAATACTCATGTTCTGGCCTACAATAAGTACAAGATATAACAAAATGAACAATAATAGAGTTACAGCCACAGTAATAAGTAGTAAATAGATGCACACAGTAACAGTGTCATGAAGGAATGAGATAAAAGATTCCCATCTCATTTCATTGCAAAACCCCTCCAGCTGGTTTTCTTGGCAAGAAGCAGAAGAAGAAAAGCTATGTGGAGGATGTAGCTTAAACTGACAATTTTGAAAATGTAAATCTACTTGCAAGAAACTGCATAAGCTCTGTAGAAAAAGTGGATTTTGCCGAGTGATTCATTATTTTAATGACTTCCTCTCTTTTGCTTCGTGCAAACTGCTTCAATCCCTGTTAAGGATTTAGACTTACAATGAGGCTTTTGTAACTTTCTGGACCTTTGTTATGTTGGCATATGGGCCATTCTCTTTATGTAAGGACAAGAAGAAGGTGGAGAACAGTTGGCCTGTGGGATAAGGAAAAATTCAAACCTGAACTGATTCAAACCTATTGCTCTGAAATACACAGTGAGTTGTTGTTTCCCTTAGGAGCTAAATGCTGGCAGGTAGCAACTGTGGAGGAAACCTGAACATGTTTCAATGCTATCTGTTCCAGCAGATGTCACTAAGAGGCAATGGTGTTTATAGGATGGCCAAATAGGATGCAAGCAGGTATTTTTAAAGCACAAAAGTATGGAAAAGCTTTTCCTAGTTACCAAAGCAATACTTCACCACTGAAACATTTTTTAACTCCCAAACAGGACTTTACTTTGGAACTAGGTCTGGAAATAAACTCCTGTTTTCCATGACATTTCAAAGGTTATGGTAATATATACTCTTTATAGGAAACTATATGGAGAACAGGAGACAAGCTGAGTGCCATTGCTAAGGAAATAGTGAAGGTTTAAAAGAAATAGAGGTGTATTCATCCCCATAAAATGTATGTTTCTAAAGAAGGAAACTAGAAGAATTTTTGAATGCTACAAATATGTAAACCTTTTAGAGACAGCTTTATTATTAATTTTGTTGTTATAATTATTACTATTACTTATCATTATTATCGACAGTCTTCTGATTATTAAACTGAAAAAAAACCCCAAACATTCAGAGTATAGAAGAATAAAGAAAATTTTGGGTTCTCAGGTGAATATCATACTTCTGTAAACTTTTTGAGACAAGGACCACCTCTCTACTGTGAGCCTCTGCAGCATCAAGCACGTTGAAGTCTCAGTCCATGGTAGTTTCTCTGATGTTGCTGTGATACCCACTGGCAGAGTCAGTTGCAAACAAAGATGGGCCATTATGTCAGATCAGAGATTAGTTCCTATATGGCTTTAATAGGAACAAAGCATAGGCTTCATTTGTATATGCTGTTGTTCAATGTACTCTCTTCAGCAAGTATGCAATTTGCATGAATTGTTCTTGGGTTTTAGTTAACGGATAGAGTTTGAAGTTAGAGATGGGAGCAAGGTACGTAAGAAGAAAGGAAAGGAAACAGCAACAAGCTTCCACCACAAAACTAGCACTTTGCCCTCCTAACCAAGTTTGCATGCTGCAACACCAGCAGTACAGCCAGATGTTTGGAGGTCTGAAACTGAAACACACAGATAATGGTGCAAGAACAGCATGAACAGATGGTGCTATAGCAGTCTCACATTCCCTATTTCTCCACCCACCAGCACCTGCTATTTAATCCCCTTTCATTATTCAGCTTCCTAGTAAAAATTATTACATCCTCACCTTTCATTTGATATCACATCAAGGCCATTTACGCTCTCAGTCTGGGTGACACAAACTTCGTGTCATTTTAGGATTCCTGATTTCTACAGCTGCAAGTGACAGGAGAAGTAAGCCCTCAGCTTCATTAAAATATATAAACCAATGTGCAAGAATTCTCTGCCTTTAGAAAACCATACAAGCAAACATATATCACTAATTAGGAGAAAGGAAACAGCAAAATGTTATAAGTAGGCTATGCAAGAATAATAAACATACTGTCTCATTTGTGCTGCCTATAGCTTCACAGACTCATCAACACTTTAACTAAAAATGCCAAAAACCCTGAAGATGCCTTGAAGAACACAAATTCAGCTCCTTACGTTTTTTGACATGGGTATGGTCCTGACAAGCATCTGTGTCTCATCAAGAATTTGTCTTCCTAAGGAGGTCCTTAGTAAGCCCTTAATTGTAGGTTATGACCGTCCAAAGTTTGAAGATTGCAAATGTCAGCAGTTTGTAAAAGCATCACAGCCTCTCAATTTTAGAAAGGTCAGTAGGACCCTGTTACAGTCAAATGTTCTCTGCAGGCTTCATAACTCAAACTTCTATTATTACTTGCTCCCTATTCCTCTCCCCTATTCCTTTTTCCAAATACCCTGTATGAATAAAAGGATCATAGTTTCAGTGCAATGGAGCTACCCCTTGGATGGAAGAAATAAATGCTGTGCCAGTAGTACTACAGTACACAACCATTTCCAGCAGCCAAAATCTGCCCTTGGACACGAGTCAGTGGAAACATGTACATTCAGTGGTAGACTCTGGCCCCAGAAGGAGAAGCAAAGAGTAACTAGAGCAGCTGACACTGCCAAAGGGATTTAGGTTGGCAGAATGTATTAAACCTAATTTGGCGTGTGGTCAGGACACAAGAAGCTAATAGCTCGTTGCTTTAAACAGCTGGCTCTTTGTTTAATAAAAATGCTCTTCATATTGGCTTCATATCTTATCTGTCATCTCTAAAATAAAAAGAAAATCCAGTATCCATAATGCTATTATGTGTGAATATTTGCTCTTTTGACTTGTTGTAAATCATTATGTCAATAAAACGACCAGCGTGCAGGTTCTCCTTGAAAGTTCCCCACTTTCTGGCCTGGCCTTCAGGCCTGACCTTCCCTGTGGAAGTGTTAGTACAATATCAGTAAGATGGCAGAGCAACCTTCCCGGAGCAGAGAGGTGCTCTGATTCTGTCAAGGCCCCAGAAAGGACACCCTTACAGAAGAGACTGCCTTCCATACCAAACTGAAAAACCAGAATGCAGAGTATCAGAAAAGTACTAGAAATGTACATATTATCAAAATTGTGGAGTATCCATATCAGCAGCTTTGAAAATATAACATAAACTACCAAAGCCTTGTTAAATAAAATAAAGCAGGGTTTTTTTGCTTAATAATTTCATTTGTATATAACGATCAGGCTATATATTAATTCTTATTTCCATTATTTTACTTCTCCTCTCTTCAAAGCAGTCATTATAAAGGATTATAAATCATTTTAGCCCTCTGCCATGCCAAGGCATTTACTAGTGAATCTACTTACATCTGTACATAGTCCCACTGATATCAAAGAGAAAGTTTATAAATAGTAAATATGGAAATGGTTGACTAGCATCTTCTGAGAATGTGTAATATTTGGCTTCTGAAATATTTGTAACTGGTCATAAGTTATAATAAGAAGGCTAGACTTTAAAAATTGAGCAAACTTTTCCTCGTGCTTGAATATATAAATTTCTTCATTCTCCTTTGAAGCAGTTTTTAATTTGGTGAGTAAATATGACGGAACTGCAGTCATTTTATACTGTATGTTTTAAATTTGATGGACTATAGAATAATTTCTAAGAAAATTATTAAAAGTAATTATGGAAAGCACACTTCCTGCCTGTAAACTTGAAGTCTTTCTGCAGGAAGCTGCATCTTTAATGGAAGGTGTTCTCTAAGAATCTTCAAATTTAAAAGCCATGGCCTTAAATTAAACTGTTACGACTGATTCTTAATGGCAGCTCATCTATCTGAATCCCATGAAGGCTATCCAGTAATAAAGACCTGACCTTTTCAACGAAGCTGTGCTCAAGCTTTTCCACTTCTACTGTACCTACTTTCAGTACCTCTGCTTAGTGCATTGGCCTATGCGGATCCTATTTAGAAGTACTGAATTCTCCCCACATACAGAATTTAGATTAATAATTAATAAAGTAGAATAATCAATAAGTTTAGAATAATACAGAATTTAGATCACTAACTCTGACTTTGATTTACACAAAATGTCAGGGTACCTATAACCTATATATAAACTCTAGGTTTCCTTGGTAACACAAGGTAAAATTTAACCTCTCCATTTTTATTTTGAAAAACTAGGTTCATAATTTTATTTTTAAGTTGGTTTATATGAGGAAACATTTGGCCAGTTTACCTTTAGTTTTGCCGAAAAATTACCTAAACGAAATTGACAATTTTGATGGCAAAGAAATTATATTTAAGAGTGAGATCAGTGGAAAGTTTTTAAGAACTATAACAGTGCAACATTAGTACTTGATACACGAATAATAAAATAACAGTTATGTAAATACACAGATAATTCTAAAGATGTACACTCTTAACTTCATAGATAAATTCCTAGATCTACAACCACAAATGTTAAAAGAAGTTGAAATTCCATTTCTGCTTTTTAAGATACAGTATTTCAAGACCAAATCTATGTTAGGAGCCAATTCTAAATCTTACATTTTTCCTTACCAAGCACATATTCTGACCTCATTGTTCCTTGCCAACACTTGGCCTTGAAACATGCTATTTAAAAAGCAAACAAAGAACATGAACTTGTTCAAACTCTGGGAATATTTCATCCTACAGTTCAGTAAAAAAACCCTTTATCTGAAACCAATGAAATTCTCAGGACCATTGAGAATTGACCAGAGGGGCCAATTAGCTGTTGCACAGTCTCACTGATTCTGTGTCAATAATTTATAAATTTAGAGAGCAGGCAGGTTTTTGCTACTGGTTTAAAGTGCCAGGTCTCAGAAAATCTGTGCCATTCGATTGAGTGGAGGGGCACAGATCTAAACCCACTGAGGATTCAACACATATAGTTGTGTCATATTTTCAATCCAAAAGCAAAATTTAGTACACTAATGAAAAAAAACATTAATTACCTATCCATATTCTTTATATATCGAAATAGCTACTTCTTCTTTTCTTTCCAGGTAGTATGGGAAGATGGCACATAGCTGTCATTAGAAAGAGCACGGGTCAGTTTTACAGCAAAGGCTGACAGCTAAGGAACATGTTTTTTGCCAGCAGCAGCAACAAACAATATCATAAGGTATTTTTGGTCCCTTTCTGATGTCACCCTGTGTTTTTTTGATTACCTAAGTAATATATTTGATTCAGATGCCATAGGCTGCTTTTGAATATTATTGAATATTATTTAATTCTGGGATGCAAAAGGCTGCCATCACTTAGCAGGGTTGAGTTTACTCAATCATTTGGCATAGGTCAGTAACAGTAGCTAAAACAAAGATTTTTAGATTTTTTTTTTTTTTTTTTAGATGTTTAAACCATATTCCACAGAAAAAGTTCATTTTTGGCTCTAGAGCTGTCTGGGCACACAGAGAGGCTCTTTCCAGCTGCTGCTGAAATCTACAAACTTTTTTTTTTCCAGAGTATGTGTAAAAGCCCATCAGTCTTTCATGCCGATCACTTAAAAGCTAATTGAAGTTTATTCATGTATTCCAAAAATTAATTTTGAATACAGACAGTTACTTTTTTGGATTAAAAAAAAAAAAAAAAAGAGGGAACTAGTGCTAGTTTTGATCCAGAAGCCTCAGCTAAGAATTAAGGTAAATAAGTTCCCAGACTATAATTTTTTTACTATTAAAAATCTGTGGTATCTTAAAAAGATACTGCAGGCAAGAGTTTCCAGGAGGCCCAGAGAGGATCATACCCAGCTTTGGATGTGCAGTTGTGGGGTCCAGTATAGTATAATTGTTTTCTGACAGAGCTTCCATTTTAGCCTGCTGTTTCATATCAGCCAAAAAAACCTTGGGTTTCTTTAAGTGTATGACCCAGGAGAAACTAATTCAGTCTGAAGGCTCAGTAATCCTTTCCTGAAGCTACTGTATCTGGATATCTCTGGTGAACTGTGTCTGGTTATTATGCTCAAGGCTAGGATGAGACCTGACTAAACTCATTTTCATGAGGTGTAAAAATAATGTATTTAGCTCAATGCACTACTGAAATCCATACACTGTTGAATACACAAATATTCTATTCATATTTCAGTTAGAAGATAAATTAGCTTTAAAAAAACCCCTATTTGGCTTTTTTTAGGAGCTTGATGGGCTTAAAGCTATGTCTTTTTCCATCAAAATCAAAAGTTAACTTGGAAATATATGAAAGAATGTGAATTAAATTTAGTGAATACTATTTTATGATCTATCTTGATGCATATAATCACCATAGGTACAAAATACATCTGTGGTGAAGAAGTGGAAAATTGGAACATTATGGAGTTTCCACCAGACTCCCTTGTTAGTGAATCTAAACTGATCTTTAGTGAATTCTTGAGAAAGCAAGAAGAGGTTTCTTCTCCTAAAAAGAAGTGCTGAGCAAGTGAAAATGGATCCAGAACAGACACTGCCACTTTGCTTTAAGGATTTAGATATGTTATTTAATTTGATTTCTGCAAAGACAAAACTAAACAGTGATGGCAGTTGATTCTCCCTGGAGTATCTGGTAATCTATATTAAGTAAACTTAATATAGAATGTAAAACAAAAGCCTTTGAATGAAAAGTTGTTCCATAGTGGTGGTCAAACTGAATTATTTGGACAGATTCACAACACATAATAGTCTAGTTAAACAAGGGCTAAGTTTACCTTCCCATAACAGCAGTATAGTGTATTCACACGGGATATGATTTTAAATTAACCAGCCAAAAATCTGCAGCCAGTCATCTGTGTCAGCACAGATCTCAGTGAGGTACAATTGACCTAGATATTTATTTACACAGATTTTTTGACAGATTTTTCGACAGATTTTTCAGGCTGCTTAATGCCATGTTACTAACTTCTTTTAACTGCACTTTGATCCACTAATATATAACACAAGTAAAGGCTTCAGGAGGGTAAAAACTGGAATGAGGCCTCACATTACAGCAGATGGAAAGGAAGATCTCCACTACTCCTCCTGTAGTCCCAGCCCCTCTCCCACCCCAATGGGAGACTGGCGTGACACCCATATGACCTTTGGGCTGGGCAATCCTCTCTGATGTGAAATCACCAGAATCTAGAGAGAGTCGCACATCACGAAAGTATTGTGACCCTAATGGGCTACAAGTTCTACTATATATGAACGGTAACTGGAGGCTTTAAACACCGCAATCAGCAAAACAATCTATACCTAATTAGACTGCCAAGAGCTTGATGTATCTAACCCTGTTTTCCCATGAAAATCTCTCATGGATTCACAGGGCTCTGTTGTGAATGTACATCTGTACCACAAAATTGTTGGAGAGGTTGGAGAGGTAACTGTTCCAGCTTATTCATCCAACGACACAAGACATATAATTTTACACCAAATTGGGTCTAATTGCCAGCAACAGCATTGCGTGTGCTGAGGCATTCTCTAGGGGCTTGCCTTCTCTGCACAGAAAGTCAGACCCTCCCACTGTCCACAAATTAAAGCCCTCTGACCTAGGGCTTTAAATATGGACTAATTTATCTGGTTAGGATTACCTGCTGAGAAAACCATTGAGAACTAATGATCTGTCCTTTCCTCTTTCCAGCACTGAAAGGCAGGCTGGGAAGCTTGAGGCCAGATTCCAGTTAGAGCTGGGTAGAATGAGAGAAGTGGAGGGAGGTGTCTAAAACCACAGGGAGACATTAAGGTAACTGAGAGAGGCACCAGAATATAAGGTGCTGGTAGAAGTTACTGAAGGGAGACAGTCTTGAGGTACCAAGATGTATATTTGCAGTTTTAAAATAACTTTTCTAATTGCAGGAGAAGAACAGTCCACTGGTCAGACCATTAAAAAACCTGGATTCAAGTAGCTGTTCTACCGCAGATTTTTCTGAAGCAGTCAATTTGGCTTTTTTTTATGCTTGAGAGACACAAAATATAGCTATGTTGCCTTTTTTTCCCCCATCTGCAAAATTGGGAATGACAGCTCTTTACTACTTCACAGAATATGCTAAAGACTTTGAATTGCTCTAACATTATGGTAATAGGAGCTGTAGAAGCACCTAAGCCAACATGCTTTTTTACTTACTAATAAACCTAATTTCCTCTAAGGAAGCTACTTTTTTTTTTTTTTTCCCTATTCGTGCATCTCCAAAAGGAAGTGATCTTAGTGTCCATTAAGCCCTGCAGAGTATAAGTGTTTGTCATGAACAGATTGTTCTAAAGTGAAGCTGTAAAAATACGAAATTCTATGCTAATATAAGGAATTTATAGAAATGTCCTTTAAATATAACACAGACACCTTAAATTCAGAATCTGGAAGAAAGAAATTGCTTATAACAGAACTTGCTGCTCTTAAAAAGCTGCCTTCTGCATGGCAGCTAAAAAAGATCACTCTCTTACAGTTTTTCTAGAATTGCCAAGAATGCACAAAGAGAAACAAGAATGATTTGATGATGGCATTATTTATACGTTTAGTTTTCCTATGTGAGGACAAAAAAATTCCAGTTCCGATGAATTGACCAGAGAAAGAATCTAACAATTAATGCTATGCTTGCTTTGGGACAATCTCTGGACTGTCAGAGAAATACATGCAACAAAGCAGTGCTGTGACTGGGAATATTTCATAAGAAAATGTTAAGTTCAATGTGGGTTGTTTCTTTTCTGTCTAAAAAATGGTCACATGCCATCCAGGGCACATAAATCCTTATTTTAGGTTTCATTTTCTTAATTGTTTGAAGACTCAATATGAATCAGGAAAAAACTACTGAGGCCAGTTACTATACTTGAACTATTGGGAAATGTCAGACAGAAATGTAGAGAGAATAATGTGAGAGGGTTTTAGTTCTCTGAGAAACCATCTAGACATATTAGTCTGTTTATTTATCAAGGAAGAATAAAATACTGCTTTCTGGGATGAAGTGAAAATTAATTACTAGTTGAATAACATGTTAAAGTGTCTCCCAGATGGAGATTCATACCTGGGCTTGCTGAGCCTACAGAACACCGAAAACAGAATCTCCTGTTCTAGTTGTGCTTGCAGCTAATGGTGACAGCCAATTTCCAATGGAGACAGTGGCTGTGTGTCATTTGACTTGAAGGAGACTTGGATCAGGCCCTAGGCATTTTCATGGATATCATCCATCAACAGTCAATTTTGTTCTTGTGCCATTGGAAACTGGATTATGCCATTTAACTTTAATAACTGAAGTAGTTTGACAGCCTCTGATGAAAAAGAAACACATAAATGCAGAGACAGGAGTAAGAAGTGGAAACCTGCTTAGGATTTCTGCTTTCTTTGTACTTCTGTTTGTTTCTGTCAGGCAGTTGGTGACTCGTTATGCCCAGCTAAACCAGTATTTAGCTTCACATGACTATGAAAATGCCAGTCCCTAAGGTAACTTATGTAGAATAAAGCATTAATTGTTTTCTTCTTCTTCTAGGTAGCCTTATGCTCAAATTACCATTGTTATATTTCAAATATCTGCAAAAAGCAAGGTGATAAATGAAAAAAAAGCTATAAGTTTTCACTTGTTTTTCACCTTCTAAACTACAGATGAGACAAGGAAGCAGTGGAAGTCTGACTAAGTTTATTTTTTTTTTTCAAAAATCAACTGATTTCCAGTAAAAAATGACCTACTGTATACCTAAAGAGGCAGTCTTGCGCACATGGCCATTTGTAAAAGAAATTACCTTCCTGATTCTGCATTTCTCCTTCTGCACATCTATACATTGAGCTGGCAAGAAAACATATCTCACCAGCAAGCCAGAGTCCAAAGGCAAGATCAGCTACTGAGGGAGCTGATTTTTCATGCCCTGGAGGAGAAGCTCTGTGCTCCCTGGGGAGTACACTTCCTACGTTAGGTCTTAGTTTAGGTTAGCTTACTTGGTTCTAGCTTCAAGTGCATCCCGAAGCATTGCAGAAATGAGAATATATATCAATCTGCTTTTTAAGAGTGCAAGACAAATTACAAAGACTAGTACAAGCTGGTAGCAGTAAAAAAAACATCAGTGCATATTAGCTAGGAATGCAAGGTTCTTCTCTTGAAGACACAGAAAAGCAAACTAACTCCTGTGTGCATTCCCAGCTGAGATGGTGAGATTCTGTCCTCTTCCAGAATTATTGAAGCAAGACATTTCTCAAGTATATTATGAGTGTTCCCTGCTCATTTCCATTTCCCTTGGATTCCTTTACTTCCATCTTCATAGATAGTCCAGAAATACAGCAGCAGACCATTTTTACGGTAATCTTATGATATTCATGACACTAAGTTTTAGACCAGGAAATGTCTGGTGCAGCACAAAACCAAACCTCAGACCGTGGAATCTGGCCCGTATGCTAGCAAATGTGTTACGATTTGTCTAAGCTTGTAAATATAAAATATACTTCCATCTAGTCTTAGGCAAAATAGAATCATATCTGTATATGTTTTGAGTATTTTTATTGGCATAGGAAGGTAAAATAACTAATTATTCCAAAATATCTCAGATTACTTTTAACTCTACCATGCTACAAAATCTTTTTTGTAACATTCTGTTGTTTACTATTGAACACCTAGACATTGACCTTTAAAGACTGAGTTTATATGAGATAAATTCTGAGGGGTTTTTTATACAACAAACCCAAAGAACTTGAAAAAAAAAAGAAAAATCCTTATCATGAACATTTTCCTTTTCCATTTTCCGCTGCTTCATCTACCGGACTGCAGAGGAGATCAGCCCCTTAACAGAAAGAAAAAGCATATGTCAACTTGCCTCACCTACCGAGCCTTCAGGCAAAATGCATCACTTTTTCGGACTGTCAAGGACTGAATAAATCAGAGATAAGTGGGTTAAAATGTCAGCACCCACTGGAATAAAAATAAATCTACCACATTTTTTCATGCAAGTGAAATCATAACTAAAGTATGACCAGCACTTCATTCATTCATTTAGGGAGATAACATAAAAATCTTAAAAATTAATTTAATTTTTTTTCAAAAGAGAAAAAAACCACAATAAGTTGTCAGCTTTTCCCCTCCCCCTCCAATTGTAATAAGTCTGTGGAAGTCATCTTGTGCAAAAGGTCAGATAAGCATGACGTGAAAGATGGTGTTAAAAGGCTTTCAAACTTTGTTTATTAATAGATATAACCCTTTCACCTCTGCTACATCTGTCACAGCTAGGTTAAATATCATCTATCTTACTGGTCACCTGACTTCTTGTTATTAGTATGGGAAAATACCACGAAAAACACTGAACAGCCACAAATCCATTACATAAAAAAGCAAGAGAAGAATTGCCTGAGCCCTCCAAATAAAACATAACCTAACATGGAGTAACTAAAGGCACTGAGGGTAGCCTCTGGCTTTAAAAGCATTCACTAGGCCATTGATCATTGAAGACAACATGCAGTGACCTCACACAAACACAATGTAAACTCCCAAACTCATTGATGGCATTCCTAGCACTCTGTCCGAATTTATATTGCCTCTCTGTAAACTGTTTGACATAGGCAGTGAAAGATGGAAAGAGAAAAGGGCCTCCTCAGTATGATGAGCATACCACCAAATGCAGCTGGATGCAAGTGAATTAACTTGTAGCTTACTTTGGTGATCAAAGAAATCTCAGACCAAGATGTGCATTAATAGAATTTCTGTAAGATTCTTGGAAGTCTATTTTTCCTTCTGGACAACTCAAAAATATGCTAGAGTATAAAAACTTCCTGAGTCTTTTCTGAGGGGGGTGAAGAAAATAAATGGAAAAAAAATACTGTTTTATTATGCATTTATCAGGCAGAATGTTAATTGCTATGTAAGTCAAATCATGCACGCAGAAAGTCAAAATGGAAAAAACAAAAATGTTTTATTATGCATTTATCAGGCAGAATGTTAATTGCTATGTAAGTCAAATCATGCACGCAGAAAGTCATGTGAGTGTATGTCTGTGGGTGTATATATACATTCCTCCTTCCTCTCCCTTTATCTNGCTTTGTCCTTTATTCTTGTCTTATTTTTTCCTCATGTATTTTTAAATAGACTTTTATTCCTAGGGATGCTTGCCTGCCTTCCTTCCTTCCTTCCTTCCTTCCTTCCTTCCTTCCTTCCTTCCTTCCTTCCTTCCTTCCCTCCTTCTATAACCATCAAGATAGCACAAGTGTAAAACCCTCAGTATTTTTTGCACTTAATTTCACTAAGCATTTCAAACACTGAACAAACACGTTTGGTTTATACTCAAAATATGTTTGTTTTATACTCAAAACTTATATAAATCAATTGTAAAGCAAGAACCAAAATGTGAATGCACAGAAACAGTAGGAAGCTGAATAAAGCAGTAGAATGATATCAGTTAGTATGTTAACTGTTTAAACATATTTTTTTAAAAAGTTTCAATATTGATTGATATCTAAAATTATGGACTCTCTTGCTTGGATTACTGTAGTTGCAAAGGTCAAGGAGTATTCTTTTTGAAGAGGGATGCTGCAATGCTGCAGAAATTTTGTAGACAGTTTATTTTTGACATTTTAGGCATTGTGCTCCAGCAGCAGGTAAGTGGATAGGAACAAGCTATTAGTGGAAAGTTCTTCTTTCTTTTTCTAAGCTATCCATACTAGCAATAGGTAAGTTTTTCCTTGTTCCCAAAAGAAGGAAGAAATCAAAGAGAAATAAAGAAGTTACATCTGAATGTGGTTTTGACTCTGCTCCTGGAATGATGAAAGAACCTTTCTTGGGAGTTAGTTGCAAAGCTACATTACAGCTCATTGCTAATAGACTGTGAGATGTTACTATTTGATTATTTCTAGCATTGACTCCTGTCATTATGCACCCTACAGGAACAGTTATACTTTTCGTAAATTTACACAATTCTAACTGAAGTGTCAAAGCAAAACCAAGAGACATACCTAGTGTTTCCATTTATTACAGAAGCTTGTAAGAAACTGTAAGGAGCACATCTGGGAAACACAAACATTTCTGTGGGGAAGAACTAGCTATTGAGAAGAACTTCTACTAAGACAGGTAAATATACAGTATTGGTTTATAATGAGAAGCTGAAATAACAGAAAAGCTTCTCTCTGGATTGGACACTGAAACTAAAACCCTCTTGAGCCTTCATATTATTGTTGTCTTCCTCTTCATCCCTCAGCTGAGAGCTCAGCCTAAAGACTGAAACTGATAGGATTCGCTGTGAATGGACCTTGAGTTTTCCATGTATTATGGTCTATGATGCTTGCTTGCTCCAACCAGCCACTGGCCTTGGTCTAAAGTGGAGCATGCCTTGTTTTCCTCTGGGTCTAGGTATCTCAGCACCCCGTTTTGGAGAATTTTCCAGGCTTTCATGTGAGGATTTTCCCTCTAGTAGGATCCTGGCTTCGGTGGATAAAGAAAATAAACAACTAAATATTTTTTCCGACAGCAGTCTAATTTTATTCTAGTAGAGTGGATAATCATCAGCTTAGGTTTAGGAACCTACACGCTGCAATGAGAATCTGGGTAGGTAAAACCCCGCTGGCTCCATTTTCTTTTCACCCCTCCCTTCATGTATTTATATACATCGGTAAAATCACCTCCTGAGCCTTCCAGGGCTAAACAGCTTACCCAGCCTTTACTCATGACAGAAAAGTTCCATCTAACACTTTAACCATCCTTGTGGCCTTTCGCTGGAATCTATCCAGCTATCTCCATGCCTCTAGAGTACTGGAGAACCCAGAACTGGGACACAGTCAGCAGTCCAGGTGTAGTACTGGAGAACCCAGAACTGGGACACAGTCAGCACTCCAGGTGTGGGCCTTACTGGTGCTGAAGGGAAAGATGACACCCTTCCAATTATTGGCAGGACTTGGCCTCGGGGAGTTCAGGACACCCTTAAGCCACTTTTACTTCAAGGGCACACTGGCTCATGTTCAACTTGGTGTCCTCCAGGAGCCCCATGTGTTTTTCTGCCAATGTGCTCTCTAGCTGGGTGCATGCAAGAGTTGCTTCTCCCCCGGTGCAGCAGTTTGCACTTCTTTCTTCGGTAAACTTCAGCAGGTTCTCCAGCCTGTCGAGATGCCTTTGGGTGGCAGCAACATCCAGTGGTGGGTGAGGGTGCCAAAAAGTGCTCTTACTGCGTTGGCCGGGAATCGAACCCGGGTCAACTGCTTGGAAGGCAGCTATGCTCACCACTATACCACCAACGCTCACTTACAAAAACTCGCGCAGCAAGATTCCTTCTTGGCTTCTAATTGCCACCCATTCCTGTTCCAACCACAGGGTTTACCAACTCTTCACCACAAGAACAAAAAGGGACTACTGTTCTACAGCCACCGAGGTTACTAGAAAACTTTTTTCCTTCCTTTTTTTTTTTTTTTTTAATGAAAATCTAAGGTATCATTCAGTGAAGTATTTCCAACACCCTGATTTGTTTGAAAGAAATTCCAAAAGGACTAAAACCTTCAGGAATGGCACTGCAGATAACAGCACAATTGAAAAAAAAGGCCACGTAACAGCTCCACTCTCATGAAATAAGCATCTTCATTTCACAATATTTAGTAAAATAAATACTCTTGTCAGCATTAATGTTGAACTATGATGAGCTTTTTATTTCATGGTTGAATGGTTAGGTGGAAAAAAGTATGATTGATGTATGCTGTCCTTTACCTGAACTACTGCTTTTGTCTTCTCATGATCATCCAAAGAAACACAAGATCACACGGAAATTATAGCTGAAAATAAACTGAATAGGTTTACAAAAGGTTGATGTTTGAAAGGGGATTATCTAAAACACAAGTTTGAAAGTTTTAATCTCAAATTTAAGTACATTTTTATTACATAATGTATGATGAAAGGTTTTTTATTATGGTAGACAGAGCCAAGAAACTACTTTAGAGGGGAAAAATTCTCAAAACTGACATGCTGTGAGGATATCCTGTGAATAACCCAGGGCATTCTAGGGCATCTGTGATTTCTCTTCTGACAATGTCCTGTTTACAGACAGATCTGGTTCTTAACATGCAGGAATGTATTGCTTTTCTCAGCAAGCTTATGGATGAAAGCATTCTGTGCCAGCTCTTGGTTCCTTAATAAAGAGACTCTTTCAGTCTCAAGTCCCAAGTCTTAAGCTTACTGCAATGTTTGTCAGAAAAGATATAAGACTTAACATTGGGTAGCCATCCATCAGTCTCCTGATTCCTAACCCTTTCTGCCACTTTGCCTGCATCTAAGGAATTAATAAATCCTTGGTAGGTTCTATGCATATTCTGGCCGGTTTGCCCAGAATTGCCTAGTGTTTATATCAGTGAAATTTTATGCCACTTTAGAGAAAATTCTACAGTGCACAGCTACACCACAGTAAGGATATTAAGCCTTCTCCCATTTTCTCCTCACAATTTACTTTAAAAAGCAGCAAAATCAGACAAGACCATTTTTGGAAGCCTCTGTAAATACATTGTGAGTACATACTGTTAAGTGTATTTATAACTAAGACTTAACAGAGCAAGCTAAGAGGGCTCTGCTGACTGAGGCAGAGTATTTTCACTGTATGTGCCATAACAAAGCACATACCTTGCTTTACAAACACACGCTTCAGTTACACGGTGCATGCACAGCAAACCATTCCTTTAACACCAGATTTTCTTTGCATGTCACCCTTTTACATGGGGCCTTAGCCCTGAGCCAGTAAGATGCCAGACTGATGTAAGACGATGATGCAACAGGACACATAATACTCACTAATCACAATCACTTCTTAAAAATACATACCTTATTGTAATGATTTTCATGCTCTTCTTCTGATCTGTAGACATCATAAATATTTTCCAGTAAAACTGAAAAGGAATGGATAATAATTTAAGCCTAGCAACAGTTGTTTACAACATTAGTGAAGAGTATGATTCATCAATCATCCCAAAAGGCTACTCTTTACATATTTCCCTTTGGAAATATTCCATGGAACCTGAAAGTCTGTGGACTACCACTTGAAAATCATTACCTTACCATTTATGAAATTTGAATAACTTTATTACAGAAGTCAGTCTGGAGGAAGAATGGATTTTTTTTCTTACTGAGAATGCTATTTCTCTTTCTTAAAGTTGTAACATTAATTATGTCTTCTCTGTCATCTCATCATCTCATCATCCCTTATTTTCAGGAAATACAGAGTGAAGAGGATGATTTTTAAAACTGTGTGGTAGAACTGGAAAGAGAAGTGGGCCCTCTTTGAATTGGGAAAAACCACTAGATAAGGATTGCCTGCTCTGAGAGAGCTGGAAGCTGGATTGGTTGGGCAGACACGAACAGAGAAGCAGGAATGGCTAAAGGGATCTTTGTGAACGACAGGCACCTGGGTGCCAGTTCATAAAGCTGCTTAAACAAGCACGAGATTGCACTAAAGAGTTTAAGCACCTAAAGTTGCGGATAAACTGAGGGTCGCATTCTTAAAATCCAAGTAGTCTTATCCTGCTTAGGGAACTCTGGAAACACTTCTGAACATCTGCTGGCACCTGGAAATCCATTGAAATCTGACCCCAGTGGTCCAGTCCCAAATGCAAAGCCTCCTTAACTCTTCTATGTTCAGACAACACACACACTGACAAATCAGGGACTCTGAAATTTGTCATGATGATTTCATGCTTTCCCTCTCACACACACACGCATACATACATGGGTTCCAGTAGCAGTTGATGAACAAGCAGATCAAATTAACCTTTATTACATCTTATTGGAACAACATGAGCGTGCAATGGTAGCCTTTCCTAATCTGGTTTTAATTCACTAGGCAACAAATCTGTTGACTACGAGCCTATTGCATATAGCAGAGAGGAAATACTTTACTGTGGCTTAATTAAAAGGATTCCTACCACACACATAATGACACACCCTCTGCTTTCTTATTAAAGGTTTCCTTTGTTTGGGTTTACACCAAATTAGTTGCATATGTGACTGTTTTTGCTGCAATATCATCTTCAGCTACTTAGTGCATCATCATGCTGACCTCTCAATTAACCCTTGTTTCAAAGACTGCTCAGTGAAGGTGTACCATTGCCTTTCTGGCAAAGGACATGTCCTGCTCACTGCTAGTGACCTCTGTTATTGCTGAGGATCTAGGCATGCTACATATGCTTTTTGTTTACAGTGCAAGGCCTCAGCTAATTGTGTAATTGAGGTACTACATATCCACAACCTGTAGAAATCTAGAAGCTATTAAAATATATAAAAAAAGCCCTAGGTCTAACCTACACTGAATTTGTCCAGTTTTCTAGCAATAAGCTTCTCCTCAGAGTACAGAACTTTGTTTAGTGGGTCTGAAAGTATAATATGCTTATACTGTTACTCAAATGGATTCCTTAGTCCATATCAGAGAAAAAGGTTAAAAAAAAGAATATATTCCAAAAGATTTCAGATTTGATCCTGCCATCTGAACAGAAGCTATTATCCAGCACAAGTTTTATGACCTTCTCGAGTAAAGAGAGAGTATTTGGTCTTAAAAATAAAAGGCACCTAAGTTTCAAAAAAGAAAACTGCCTACAATATATTAGGCAAATAGTGGTATAATAATATTATAGACATATGATCCTTTGAAAGCGTTATTTACTTACACCTAATGAGCCAACAGAAAAAAAAAAAAGGTTTTTAGAAGTCATTTACTTAAGATAAACCAAGCATGTTAAATTAAAAAAAAATAATAATCAGCCTTCATAGGCTCTTGCTTGAAAATTTCATTTATTTTTCTTATCATTACTATTCTTTATTTTTCATATAATCTGATTGTCTTATTCACTAACTTCAGTTCAGCAGATTCTGTTGTCCAAACAAACTATTCACATAGTTACATACTTTGTTGTACCAAGTGAGTTCCTTTGAGTGGTCAGTCCTTAGCATACAATAAAGACAACATACACATAGACAAATGTTTATCTTTATCAAAGAAGATAACAACTCAAATTTTGTCCTTTCAAAAGGACTATAAAGATGGCATTTCAAAATTCTTTGTTGCTGTCCATCAAAAAATCTTGCAAATATTTTTTTAATATTTGTGACATTGGTTAGCTTGGTTATTTTTTTAATTTCTAAAAATCATAAATTCCATTTTCTCTAGTTAATAAAATGACATTATTCTGGATTTAATAGAAAATATTAGTAATTCTATCATTTCTCATCATAATTAATGAGTCTTTTTATATTAAATCTAGAAAATCTAGAAAAATATTCAGCTTTTCAAAAATAAATTAAATATTCTTTCCCCTACCGACAACTAACAGAAATTTAATGGCAATGAAATTCTGTCTCTGGTGTATTTAAAAATCATAATTCTATGAATAATAATAAACTGTTAACATGAAAATATAAAATCAACTGTCCTGATAAATGCAATTCTTAAGGCTAAGGAATGCATACTGTCCTGGGTGCATTGCAGCCCTGAAAACGCTGATACAGTAGAACTAAAATAAAGAACTCACCAGTTGGCTTATTTCTAGCCATCCCACTGATTAAATAAACTGAAAATCAGGCAAGCATCCCCAAAATAATAAAAAAATGTTTAAAAATATTAAATTCCTAAGCCATTATTGTTTTTTTTTTCTTTTACCTTTTCTTTGACTTACCAGGGGATAGGAAGTTAAATGAAATCTGAACTTTTTTTCTTGCATTCACTTGGCTTCAGAAGCTGGGATGCTACGTAGAAATGTGCATGGGCACCTTCAGAGGGTGATTCATCTCAGCCTAGCATAAGTGTCTAAAATAAGCTGGTGAATCACCTTCTGGAGGGACTTTTTTCTCTCTATTGATGTTAAAAATATGAAATGGTTAGCTCCAACTTAAAAGTTTTACAAAAGGTGACAATGAAATAACCTGAACATTTTTAAATTCACACGAAATCACAAAATGAAAACTCTCATTTTCTCTCAGTCTAAATTGTTCTTATTGGCAGTTATATTAGTTTGAGAATAGGAATGTCATCTAGGAAAATTATGTTTGAGGTTCATTAATGTATAGATAGTGATGTTTTTTGTGCAGACCATATACAAGGCATTCAACAGTAATTTAGATGTTTTCAAAATTAACACAATGCCTCAGAAATTATTTAATGTTTAGAAATTAACTACTCGGTCAGCAAGAACTTTACTGGCTCTCTATGGTGCCCCAAGGAAACAGAAGTCACTGAACTTCCTCAACTTGAAAAGAACACAAACTTTTTTTAAAAACCCCAACCTCAAACAAAGAGGATTATTAAAAAACAAGGGTGGTTATTATTGTTTATTAAAAAGCAAGGCAGATAAGCAACCTTCTGTCACTATTCTAGATTTGTTGGACAAATCTGAAGTCCTTAAATAGGTAGGCTTCAGACACTTAATCATTATACTTGTACCCCTTTCCGTAATAAAGTCTCTTCTAGATGACCAGATATATAGATACAGTAACAGAGAGGAGTAGTAGAAGGACCTGGAAGATTTGACAGTGAAGGCCAAATACAAACACCTGATTGAGAATGGGAATTAAATTTTTTAGTAACAGAAGGATTGAGAGTCCATGGAAAATGATTCAGATTTATTTTGACAATTTATTTTATTCCTTTTTCTCTTACAGTCTCTTGTAGACTAAAGTTTCTGCTTTCACTTTAGACTATGTTATCATGTTTGATTTTGGCCACAGAAATACTGTTTTATTTATCCTTGCTATATAATTTATCTTTGCTATATAATGTTGGATATGTGTATAGTGATCTGGAGTCCAGGATTCTGCTTTATTCCGTCTCTATCTTTCTGGGAACTGAAAGCGAATAGTAGGGAATTGCTGGATAAGTTCTGCCTCTTTAGGGAAATATGCACATGGAAATATGTATAACAAGGTACTTGGGTTTAGTTGTGTAGGGATTTCTTTTCCTCCATCACCTTATGAAAATGTTGGTATATTTCATTTTTGATGGTCAGTCCAAAAGATTACACTTTCCAGAACCCTGTCAAATGAATACGATTGATACACCAGTGGAAAATAAATATGGGGAAAATTACTCTGGAGTATTTATGCATTACATAAACTAACATTCTCTACCCCAAAAGTCTTACAGACAAATGAGCAATTAAACAACTTGATTCTTGCCCTTCAATGCAGAAATTGACCTCTATGGAAATGGGGTACACTATTCAAGGTGATTGTGGGTATGTCTCTCTGCTAGGCCTTTTTAATGACTTTTGTTCTCAGATTTAACATGCGCATTGGATTATATAGCCTGTTCCCAGTTAGGATTGTCAAGAAAACAAATTTGTTTCAAAATACATATCCATTTTGGAGCAAAAAGATTTTATTATTTCAAATTCTTGCTGTAGTTCAGGAAAACCTCTCTTGCAGTTCTGTCTTAACACTGTTAGGACATACTAAGACTGAGTTTATAAACATAAGCACAACAATACTTTTATCACTCATAATTCATGCTTTTTATTATCTCAGTGTCAATTTCTTTGCAAGTTTATTTGGAATGAAAGTTTTTCACCTATCATTCTGCATTTGAAGTATGGCGGAGCTGCTCTGAGATTTGGTTAAGCTAATGTAGCTCTGTATACTGATAATTACATAATTTTAATCAAAACTTTCTGTACGGACTCTTTCATAGTTCTTACGTTGGAATTTTATTATCTAAAATTAAATTACATTAAAAGTCACAACAATATTCCAGTAGATTAACTGTATATGCTTTTTAGAACAGATTTAGATACATTGAATACCTTGTGTTCTCTTTCTTTTTTTCATTATTTGGTCTAGAATTTGATTATTTTGATACGTAATCCTCCAGCTACTGCGTTGCACCAAGTTATCAAACATCAGCTGAATTGTAGAATTGTTTGTTTGTTCTTCATGCATTGGTCATGATCTACAAAAGGAAATTGCACCATGAGTAAAATTAATATTCACTGCAAATCAAGTTGACCTGCATTTGCTTTGACTAAAAGCAGATATGCAGAGTTTCACAGCTCAGACGTTGTCCAGTAGATTTAAGTCACCATTGTCTTGTTGTTGTTGCTGTTGTTACTTTCTAATTTTTCTTATGGGTAAAAAGGGGAGGATGCCATTCATGTTAAGTGAAGAATTTGTTGTTAGCCCTACTAAATCTAGCTAAAATACAAAATTTATCATTATTAGTCCAGTTACAATTATATTAACATTCAACAAATTAATTCTTCTGTTCCATATTCTCTACTTAATAGAAATCAAATGTCATGAGTAATACCATTAAAAATTGTTACAGGAAACTTCTTAGTTTTCTACACTTTTTCTCTGGATATGCTCTTTTCCACCACAACTCTTCATCCCAAGACCAACAGAGCTAATCTTCCACAGAAAGAACAAGGCAGTGAATCAACGGCACCCCTGAGGAGAGTGATGTTGATGATGGGATCTCCTCTTTTCCTTCGCTGGGAGTAATATGTTGATAATGGTTTCTTTCACCCTCCTCTAGGCTCTAGATGGGGATATTTTTAAATATTATTATAAATTATGTATTGTTCTTTCTTCACATTATTCCTGAGTTTATTAATTATCATATGTTTTACTTACCTCAGACCCTTACTCTTTATTCTCTTTGCTACCCCTAAACCATTTTTTCTCAGCTCCCAGGTTTGCATTTCTTTATCTGACCATTGCAGAGTTTTGTATCCTCAAAGTCTCCAGTGTCATTCTGTGCCTTGCCTTTTACTATTCTGCACTCCTCCATATGGCATCCTGGGTTCCCATTGCTTTTACACCACATTTATACTGCGCTAATACTGTATTGATACTCTGAAGTCACATATTTTGTTCTACAAAGGAAACCTACTTGTTAAAACTACTGATAGAAAAATTACAGTTACAGTTACATCATATTATTAAAAAATAAGCACCAGTTAAACAAATCATCTGGTCCTTGGAAAGATGCTACAGCTTAACAAGGAGAAAGAACCCTCAAAACTGGCCAAGACATGTGCAGACAAGGTCTAGCATATTATATTAGATTTTTCCTTTTCCGAATTGCTCTATGAGACCCAGCTTAGTGCTTCTAAAAGCTGTTCTGCTACCTTTATGTCTCCAAACAACACAGCATGAAGGAAAGACGTGGGTCTCAGAGCTGTGTTAACTGAAGATGTGGATGCCTTCTCACACTGATGCCTTTTACCAGAATCTCTTGATTTTTAAATGGTCTCACAAAAGCCTCAGAGGAAGGGATTATTTTCTACATGGCTGTACTAGTAATGAAGTATGAGGGATTTTCATTTGGTGGCATATCACATGACTAATGATGCCAAAGACAGTATTCTGGAAGTCTTTATGCCTTGCATATCAATGTAATGACTATTAAAACAGATATTTCAGCCACTTGTCTCCAAAGACCCTCCTTTGCCATGCCTGTTTTGGCAAGGTGTGCTGAGACTGGTGTTGACTTTTCTTTCTTTACTTTGCTGTTTGACATGCCATGTAGGTTCTGTTCATGAAGGCCAAGTTAACAAATTCTCCTGACTTTTCATACTGTCATAAATTTTCTTTGCCTAAATCTTCCATCTTAAAGACTAGTATGTCTCATATTTAGGATAATTTCTTACAAAGATTCAGAAGCATTGCCTGATTTCTTTGTAAGCTGTTAACAAAGTAAAATGTCTTTACAGTACCTCATTTTTTTTCTGTCCTACATTTTATAGTTTGTTTGGTTTTAATCAATATTATGTAGTTTCAACTCCCTCCATCCATTTTTTCTCACTGTCTCATTTTCATATAACCTACTGCAGTTTTGCCAAATAAGCCACAGACATCAAGTTGGTTTTATAGAAGGAACAGTTAATACAGGATTAGATGAAATACCAAATAAGCAAGCATGTTATGCTAACACAGGCACTCCCTTCTTTTCCCCTATGAATCCATATGTGCACCTGTCTCAGAATAAACCCCTTCACTCTCCTTGGGTTCCTCTTGTGTTTGGAACAGACTGGAGAAACGCAATGGAAGGGCACTGGGCTCATTTTTTCAGAGATGCATACTAGGCACATATTCCTCTGAAGTTAGCAGGAGCTGCAGATGCTCAACATATTCTGAAAAACATGCTTTAGTAGGAAAACTTTTCCTTTCTTCGAGAAAGACTTAGTTTTAAAAATCAGATAGGGACCTTCTGTCTCATCTGACCTTTGCTTTGATAAATTCCTTCATCCTTCTACAAACAAAAGGAAGTCTAAGGAAAGAAATATTGTTTATTTAATGTCTTAGACATAAACCACAAAAAAAAAAAAGTATATAAGAGAAAGAAACATCTAGGGCTCAAACCCTGGATAAAAGTAAAATTTCTACAAAGAAGATAATTCTGAAGGAAGAGGTACTCCAAGAGCATTAGAGTGAAGCATCTTCTCTACGATGATTTCTCTAACACACCTGAAATGCTCTTCTGAGATATTTGAGCTTTACTCCTAAAACCTGAAGAAATATAAAGGAAAACATGATAAACAGTAAGAATGGCAGAATAAAATGAAAAGAAAACTCATGAAATGAAATGAAATGAAATGATGAAATACAATAACCAAAGAACAATCTAGAGATGTTAAAGCAACGGAACAAATTCATTCCTGCTGGCACTGCAGCTAACAAAATAAGTTTAAATCAGAGAACATACTTATTTTATTGTCATTATATTTGAAAGTTTCTCACTTTATTCCTTCATTTATTTTTGAAGATTGTAAAAAATAAAAAAAATAGAAAAACTAAAACAAGAAGGAAAATAGATAGTACCATAAGTAAAATGTCTAAATTCAAGTAAGATAGATTCAGGTTATTAAAAATAGCCGATTATTAAGATCTCACTCAAAATACTGACTTTGCTGTTCAGAGAAAGCAAAGATTCTTTGCACTTTTTATTCTGAGCAGTGACAGAAATGGTACTGGATTGCCTGTAATAGTCTCACACAGAAATAACATGCTTTTTCTGACTGATACTAAGCTTGTTATGAAAAATATAGTAACCTATTGCTGACTACAAATTCTGTGCCGAACTCAGTACTTGTTATTGATTTGCCAATGTTAGTCCAGTTAGTGCACGCATTTTGGAACACTCTTGGCACTATTCAATCAATGCAAAGGAGATAAGGACCACAGGGCCCAGATGATGAAGTAATGTTTCCATTGCTAATCTCATTTAAAGTGTGTGGAAGTATAGAGCATGAAAGCCCAGCTTCATAAGAAAGCTGGAGAAATATGTTTTGTTAGGTTTTCCCATGAGCTAGATGTTGGAAAGTTTCCTTGTGATGTGGAAGATACAGTTTCTAGACCCCTTCGTGATCAAATGAAGGAGGATCATGGTGGAGCTCAAACAATGGAGGAAGCAGGGATAAATTATAAAGGAGAAGTTTAGAAATTATTCCTGGGTATGTGTGTACTGTGTTAGGAAAGCCCAAACTCAAACACAGTTGAAATTTGCACAGATATCATGAACAAGAACCTCTACCACTATGTTTGTAGTAAAAGGCTGGACAAAGGAAATGGGTGTACATTGTTGAATGGAGCAGGTGATTTAGTGACAGCAGACGCAGATAAGGCTGAGGTACTCATTATCTTCTTTTTCTTAGACTTCCCCAACAAGGTCTCCCATGCCTCTGTGCTTAGAGGTGAGGCTCAAGGAAGAAAACTACCAAGAATGGATGAGTACTGAGTCAAAGATAGCTTGGAGAGTTCAACCCCCATGTGTACACAAAACCTTTCATTGATGCATCCAAGGGTGCTGGAAGAACTGGCTTCTGTGCAAGGATGTTATCTAACATCTTTGAAAGATTGTGGAGAGTACATGAGGTTGCCTTTTTTATTACTTTTCAAAAAAAGATCAAAAGGACAATCTAGGGAAATACAGGCTGGTGAGCGTTACTTCAGTCCTTTGAAAAATTGTGGAACAAGTCCCCTTAGAGCACATTTCTATGCACATGACTGAGAAGGCAGCGATCAGAAATAGTTAGCTTGGTAACTACGTTGTTTATTGAGGGTAAATCATGCCTTACCAACCCTTCCACACAATCTCCCACAATATTCTTGTACTGCAAGAGGGGTTTTACAGTTTGGGTGAGTGGACAACTGAATGCATTAAAAAATGTATTAGATAGTAAGGCTCAGCAGGCAGTGTTTAATGGAGGTTGATAACAAGTGCAGGGTCACAGCAGTCTATCCTGTTCTCCACATCTCTAAGAGAATAGTGACAAGTGAGTGCACTCCATATAGAGCTCTGACAGGCTCTGTATAGATGCTTCCTCCTTTCTGGAGGAGGTAAGTGAGTGCACTCTGAGTTTGCAGGTGACACTCAACTGGAGGATAACACAATAAACTCCAGGGCAGGTCTGCCATTCAGAAGGACCTAGTCATGGAAGAAGAATGAGCCAAGAGGAAACCTATAAAATTCAGCCAGGATCAATGGCCAGTTTAGGGCAGGGAAAGGAGGAGTCCCTTGCTGTGATACAGTAGTGTCCTGGAGTGGCCACGGAGAAGGTCTGTGGGAAGGGCCCTGAGACCTGGTGGGAACAACAAGGGCTGGCAGCGTCCTGGGCTGTGTTAACAGGTCATAGTCAGGAAACAGAGGAAAGGGATCATCCCATCTGCTCAGCACTCATTAGATGACATCTAAAGATTATATTCAGTTTTAGTTCCCCCATAGTACCTAAAGAAGGTCTGTGAGAAGGTGGAGTTGGCCTACAGTGCAGTATGGTGGGAGGTCAAGAGACAATAGGCAGAAATTGAAGCGAGCTCAGCCTGGATAGAAGGAAACCCTTTTCCCAAAGATAATTTAACAGAGAAACAAGATTCCCAGCAAGGCTCTGCAATCTCCATGCTTGGGGGTTTTGAAACCTTACTGGTAAAAGACTCGAGTAACCTGCTCTGAAGTCATGGCTAACCCTGCATTGAACAGGAATTTGGACAAGAGACTTATGAGCTCCTCTCCAACCTAAATTATCTTGTGATATCCAGTCAGAGAGACTCTGTCCAAAAATGGTTAAGAATTTTACCAAATCAAAACATTTTAATATCTGGGAAAAAGCAATAATTAAAGAGAAAATTCATTAAAATACTTTTTATTAATAAGAAATAGCAATTGCTTGTGAAATTTTAGATATTTTTAAAATGTAAATTACAAAGCTAAGAAGCTTTACTTCAGAGGCATCTTAAGAAGTCTTAGTTTTTTTGTTTAGTGTTTTGGGATCATTGAGTGGAAAGCCCTTCTTCCAGAGTTATAAAGGGCTGTTAAGATCATTAGTATGAACTTTGATCTGATTCTTATCTATAGGATATAATTTTAATTATTTTAAACAGTGTTGGTAGAAATTGCTTAAAAAATCATGTAAGAAATTTATAAATATGCAATTTGGACTCTCTGGATTGAATTTTTTCCTGCTGGACATCTGCCTGAGTTTTGGGAAGAAAGCTTTTGGAGGAAATATTTCAGCAAAACATTTTCACTCCTTTCCAACAACAAGTTGTACATTTGTATGTGTTGTTAGTTACAAAACACTATGACATTGTAAGCTGCTCTACCATTCCAGTGGTACGAAAATGCCTGTGTCAGGAAGGATCCTTTTGCTCATCAAAAAATGAAACACAGGTGAGAAAGTTAGAAGTAGGAGTAAGAAATGAAGACATGAATCCAAATAGAGAAAGAAAAGAAAGCACAGCATAGGCATTTATAATGCGAGTACAAATTTCATATTCCTGCTGATGCCTATAATCTTGCTGAAACCAGTACAGATGGTAATACGACTAGTTATTCAGTAAAATCAGCATCAAGGTGTCAAAAATCTGTTGATTGCAAGGTGACCCTATGCTGTGTCAGGTTTTATCATAACACAGTCACTTATTAAATCAATTGCCCTTTCCCTCATAGCTGCTGATTTCTGTAGCCAGTTTTATGTTGTAAATATAATTGGGCTTCTCTTATTTGGAAAAAATATGAAGCCTTTCACACAACATCTACAACTATGATAGACAGGACAACCTTGTATAGGTGTAATCACAAGTACTGATAAACATCTTTTGCCTTCATTTTCAGTATTTTAAAGTCAATACTTTTCCAAGCTTCCTAATTTCCTGGCTTTTATTCCCTCTTCCTTACAGGTGAAATTTACTTCCTGAGAAAAGTGTGGCACAGTTTTAACAAGTGGTCATTAAATCTGATAGATGGAGCCTCTACAAACAATGTCATCTGTCACTCTACGCTCAGTGAAAGGAAGTAGAAGAACAGCTGGTTCCAGTTCTCATGAGTTTCACATTTTCCTTATTTCTGAATCATATGGGATAAATTCCTATGGTTCTAATCCAGCTTTTTAGTCACAGCTGTAACACAAAGCAGAATTTATACCCAACTTGATATGTTTTGTCTAGTTTTGAGTTAAGAGCATAAAAAGTTAAAAAGCTTAAGCATGTATTTTCTCAGAATTTATGTATCAGCCCATTTCATTTTAATTAGGTAGAAGTTTGCAAACATTGTTAAATTATCCAGTCAAACTTTGCTGTCTACTAAGTATTAAAAAGGCCGCAAATGAGTTTGCTTTCACCTGGTTGAAGGCTTGTTTATTTTATGATTCCAGACTGGGGAAAAAAAAAAAAAGTTAAATAAATCAGGTTTTAGAAAAGATATTCTCTTCCAGATACAAGGTGCCTCATCTATCAGATTAGTGAAAGCCTACCTGGCTAATTATTGACTTACTGCTGCTTATTCCTGTGAGAACAACCACAGTGTTAACAACGTATCATTATTTTGTGGATGCTGAAACAATGGTTAATGGCGAGTCTGTCATTAATAAACCAAATTCTTTGAAATAAGTCAAAGACGAAAATAAATACCAAACAAGAAAAAAAATCATTGTCCTAATTAGTCTAAAGAACTCTATATAATGAAATACCGAGAAAGTATAAAATATCCTCAAAAAGCTAGCAGGAGAGCAACAGGTTGAAGTAAAACATAGACTAGATTTCTAGAAGTTTTTCATGATTTGGCCTTATACTGAGCAGGCTCTTTTCCTCCATCCCACCTTCCCTAAAATACCTTCCTTATAAAATGTGAATGTAACAGAACATTTTATAACCTATATTTGATTTTTAATGTCATAAAGTCAGAATACCTGGACCTGAAGAGCATGACTAACAGTACCTCTGACCAAGGAAAGTTGCAATGAGTTGTCAATGAACTTTCATACTATCCATTCGATTATAAACCATTATTACAGCTGTATTGTTATTCAGTATAAACAGAGGTCTCAGAGTCTGAATGGAGCACAAAGTTATTTATGAGGATGAAACTGAAGCTGATTGTGCTGGCTTGTTATGTTTGTGATATGTACAGAAAACCACAATTTATCAATATTTACTAGTTTTATATTAATTCACTAATCATATTAGCCACTAGAACTACACAGAAATATAGTAGGTTCTCTTTTCATAGACATGTCTGCCTCTAATGCTGAATAGATCAAAATTACTTAGTTTCTTTACTCAGTATTTTGCAGTATAATCTGCACATAAAATAGTAATTCAATACTCTTAGTATAGCTAGGAAACTAAAAATCATAAGTTAATCTTAAATATTACATAAAAAAATAAGTCCCATGCTATGTGATAATAGCTCTCACTATATCAAAGACATTTTTTTTACCTAAATTCACTGCAATTTAGGCCCCAACCAATTCATTGTACAGACAAGAGCCAAACATAATATCCAAGGTAGCACTTAAATTTTGCCTTTCATAAAAATGTGAAAAACACAAATAAAAATATTTACTGTGTAACTTTTCAGAACTTTCTCTTTTTTTCCATATTAAAGAAAAAAAAATCATACTTCCCAATGCTTATGATTCACACCTCACTGATCATAAACTGGTCTCTGGAACAATGATGATGGAGTCAGTCACTGAGTCACTGAAAGAATTGTAGAACAATTGTGATCCCACACAACACTCCTTTCCAACTCAGAAAGTCTTCATGCCTGTAAAGTAGATTTACAAAGTGGACTGCAGACACTCCGTGTTTGCTATCCCATATGTCATGCCACAGATTGCAGGATGGAGCAGTAATTTTATGACTTTCCTCATCTCCATCCATTCCCACACCCTTTCTAAATCGTGCCATCAGCTGACCTTGCCTACAAATACAAAAACTGTTCTCCAACTGCACAATTTTAAAACATATCAAAACATTAATAAAGATGATGTGGTTCAGAAGTTTTGAAAATGAAAGTAATCTGAGGTTAGAATATTGGAGGGCATTTCCATGCTAGCAGTTACCCTATCACATCTGTTACCTATTGTGGTTATGTCTTCTTCCACTTCTATATTTAATATATGCATTTTTTATGTGGAAAGGAGTCGAACCCTCACAAATTCTGTGTAGACTAGCATGATTTCTCTTCTTCCTCTAATACTATACATAATATCTTAGATTCAGACAAAGGATTGAAGAACTTTTTTCTTTATATTATTTACCCTTTCTCCTGAAAACCTCTAACACTGGAATTTACCCTATGCTCTTTGATAACTGGTATCTGGGTCTTTCCAGTAAAGAAAGAATCAGCAACAGAACACATACAGACAATTGCTTGTTTTATTTGCCAGTAAACAAATAAGGGTCACCTCCCACAAAGGAAATAGAAAAGTACGTGACCACATAATTAAATGTGTATTCATGCCTTAAGAAAGAATAACTAGTCTTTATGCACAACTTACTTCTAACATATTTTGGATCCGAGCTTTCAACCTTGGTGATCTTTTTTATAGTGCTTTATATGCAACTCCCTAGATTTCTCTGAAGAAAATAGGAAATCTCCTATTGAAGTGTCACACTGATATCCTTACAAGAAACTTTGGGATCTTATTACAGCAGCCTAGTGAGCCTCTGCCTGGCCATTTGGTGGGAATGTGGAAAGGCATCCTTGTTTCACAGCTGTCAAATTGCTTCAGGAAAGGGATGTGAGGGGTGTTAGGATTTAGAAATCCCGATTCTATTTCAATTAGACAATCCTGTCATTGTCTCCACAAGCCCAAACTCCTGCCTACATCTTTGCCTTCAACCAAATCCAAGGATCTCTCTAGTACTGCCAATAACATTTCTATTTGGCTCCAAGCATCTCACAGTGGCTTAAGAACAGTATGTAATTAGTCTCACTCATAATTCTGGATGTGATGTACTCCCAGCAGGATTGTCAGAGCTGAGCAACTACATATCTGCTCTTCCATGGTGTAAATAAGGCACATGCCACAATAGACAGTGTTAGCCGGGAAGAAGGTTTACAGCCTCTTTTACAGGACCTCCTCCTATTTTCTTTTTTCTTTTTTTTTTTTTTTCCCCCCTATTTTGAGGTGCTTTGTATGATCTCAGAACGGAAGCTGAGACAAAAAGAGTGGTTAACAGCTACTACATAACATTTCACTCACCTGTTTGGTTCTGTAAGACTGAATGTACAATTTTGCATTTAATTTATATTTAGTTGCCATGCCTATGCACAACTGAGAATATAAATAGCAAAGACAGGATACAAGGAATGCAATTTAAATGATCTGAAACTGTTTTAAAAAGTACATCTGGAAACTATCTGGAAATAACCCATCAGGGTAAGACTCCTTTAAAAAAAACATCAAGGAACAGACTTTCCACTGAGACAGAAGTTAGGAACCCTAATTGCATCAGATAAAGGCCCAAGTCAAGTTACCAATCACATTCATGAACTGAAAGTCTAAGAGTCCAGATCAAAGATAAAAATAAAGACTAGCAAACACATAGATTTGTGTGGACAAAAGAGATGATTATGAGAACTACAAAGTTTAAGTGTGTAAAATCTGTGAGGCAAGAATCAAAACAGATAAAAGGTAGTAGGGAAATAATGGGAAGACACAGAGTGGATACAGTTAAAAAAAAATAAGTAAAAAGGGAGCAGGGGGCAAGTTTAAGAAGACAAGAATGAGCTCATCATGATTTCATCCAAGGAAGAAGGCACCTATGAAGAAGATGGGTTTATGTCTCTAATGGATCCAGGAGCTGGACAGAGTAAATTACAATGGTAATTTAAACAATTTGTTTGAAATCAGTAGCAAAGTGAAGAGAAGAAAATTATTTCTGGAACCGTGGTATCAAGCCAGAACAATATTCCTTCTTATGGGTCAAGGATAGCTTGAAGTCACTCACTATTACAGCACCTACATGTGTAGGATTTTCTTTTAAACTGCCAGCTGGATAAAAGGAGATCTAGCTGGTTGAGTTAAGGTGTTTGTACTGTAAATATTTTCATTTGGGTGGGAAATGCAAGTAATTCTAGCATTTTCATTAGCATGTGTAATCACTGTGATATTTAATAGTCTACAATTTTGTGCATGAACTGTAGTCACACAAACCCTTGAAATTCAGAAAGTCAGTAAGAAAGTTACCTAAAAATTGAAATGCAGTTTTACAGAAAAAACTTTTATTATTCATACAAATTGTGGAGATAGTGAATAATTTCACAGTCTATATTTAATGAAATTTGATTCTGAAACAGCAAATGGAACTATTTTAATTTCATACTTTTTATAGATTTTTTCAATCAGAGCAATTAGATGATAAAATAGTTTATCTTTAAGTCATTCTGGAGATTCTCTAAGTGATTTATTTCTCTTTTACCATGTGCTGTTCTCTGATGTAATCATCTGAGTTGATCTGTCTGACTCACTTTGTTATTGAATTTATCCCACTATAATCTTGGCCAGGGAGAGGATAATTTCTTGTTGGTTTATGAGGCAATCACTGACGTGAGAACTCCCCTATCATTGCTACTTTGCTTTGCTCACAATTGCAAATATATTATTACTATAGTTGAGGGAGAAATAGAGGGAAAGAGATTTTGTCTTTCTTTTCAGATTTAGAAAGATATAAAACATTCAGTGACATATATATGTTTTGTCTGCACTTGTTTTCTTTACAGACATTTGTAAATTTTCCCGCTGAAAGAAATATTCCAAACAGCAGGCTGAATTGTGCTTGTAGTGGGGGACACTAATTCACCACAGCTGACATTCTGACACGATCCCATAAGTGGTACAGATGTGACTACCAGTCCAACAAGTAATGACAGCATCACACACAAGCAATCGTATTTTCTCTGACTGGTGTGCAGAGAATGGTGGCCTACTTAGTGTAAATCTTTTCTTGTCCCATTAATCCTGCTGGGTGTTCACAAGAACTGAATCAATTGTTTATTTATATAAAGATTAATTTCAGCTGGTGCTGTTTTGCTGTCTGAAATGAGGGGGGGAAAAGGCAAAACAAAACAAAACACAATCTTTAACTGAAAGAGAAGCCTCAGCTCTCTTGTTCCGTGCAGATGGTGCTATTTACCAGTTATCTCTCAGTGCAGAAAGGAGACCAAAGCCTAGATGAATTACAGCTGGTTCAAACTAATCCAGGCAAAAGCTGAAGTTAATGAGAAGAAAAGAAATTTGTTGAATTCTGTGATTACTGACATCTCACAGCTAGTCAAACTTTAGACCAACTAATGGTCTACTCAGTATGCAAAAATTGCATCTTTGATACCCAAATTATAGTGCTGCCAAGAAAGTTTTCCACATGAAGTGATTACAGACTAAAGTCTCTAATTTCTGATTGAAAAAACCCAAACCTATTTTTTCCCCTTGAGAATGAACCTTCCTTTTCTTTCTTTTAGGTGGGACATTACAGCTGACTGAGTTGATCCACTACCTGGGCTGGAAAGGTACGTCATGTAGGAGCTGAAACAAATCCGTGTTATGAACAAGCATAGATATGAACAAGGGATAGAGAAGTAACTACAGTGCAGGTACTCCATAACTCCTATCAAAATATGGTGTCCCTCACCCCATCCAGACAGATGTGCTAGAAGGTATCTAACTTTGGCTGCATGGTATGAGAGCTCAGACTCACCAAATGACCCTTCTTGGTATGTCTCCAGATGAATACAAAAACAGGAGGTACAATAACAAACATCACTTGCATCAGGGTCTAGATAGCTACATGGCATGCAGCATGCATGCTTCTTCATGTCACAGCAGCTTGAAGGAAGAATATGGCAATGCTCTGAGGACCGAATAAAATTACCTTGCTGTGGAAAATTGAGAAATAAATTAGAAAAGAAGAGGAAGGGCAAATGAAAGGCCTAATTATTAGCTGCACACAAAACTGTGGTTTCAGGGTGTAAAGGATTTGTTTATAGGTGAGTTTTCACAGGCACCTTCTGGCTGCCAGCAGAGCTATGGTGCAAACTGGAACCACATCTGTGTGAACAAGACCTTATTCTTCTTTTTAAAAGTGGCGTTTTTAAAGTTTAGCAGACAAATCTCCCCATTTTCTATCATATAATTCAGCTGAGTATATATAAACTGCACTATTATTCTTAGAAGTGTAAATTACAAAGATTATTGTAGCCACCAAAGTGAGCATAAATGTCGGTTTGCATGAAAAAAGACATACAGATTCTCATGCACTTATTTTGTTTCAAGTACTCAGGTGTTATTGCAATATGCTGACCTCAGATCATAAACTCCACTCGTTTGAATATCCCTTTTTCCTATAACCAGAGAGTTTATAGATGCTTCAGCACCTGCAAGAATATCTTTATTTCCTCATTATAATTCTTAAGCTTAAGTGATGGAAGGAGGCAAAAGCTTCATTCTCACTAAAGAAATACATGAGAAATCACACAGTGATGGAAGGGGGCTTGGGCAAGACTCGAGTAGTCACTTTATTGACTTCCAGGCAATTGCAAGAGTTAAAAACTGACAAAGATAAAAAAAGACGTCTAGTGCGCATTTCAGGGAGACTAGGTCAGACAAACATCTGTCAGGAATCATTGATCCTGCCTTCAGGCAAAGCAGTGGACAAGATGACCTCTAAAGGTCTGTTTCCAGCTCTATTTTCCTGTGATAGGTGATGAGACCTAAACTTTCTTGTGAGCGTCAGGTAGAGCAGCAGCCTTCCTGTGTAGTTAGCCATCAACCTTGGGAAGATTATTTTCATAACTGTAACAAATTGTCATTAAGCAGAATTATTATTGCTTTGTTTATATTTTCTTTCCATTACGGTTTGTTGCAAGCCTATGCTGAATCAGGCAAGGTACGTCCTCAAGGAGTGTGTTGGAAAACGTAGTGGATTCATGAATAATTTCACTGAGGTTTTTTCTGCCAGCAGATGACAGTAAATTTTTTAACCTAAGTCATACTTAGCCTGAAGTAGAACAACTTTAGGAGTCTGAAGGTGATAGGGAGCAAAGACTCTATTTGCAGAGAGAATTTCTTTACTGCAGAGTACCTATATTACATTGTAGGATTTCTGGATTTTAATTTCCCATTTCAGCAAAACCAAAAGGTCCAATTACATACAGCTCTTCACTTATCCACAAGAAAACACAAAAAAAAATCATAACAACATATAAAAGACCAGTTTCCTGAAAAATGTAATTTTACATCCTCAAGTTGAGTTCCTTTGTAAAGAATTAAAATGTTGGTATTTCTTGACAGACAGAGTGATTACGTGATAAGATTACACAGATAAAATGACGTTCATCATTTTTCACACATAATTAAATACAACAAAAGTAATATCTTAAATAGATAAGCAAGCACACAATGGGTAATTATGTGTATGGAGCTTTCTGTCTTACAGTGTATAGTGCTTAATTAGACCTTAAGGGACAGTGCAAATTTTCTAATCGTATGTGCCAGTCACAGCCAACATTTCATACCAAAGTTCCAGACTCCTGTCTACATCTGCACATAATTTGTGTATTAGTTTAAATGCACAATTTCAACTCTTTAACATTCAGTTTTGATTGGTTTTGCTATATTAATGGAATAATAACATTATTCATAATCAATGTTCTCCAAATGTAAATTATTTTAATTGTTCACACATAATAGTGTTCTCTATTAAAAACACATACTGATGCCTAGTTGAGAAAATTAATTTGCTGTGTTTGTTACTATAATGAAATAAAAGTTTTTCCAACATAATGAATTCAGCAGTAGATTTCATAACTTCATTATGAACACAAACTCAATTTTCTGGGGGTAACTTACCATTAGTTCAAATGAAAAGATTCATTCTCTGGAAAATTCAGGAGTCACTGGTTCTATTTCTTGGGGTCATTCCAATTAATAAAATGAGAAATATATATTTAACAATGCCATAGAGTGAGTATTGCGACATGCAACTGAAATAATTCTTCCTGCATCTCGAATTTCAGAGTTTCTCCAGCTTAAATTGTTATTTTTTAAAAGTTTCTCAAAGGAGGAAACAAAAAAAATAGTCACAACCTCATTTAATTATTTTCATACTAAATTATTTAGAGTCCTTTTGTATCTTCTTTCATGAACTTGAATGGCTTTGTTTTCATGCAGCAGATCAACAGACTTGCAGATCTCATCAACATTCAGCTTGAAGAAAATTAATTACCATATTTTAAAACTATATACTCTTAACACACAGATGTGGGAAAATCAATTCTGAGGCTTAGTGAGTAGCATACTGTTGCTCCTTCACTGCTGGATGGAAAACTCTGGATATTAGTACTGAGCTCTTGCTCAGTAGTATGAAAAAGATTATGGTAAGTCAAAATTGAAAATAAATTTAATCTGATTACTGACATCTGATGTATAGCTTTGGAACCTTCTTTTGCTAGGTCTTAAAATTAAATTACGTCTCTTTGGAGCTCTTGGAATGAAACTTTAGGACTACTAGGAAAGTAGTGAGTTAGGAGGTATAAATGAGAGACGTTTTCTTGAACCGTAGTATTTCAAACGTTCCTCAACTATTTTGTATGTCTCATTTCCAATTAGCTTTAATAATTTTTTTTTTTAGTTTATTTAAAGAATAATTTTCACAAGTTTCTGGGCTCCTAAAATCCTTCCCAGAAAATAAGTCCCGGTCCAATAGAGATTGTAGGTCTCAATAAGTAAACTGTTTTATAAGTGGTTTTTATGTGTGTTAGCATTGTGCTCATATTCATCATTCCATACCTTTCATGGAACATACAAGTTAGTTAAACATTAGATTCAAAGCACATATAAACTATGCTAGTTTATATAGCAGGTGAAGATTAATCATATAATGCTGTCTAAGGGCCTTTATGCAGAACTATGACCTTCACAACCTTATTTTTTTTTGTCATTTTTTCAGTTTGGGGTATTTAATACATAGCTAACTATAAACATATGGGTCATTATAATTGAAATCAAGGAATACAAAACTCCACACCATTAAAATTACATTGCCAAACTCCAAACTAAAGGCAGTTTACTATATTGAGTTATTTCTGTAATTCAAGAAAGACCTAAACTCTGTTGGATTTAGTGGAGAGCATTCAATACCAACATTAGAGGGCTGAAATATGCACGTTAAACAAGTGGATGGATAGATTCAAAGGAGGAAAAATAAAGCATTATGTTCAGTCCTGAATGTGATATTGGGTAGTTCACTAGGTTCCTCATTCTCATTCATCTTCCTGAAATCTGTGGCTGGTTTCGTAAATTTAGTGACTTTTAGTGACATTTAGCCAGTGAATGGAAGCTTCAGACTTTCTTTTTTTAAGTGCTTCAGAAGAATGACACTTGGACACTCTCCAGCTCTTGGGTAATGTAATAGAATTTTTCTATTTATAGAAAAATGATACCACTTCAGTAGACTACCATAAATGTATGTGGTGTTTTCAGATTATTGCATTGAGAGGTCATCTTCTAGTATCTGCCAGTTTTTCGTGAAACGCCACTTTTCCATGGAATCTGATTATTAGCACGAAAGCAATGCATTATTTAGCTACACATGAATTTTATCTCATAGTAATCCAATTTACTAGCTGCATGGTTAAGTGGAAAATTATCATCTCCTGAGCATAGTCCAAAGGCATAACATTTAGTTACATTAGCATTGATAACTAATTCAAACTTTAATGTTTAAGCACATAAAATAAACAAGCAAACTTTGTGTGCTCCCACATTGAGTTTACTTTGTTCTCATTTTTTTCCCCAAGGCATAAAGGCATAAAGAAAATTTATTTCAACTTATTATATTACCACCCTTTTCACCCCTCTCCAAATCCAGCCATGAATGGCTCTTTCTCTTTTCCATCGTTACAATTCCATAAACATCTGTTTGCTTCTCTCTTTATCGCATAACAAGAATCCAGCATATGAAAAATATTGAAAGGAATGGTTTTCATTCATTTTAATTGGAGAAGTGTGAGAAGGAAAATGCCTGCATAACCAAAGTGCCTGGGTTACAAATTGCATGTTAGACCAGAGGATGATTTCTGGCAGGATCCTTATGTTTTCTTTTCCCTGAAAACACCCAGAGTTCTTGTTCTTAAAAATAACAAAAAGAGTCTTGGTGATGACAAGAAAAAGAAAGTTGCTTATAAAAGTTTCCTGTTAGTGTTACTTGTATATGGTTAGCAGATGGGGGGAAGGGTAAGTAAGATCACAAATGGTGATATAAATAAACAAAGAATGAAATGTCAGTTCCATAAAGAGAACTTTAATGAAATCACTGGAGTTTCAGATGAGAGCAGAAATACACTTCTGTCCTTCTTATAGTAGGATTAGAAACTAATCTTTTGCATAAGCAAAACCCACTCCTTAACATGAGCCACCCTTTGTAATGTTGCACTTCCTGAGATTGATTTACACACAGAGGTAGAAGGAAATTTAGATTTTATACTTTGTGCTTCTTTTGTGTTTTGGGGAGAGGGAATCAGGCTCTGGGCTCCAGTGGATTTCCAGTTAAACTCTACAAAACTTTGTAGTATATTTTAAAAGTAAGTTTTGTGTAGGATCTATAATAAGGCATTTCAGGTCAATTCATTAATCAGTTCTCTTAGGAATGCTTTAATTACAGTGTTCTGAAACCAGAGGGAAAAATGGTAAATACCGTAGAACCGACAGACCAATATTGCTAATTAATATGGATTGCCGGAGAAAGTGTTGACTAAAAAGCCTTGGATGAATTCTCAGAGGGATAATGAATTATGATCAAGGGGGATTTATTAAAAATAGACCTGCTAACAATACTAAAATTCTGTGCACTTTCTAACACATTTGACTCACTTACAAACTTTTAACAAACATTAATTAATTCTCCAAACATTTTAATAGCTTAAGTAACTACTATTATCCCAGCTAAATAGACTGACACTTCTTCAAATTAAGATATGTGCCCAAAAGGCAATACTTTATCCATGGCAGACTTGTGAACAGACATTTCCTGTGTTTTGTTGGGCCTTTTCTTGGTCTTAGTATGTCACACTGCTTTCCTCCAGGGCCTGATCCAAAACCTACCAAAATCAGCAGGAGCCATTCAGCTGACCTCATGGGGCTTTGAATTGCATACAGAGAGACATATCAGACTGTTCATCAAGGCCACTGCCAGTAAAAATATAACATTGCAATAACACAGAAAAGTCGTGGTATTGTGGGCAAGGAACAATTGTCCTTTCTCCTACTTCAGGGTAATATTTGGATGGCAAAAGAGAATCTCAGGGGGAAAGTACAGTTTATGGTGGCTCCCCTTGCAGTACTGGACCAATGCCTCAGTGTGGTATGACAACATTTTTTGTATAAAATAAAACCATAAGTTCTTATTACAAAATAACAACTTTTGCAAAAGCATTGACGACAACTCCAACTATCCTGCTAAGTTCTAGTTAGTTTGCGCCTCTTTAGAATACCTCAAAATTTTTGAACTATTACATTAACTTATTAATTTGATCACTCTTTTTATGCATATGCATATTTATATGCCACAAAGTATTTGATGTGCTGACTGGTTTCAACTGTTTCTGCATGCTGTTTGAAATGTGCAATAGTTCACTTCCAAATGTGGTTACATTTTGGCTGCAGTGAGGCCTTTAAACATAATCCACAGCAGGACAAGATCTGCGCATATAAGAAAGAGATGCATTGACTTTGTCAAGTTTTTCCATGTAAAAAGTATACTGTATATTGATAAACTTATTTTGGCATTGACAGATAGCTCAGTTATATAAAAAAGCTTGTTTAATGATTCTTTCCCAATTTTATCTCAAGTAATCAATTCTAGATGCTTGTATTACAGGACCAAAGTAGAATTGAGAAATCAAACATGACTTCAGATGAAAGTCTGTCAAATGCTTATGATATCTAGTCTATAAAAGAGTGTATAACCAACTAGACATGTTTTTGGTTTTTTTTTTTTAGTAATCTAGTATGTTAGCTCAACCTATGAGTTGAAAATCTTATCAATAGTCCTGGTAGAGTCCTGTTATCAAAAAGGTTGCAGCTAATCTTACAAAACGGAGCTGTAAATGGTCACCAGAGGGCACAAAATGCCTTTGAATAAAGGTAAATGGAAGATGTACACCAATATCCTCATACTTGGTCCCTGAAGCTAACTATGTAAAATCCCCTTTTTTCATATTTAAATATCACTTTGTTGTGTTCAGAAGTAAATAGCACAACCTAATGTCAACTGTTGGTTCTCATTTTAAACGAGAAAGCCATATTTGCCTTGGTGAATAAATCCAAACTAACATGGATAGAAGTTTTTGCTCTGTTCCTTTGTTTGAGAAATAACCCCTGACTTATACATGCTTATCTGTAGCCTTAAGGCATTCAAGGCGCAATTAGTACTAAATAATTTCAGCCTGTGAAGCCTGATAAAGCCCTTTCATTTTAACTTTTCACTCACTGTCTCTCTACTTGTGGGGCACAAAACATAGACGAGGACTTACTAGTGTTAATTCCCTTCCTCTCAGGAGCAAAGATGTATAGTCACAGGCTACTTCCAATGCTACTTCCAAGTTCACAAATGTCCTTGGCTACAGTCTCTGACAGTGCTGGTCTTTCATCTTACTTTGTAGCTACCAAAAAGCTAAGACCAGCATGATGGGTTCTGGCAACATACGCAGCTTTTCTTTCAGTTGTTTGCTTTAAGGTCCCTTTGGCTAGCTTGTGCAGTCCAAGCTTAAGTAAAGCACTGAGTTCATGAGTGATAAAACATATTCACTGATAAAGTCTATGATGAAGACTCATGGTAAAACATTTGATTTTTAGAATATTGCTTATCATCCTCCTTCTACTACTGTGCCCGTAACTATCTAATCAGACAGAAATCCAGCCTGGAAAATGTATTAATTTCCCCTTGTCCACCTAAAAATGAAGTAGAATAAAATATAGTGAGGTCATGGAGTAAGGATTTGAACTATTGTACTGATGATAAGATCTGAAAAAAACATGCAATGGGTATAAATAAATCTACTATTGAATTCAGATGGAAGCCTGTCCAACAAAATGTGAAGTCAGGAAAGTATACTGAGCCCTTGTTCCATGAAAGAGTCCACTTGTGGAAATAATATGAGCAGAATTGTATTTGTAGAATATGGATACATAATACCTTTCCCTAGAGTTAATTGTTGTTTCACCGTCTGTTGTTGGCATCAATTACATTAACAGGCTATTAGTTCAAAATGTTTCCCTTCAGTGTAGTTGAGGCTTTAGCTTTCAGTGATGAAAGTCCAAGGTTCAGTCTATGGCTATTGCAGAGACACTCTGTACTCCAAGATGTGTGCTAATATCAATCCTACCATGTAAAATAAAGAAGATTCTGATGACATCTTTTTTCATATTTCAATATCAAATACTGCAATGAGCTACAAGGCAATTCCCTAAGGTGTCTTGGAAATTCTTCCCAATTAAACACGCTGTTAAACCAGATTAAAATGACAAAAACCAGATAAGTCAGATTAAAGTCTGATCCTACTCCAACCTTAATTCACACTGCTGTAAAATTATATCATTACAGTATGCAGAACAGTAAATTAAAGATGAAGTGCCAGCTTTAAATTTAATTTCCTCACATTTGCCAGTTTCAGATTATCTAGTGCTAACAGCATGACTGACACTTCACAGACATGCCTGAAAATAAATTCCTCTAATCCAGGACCTCTCTTGTCAACATCTCAGTTCTCTCATGGGCTCCATTGAGTGGGTAGATTGATGGCTGTGGAATAGAGAGATGTTGGAATCTAACACTAGAACTAAGGACCATTGAGGCAGACAGAGATTAAAGGTGGGGAATTAGACAAACTCAGATGAGAGGTGATATGGGGAAAAAAAATATCCTTTTGCTCCTACTTTTGAGTACCACCTCAGGAAGTACTGCCCGAGAGAGAAACCTCCTGATCAGAGCCAAGAATCTGGTGTTGTATTTCTGTAACAGGTTGAAAACTAAGGTAAGGCATTTCAACACACATGTAAGGATGTCCAGTTTTGTCTTTGTCTTACTGTAAATGCAGTCATATGCCTAGAAAAGGGGGAGAAAGTTTCACTACTGTCAAGAACACATTTTTGTGGTACTAACTATATTTACTTCTCTTTTTCACAGATGTGCTATGATATGCTATTGTTCTTGCTAGACTTCCTATACCCTTCCCAAGTCACTTAGGTCAAACAATGTTAGCTGGACTTGAGTTCCACATTCAGACCTGCCACAGTGAATGGCCTATTTTGGAGGATGTTAGAATTTTATTCAAACCCCCTGTTTAGCTCAACTTCTTATTGAGACCCTCACTTTCAAAGTTATAAAATAATGTTTTACTTGTACATGATGACTGCCTATATATAATTCAATAGATTTTTAGCCTGTGGGTGAATTATATAAATAAAAAGGACTCTAAATAAATATGCTCAGCATCCAATAAATAAAGGAACCACAACCATGTAGTCTATAAATCAAACAAAGAAATCTCATAATCTACAGGAAACCACAGATAATACTGGGGGTAGGTTGATGGGAGAGCACTATTCAAGGTCATCTTTGTGGAGAAGCTGTCACACTCCATACAAATCCTTCTTTCCTCAGGATATTGCCCTGTTATTAGCAATTTAGACTGTCCTATCTTGGTTGTTATGCTGGTAAAGTAAAAACACATAATTTTAGCCAAGACTACACAAGGTTAAAAAAAAATAATCAAAAAGAAAAGTACAAATCCAATGTCTCCAAAAGAAGGAATATATTGAATTTACTTATTCATCAGCCATCTTAACCTTTGCTTTTAAATATCTGAAACCAGGGGTGCAGTCATAAGGTAAGGACTTCTTCACTTTCTTAATTGTAGTGTATAAGTAATTCCAAAGTGTTCAAGCTTTATTCAATTGTGGAACATTGGGCACATCCAAATTTGTTTTAAAGCAGATAATTTTAGAAGAAAATATGCAAATTAATTTGCATGCCGCTAGGGTAAGTACCTCTTCTTATTGTTAATCATCTTCTTATTTAGGATAACCTATGTTACCTACAGAGTAAAGGGGTATAATTAATGTCTAAAGAGTGGTATATATAAAACCAGGCCTGCTGAGCTACCTAAATTGGCCAATAGGTTGAGGATAGGCTTATATCCACCTGAAGCAGCTTGATAATGTCCTTTGACCCAGCCTATTAGGAGGATACCCTAATCATAGATGAAGGAACATACCCTGGGAGCAAGAAAATAAGTCTTTCAATCTTTGCCATTTAGAGCAGGAAGTGATCTAAGATGAATGACTTTATTTTAAAAATTAGAGTTTTTGTAAGCATGGAGGAGACATGGGCTTTTCATCCTGCATCTCTGAACACTGGTGCATACAATATTTAAATCTACCTATATATTCTGTGCTTCTGTGATACCTGTTTACAAGAAAGCATCCTAACCACTACTTTCTTATTAAGAAAATTTGTTACAGTACCTGATTTTCACAGCAACTTATAAGGCAGGATTGAAAGATCACCAAGATGTCTTTTGTATTCTGAATACTAGAAATTGTGTTTACATCTGTTTTGGGTAGAGAAAGAAGCTGGAACTGAATTTGCAGTGCCTCTTTTGAGGTATCCTATCACAGGAATAGCAGGATAAAGGTACATTAAAAATGAGAAACCCTTTCACTTTCTGAGTTTTCTATAAGGTTCTGCCTACCAATGCTGTTTTGAGAGAAGCTTCTGGCTTAACGCTCTCAGAGGCAATAAATACAGTGAGGTCTGTGAGCACTCAGCTGCACAGCATGACCAGGGCAGGGGTAGTTCTGTATATGTCCACTGAAATCTGGCTTCCAGCTATAAGTGACAGATAAATGTCAGTTTATAAGAATCTACATTTCATTTTTCAGCCTTTATATTACTTTGTCTTTAATCAGTCAAGTAGGGAGACAGAAAACCCTACACACACTGCATCATATGTGCAGTTCAGATGGAACAGACACAAAAGTACAGACCTCAGATCTCATTATCTTCTCATGCCCTACCAATTTCAACTAAAGTAGGTGTCACAGAAATGAATGAGATGAGATTGTTTAAAAGTCAAGTAACATTGGAACCAAAAAAAAAAGCATGAAAATAATTAATATATTTCCAGCATTTCAGTGTAAGATCTGAAATGCGTTCTTCTTAACAGCTTCTTGAATGTAAAATTATCCGCTCTGACGCAGAAAACAGAAATACATTAATTAGGAGAGACAATTATAGGGTCAATTAGGAAAGTGGAAAACGTCATCTCTCCAGCTTTTTTGTCTGTTAAAACCCTTGTTTCCTTGAAAGGTGGGATTTTTTTGGAAGTATGTGGGGTAAGAGAGAGGGGAGGATTTGCAAAGTCACTTCAGCCTTGTCCAAGATGAATTGCTACCTCTCTACCACAATATGAGCAACAGTGTCCCTATTCATCTGTTTCCTGAACAGGGAACAAGAAAAGCCAGAAGTATTCAAAGTAAAATTGTAATTGGACCCTACAGTAGTTCCAGAAACAATGGGAGCTAGAAGGGGAACATAATGATTCATTTTGGCTACTCTGTCGTATCATTTTTACTTCTTTGGCCCTATAAACTGCTATATAATGACTTGTAGAAATATAGGAAAGTTAAAACAGAAACCAGATGCTCAGAGCTCATAACACCTTTCCCTTATTTCCTCTGAGTTGGACCGAAAAAAAACCAAACCAGCATTTGTGAATGTAACCTTCTAATATTAAAATGAAATCATGTTCTAGTAGCTGATTGTGACAGTAACTCTTCATTTCCCCCTTTCTGTTCTCAAGTGGCAAATTGATATGACACAATGCAGAAACGTTTTCAAACTCATGGCCTGAAAATCTTAAAGTGTATCTGTAATACATTAGTTTCTGAAAACTTAGATGTCCATATAATGTGTCCATATCTGTAAAATTCTGCACGAAAACTAATCCAAGCAGATTTGGGCTAACATCTGTCTATAATATCAGCTACTTAAGTCAATGTATTGGTCAAGATTGTATTTAGGGAATATACTGAAAAATATGTGAAATCAAAACGAATAATAATTACAGTATATCACATAGAAAATTGGTTTCTGCTCTATAAAAATTTAGTAAAGCTTTTGCTTCTACTACTTTTTTTTCTACTACTTCATTCTGTGATGAGTTAGAACAAAAACAAAGGTTGAATAATTATGCTTTGTAGAGACATTCAAAATGTTACATCTTGTCTTTGTGAATACGTTGTATAAATAGCGTTTGGACTAAAAATTTAACAAATAACCACACTGGTCAGCTTTAAAGAAAATGGTATCTGTAGAGCTTCTATTTTTATTAGATTAGGCTACAATGCAACATATATTTTCAGACACAGTGCCAGGATGTGTCCAACCAGAGAATGTGCCCGATTGATTGCCCAAGAATGAAATAAAGAGAACGTGTTTAATTTGCATATACTACCATTTGCTGCCATGAACTGTTACGGACTCTACTGTGGTAAGCAATACCAAAGTTGAATATTCATAGCTTATAGAGATAAACTTCATTTCAGTAGCATAGAATCTATAAGTATCAAAAACCAAATACAGAGACAGATACAATACAATTCTTACTGGGATTGCACAATCCATCTCATTAGAGTTTCATAACATCATGGAGGTACAGCACCACTAAACCACACTGAACACCAATAACTGTGTAATCAGTACTAAAGCCCAAAACATCTCTATCTTCCTTTCTACCTTTACCTGAAACATCTCTTAATTCTAAGAGGCTTCACATTATAAACAGAGCGTCTCTTAAAAAAAAATTAGTAACTAAATACTGTTAGACAAAAAGTTGATTTTTAGCTGACTTGCTCCTTTTCAAAAGTTTTAATTCCTGCAATATATTTTACTTTTTTCTTAAAATTCTGAAGGTACAAAAGTACTGCATTTTTGTCTGGGAAAATAATATTTGAGCAGAAAAAAATAAATCTGTGTGTGTAGTTCTGTTTGGAAATTTCAAATTGTTTAATTTCCTTACAATCTAATATATGTAATCACATGTTGCCTCACATTTCTCCATTATAGTCCTCCTATGCTGCTTCATGTTTTTTCCAAGTTTTTTGTATTACCTGATGTCTCCTTCTGTCATTTGAAGACATGAGGTAAATATTGATCTGACAAAAGAAGAGAAATGTCACTCTCATTCTCCATTTGGAAGTTTTGAGTTTCAATGTACAGATTTCAATAATCTTATCTGGTGGGGAATGACTGACCTTTTCCCTCATCCCAGAAGGGGGAAAGCCATCCTCATGGAGAATAAACCACCCAGAAACTTTCAGTCATCTTGTAAAATCACAATGGAACAAGTTCTCCAGCTTCCATTCTCCTAAATAACCACATGAAGTAGAAGGACAATCAGGCTTGGGAGCAAAGTGGATTCCCATACTCACTGGGATTCTGTGACACCATTTTTCATAGATAATCCTTTATTTCTGGTTCACTCCAATAGCTTCAACTATCATCCAAGCTCCAGGGACCTCTTTTATGAATAACTATTTTTAAACAGAAGAGATGGAGAAATTGATTATAAGTAAGAAGGAATGGAGAGGGCAAAAGAAAGATTGGAGCAAATGCAGATAAACATAATTTAGTAGGGATTAATTTAGGTTGAAGCTTTATTAGAGTTTTATAATAATTACACAGATCAAGTTTCAGATCGATTCAAGATGAAACAATATCACCGAATATTTAAAGCTGCCTGATAAAATAACCACAATACGGTCTGACTCCACTATGTGTTTCTTGGAGTTTTCCAGTGTAGAGGTAAAATGCTACCAATACACTGTGATATGTTTTGAATTGATTTTGCAGTGTTACACAGCATTATTCTGCAACATTCAAAATAAGTCAGAATCAGAATGTCTGTGCAACAAATATAAAACTTAAATCAAAAAATAAGGTTATATGTATATCTTGAAGAATGTTGAATTCAGTTTACAGTAAAAGTCAAATTATTAACATTGCTTCTTTTTTCTTAAGAAAATAAAAAATCTTCCAGTAAATGCAAGTAGATGTTCTTGAAGTGCTCAGTCCTCAGCTCCTGAAGCAACAAGAATTTTCAGTATATAATTCAGGAGCTTTAAAATGTGGACTATTGACACAGCAGACCACACTGTCTCTTACAGAGCCATTATGGTCTTCCTTGTCAATGAGAGTTTGCTTATTTAAAAAATATTATGCCGTGTGTGGGGCATATGCTCCAGTGGGTGAGCAAAATAAAGACAGATGGTAATGGATTAACTCTGGCATGTTTCATTCCAAGGCAGATTTTATAGTTAGAAAATCATGTGCTGCATACACTGACAAGAATATGCCAAGTTTTATGAAATGTAAAATTGTCTATGTGATATATAATGGACAGGATCAGAAAGTCAATGGATATAAATACATATCTCTATCAACTGCAGTACCATGCTGATTCATATCAAGAGGATGTTGGGAGCATTGCCTAAATATATGAGGGACACATTCAGTATAATGTAGCCTCTATATAACAATATTGTTACTTCACTTTGACTTGCTCCTATTAAGAGTATATATAATTGTGCACATAAATAAATGAACATTTGATATAGTTATGAGATTGGCCCTATCTTGTTTCTTGTAATTATAGCAAGGAGAGACTCCAAATTATTGTAGCAAAAAGGATAGTGATAGTTTTCTTGGAAACTTAAAGATAAGTATGGCAAGCAGTTCTCTTGCAATAAGAGATCCTAAAGATATCCTCCAAAATTCAAAGCACTGGACAAAATTAATAGGAAAGGATACTCCCCTCAGGCATTGCAGACAAACAATTTCAGTTAGTTTATTCTTACTGATAAATCTCGTACGTATTAGAAGTGAAAGATAGTGTTAAAAAGCACTTAAGGCAATTTCTAAATAAATTTCTCTTAAAAGTCAATGACAGATTATCCTGCTTAGAAACCAACAGCTGCTTCAGGAGTTCTACTGGCTCTCTGATTGATTACACGGGATTTTTCAGTAATGTCAGAGTGTCCAGGGAAGGACAGATTTCAAAGTAAGCACACTCTTCTATCTGATATTTTGTGTCAGCATTCTGAGTTCTGGCACGCTATCTAGTCTGTATATTTTATTAAGATATGAAACCTCATAGCAAGATTTATATCAGTAACAACTGTATAATTATTCATCATTGATAGGTTTCTGTGGGAGTTTAGTATTTTTCAGTATAAGAAAAAATAGTGAGAAAAATCCCACGTGGAAATTACGAGATTGTTTTTACACCTACACTGAGGTGTTGGTTCTATTTCAACTCAGTCAATGCTTAAAAATAGAAACTGAATATGCTATTATTAAATACAAAACATTTTGTCGGTGTAGAAAAGAAAATCAGCAGTTTTAAAACACTCAATCTCATTTTACAGGGGCAATACTAGTTTGGTCCACAAGGCATTTCCCAGATTTCCATAATACAAAGGGTGAAAACTGTATGAAAAGCAAACCCACTGGTAGCTGTATTTACTAGTCAAAAGAATCTGACACCTCAGAACTAAAGACACAGGTAAAAGCAGCTTATCTTCTGATTCACCTCAGTGAACCACATGTATCTGTGACTTTGCATTACAAATATGAATCCTGCCTTTTACTTTCTGTCACCTGTGCTGAGGTACTGTGGAATCATAGAGTAGCTCAGGTTGGGATGGATCTTTAAAGGTCATCTAGTCCAATCCCCCTGCAACAAACGGATATTTTTAACTAGATGAGGTTGCTCAGTGTACCCTTCAACTTGACCTTGAATGTTTTCAAGGGTGGGGTATCTACCACCTCTCTGGGCACCCTGTGCCTGTGTTTTGCCACCTTCACAGTAAAGAATTTTTCCTTATATCTAGACTGAATCTACTCTCTTTAAATTTAAAGCTGTTACTCATCCTTCTATCACCACACTCCCTGGTAAAGAGTCCCTCCCCATCTATCCAATTGTCCCCCTTCAGGTACTGGAAGGCTGCTAAAAGGTCTCCCTAGAGACTTCTCCAGGCTGAACAACCCCATCCCTCTCAGCCTATCTTCTCAGGAGAGGTGCTTCATCCCTCTGATCATTTTTGTGGCCTTCCTCTGGACTTGCTCCAATTGGTCCATGTCCTTCTTATGTTGGAGGCTCCACAGCTGGACACAGTATTCCAGGTGAGGTCTCACAAGAGAAGAATAGAGAGGCAGAATCACCTCCCTTGACCTGCTTTAGGAGAAATATACAAATATTGAATAAAAAAAAAATAATCCTAGATCCTATACATATTCTTCTTGGTTTTGTATCTCCTTTCCACACACTGACTTACTAGCCTGTGAATAGAAAACAGATAGAATACATGCATGTCAAACATCTTGCTGGGTTGGAATAACTTTTCCAGTATAAGTCAAACATTCATGCCAGTCCAGCTAAGCAAAACTGAGCAGTTAACTCTGAAGGGAGACCTTAAGAGGGAATGTAAAAATACCACTGCAGCCATCCAGTCTCTCAAAATATCATTGCTGTAATTGCTAGAATTATAGCTTGTGGTTACCTGCCACATTCTTTGGTGCTCAACTCATGGTTATTGTGCTGCCACAGTTTAAAACATTGGCTCAGAGCTGTTTTGCAATCCACATAATGCTGTATCTACTTCATACAGTACTGTATCAAACAACAAACACAGGCCTTGAGACAAAGTGCATTGAAACATGCCCACATAAAAAATTACATTTTAGAAAGTAGAAAACACTGCTACCAGGATGTCATTTCAAGGGACACATCTTGACCTTTGGTTCTTAACCAAAGTGTAATAACAATTAAAATAAACTGTACTTTGCATCTTTTTACTTCTGTGATCACAAAAAAAAAAGACAAGAGGATTTCAATATATGCCTGTTTCTCAAGACCTTTTCCCCAGATTTTTTTGCAACTGACAATGAAGGCAACTTAATAAAAGTCATGGTAGAGAACATATTCATACATAGGCCAAATTTGTCACACTATTAATCCTATTATTGGTAATAGCTGGAACATTAAATATATTAAACATTTCCTGATAAGAAATTGATTTCTGATGTCTTATTGTATCCATTTTGTAGATCTCCTTTTTCCGGGCAAATTACCAAATTGGGGGAGATGCAAATCATGGTGTTGTAAGTGTTTTGGTTTGTTTATTAAACTGTTATTATTAATAGAATCAAACTTATTTTTAATAACATGTAATTAGTACCACAGTACTGATGCACCACTGGCTTCTGGATGATCTTCAGAAATTCCTTGAGTTTCCCTTTTTGCTTCAGGTGTGTATATATAATCTTTTTTTTTTTTTTTTTCATATACTTGCCACCATCTTCCTGGATGTGATCCAAGCTACCCAATGTGAATTGGGTCAATGTGGGCTGGTGGGCTTGGGCAGATTCAGCAACTCTTGCTGTCTTGAATTTATCAGTTCTTCCAGATTTAACAGAATCAGTCATCTCCAGAGCTTTTCAGTTTTTGGAAGACTTTCACATGCTCTCTCTTATACTATTCCTCTCCTCACCTGAAATTTTCCGATTACTATTTATCCATTCATACACACAGGTACTTATAGAAGCCATTAATGAAAACTTACAGAAAGGTGTGTGAAAAGTGCAAGCCAGACTTCGAATTTTTACCTTGAGTCAAGATGAAACATTGGAAATTGAGAGTTTTTCAAGACTCAGAATTTCCAGTTGAGTACAATAACTTTTTGTTTATTTTCCGTGAAGATCATATGAAAGATGCAATGAACTTGAGCCATTAGTCCTCTCTGAATGTGCATCCCCACTGCAAAACTAATCAGCCAGTTGGTCTGACCATCTGGTTGAGGCAGTTATGGAGTGTGCTACGCTTTTAATTTCCTGGTCCTTCAGTAAACTCAGTCTTTCTGTCTGGTCTTTGCTACTAGCTTGTACGTGGTAAAGAAACAAGCTCAAGAACAGCTTAATGATTATTTACACTGCTTAATTGTCAGCATGTTCCCTGGCAAAATGTGTGACCTTTCTAGGCAGTGTCTTTGCATAGCTGAGAGGTTGGCAAGAGCTAGGGGGTGTTCCCAGTAGATAGCATGAACAAAGATAACTTCTCTTGACAGAGCAAGAACCTTATATACGTACAACATATACAACAGCATCTGAATTCTGGGCAAGAAAATTTGTTCATCCCATTTAGTGGCCCTCGCAGAGACAAACCCTGCAAGATTATTCCCTCATAATTTGAAACAAGCTTCTGTCCATTTTCACATACAGGAATTTTTTTAAAAGTCACTTTGGTTTTATTCAAAAAGGTGTTTAAACTTTCCATAAGTATAAAATTGCCCTTTTGGTGGCTAACTAATTCAAGATGCATTCTCTTGGTTCCCAGAAATTTTTATAACACATTTCTATTTTTTCTTATCCCTCTAAGTATTTTGGCTTTGACCAGGCTCAGCAGCATTCAGAAAACAAAAATTAGTTTTTCCTCCACCTATTTCATAACATGTTCTGGAGAAGCCTGTCCAAAGCAAAAGATGGGTTCCTTTGTAAAACATGTTGACAAGAAGACATAGTATTCCTCAAATGAGAGTGCTAAAATAAAAGATGTAATAGAACTGAAATAAGAACTATATACTTCTGTAATCCAGTTCTAAAGTTGAATTTGAAAGACTTCCAAATATGCTAAGATAGAAAAATATTCAATCAAAACACCTTAAGCTCTGCTGTTTTACAAGGTAATGACACCATGAAATAACCATGCAACCACGAATGACGGATATTAATGTTTGAAATCCCAGATTCAGTTGACCTAATTTTTCTTTTATCCTGTTTGATTTTTTCTTCTTTTTTCACACAAGGTATTTTACCAAAGTAGAACCTTGAAACTCAGAAATTAATCTTGTGTTCCACTGTGCAATTTGTATTGTTTATTTAGGCTTCAGCCCTAATGATGGATATCTGTGCTTTTAGATTTGTATCAAATCCAGTTACTTTTGCATTTGTCCTGGGAATTTGTGTTTAAAGATAAAGGTTTGCTAAAATGAAACCATAGAGAGAAATGTTGGCAAGAGGAATAGCTAAAAAAACCTTCAGACATTAATGAGATTCATTCATTGTTCAAGCCTAGATGCTTAAAATATTAAAATTCATTTGTTTCTTTTTACAATGCTAAGATTAGGCCAGAGTTTCAAGTTTCTTTTGAGACAACAGCATCTCACTGTACTCTCTTAATTCAACATAAAGATAAGAATTGCACAATAACCAAGTTTTAATTTAAATCAGTTACAGTAGGATTTTGCTTCTTAAATTAAAACATAATTTGAAGGAGTTTTTCTTCCCCTTCTAAAGAAAAATGTAATTTAAGAAGTTTACATATTTAGAATTCCAGTTTGTACTGGGTGGAAGAATCTAGTCATAATGCTGCTTCTGCTGAAGGTCCACCCACTGCTGTAAATATTAATTGGTTTTGTCATTCAGCATCAGCCAAGTGCCCCTCTCTCTACAGTACAGAAACTTTCAGCCTTCTTCATTATTCTCTAAATGAAGTCTGCCTCTTGAAAACACAGCCATCTCTCATAATTGATTTAGCTTTCTCCACATATTCTCCAATACAGGTGCATTCACAATGAAAATCTTCCTTGCTACAGATACAAGCTTCACTCACTGAATGCATTCAGTACAATTAAAAAACATGAAACTGGTCTGGGACAAGACACATTACTGAAAGCACTGTTTCTTCTTCTACATAAAGCATGTTAAATGTTAAATATTAGTGAAAAGCCTTTTCACACACAGCAGCTAGCAACATTAACAGCAAGACCCATAAAACAAGGAGTACTTCACGGGTTAACAAGTTCCTCAGTTTTCTTGAAAAAAAATGTATTAGACAACCACCAGAGACAAAGTGACAGCTCTGGGATAAGGCAGTGAAAGTACCAACAGTTAATAAAACTTACTATTTGAAATAAACACTTCTTTTAGCATGGTTGTTGAAGGACGACTGCAGGTATGCATCTAGCCGAAATGGCTAGTGTTATGAGTGTGCAGAAACACCAAATCTGTGTTCTTCATGTAATTCAGAATGCCTCAGGATACAAGGGAAAATGCAGGAAGATCTATGTCCACAAGCTGTGTTCCATGTTGGCTTTGTAATGTGTTTAGGGCATACTAACACGAGAATTTTCAGAGATGTGTAGCTTTCCTACCATCCCACACAACTAAAGAGGAGAACATATCAAGTTCTTTAACCTCTTATAGAGATAATGGCTTTCTCTTGTATCTAAATATCATACTTTCTTTCAGAATTAGTGGGCTGAAATAAAGACTTTGTGTACACAAGGAAGAAGACTAAAACCTTTTTTTTTATAACAGCAGTAATAAATAGGCAAAGCTTATACACCTGTAAAAACTGAATGCAATGTAAGATTTTATGACCAAATTATGAGTAGTAATAGTTTTAAAATTCTTTAAAGTAAATATTTTCAAAGGTATTTAAAGGTCTTTCTTTCTCCTGTTAATCTGTTCAGCTTGTTGGTTTGAGGAACACTCGGCAAAATTTGGTTTTTCTTGGTGTTCTTAAAATATCCCATGCACAGGAAAAACGTATGGAAATTGCCCACAGGAAGCACATATCAGATAAACACAGGAAGTAATTATTCAGCAGGAAAGTTTGGAGGAAATGGATTGTTTTTCTGTCAGTTCTGGTGTTCTGTGGGTTTCAGGACATCAGCAGTAATGAAGGAAACAGATTAGCAATTGCAGGGCAGCTATTGTTTATACAGTGTTGACACCAAATGTCACTCTCCTTGTAAAAATAATTTAATATTGTGCAAAAGCAAAACAGCCTTTCTTTTTTTTCTAACAATATCACAGCAGCTAGTCTTAACATCTGCTCTACACTGAGATTTGAGGAGGAAATAATTCATCTGATAAAGTAGTAAAATAAAAGGAAAATATATTTTAAAACTTGCAAATATTTATTAGTAATGCATTATTTCTTGCTTTTAAGATGATAAATCTTTATTTTATAATGAACCAATAGTATAGGAGGACCACAAATCCAACCTAAGAAAACATGAGTTTTAAGCTGTTGCTTTAATACAAATTAACTCTTAATTGAATAAAAAAAAAACCCTTCTGAAGTAAGCATTCTCTTGAAGCCATTAGGGAACTCATCAGTTGGTTGCACATTAGGCAAAGATATGAACTAACATTCCCCTTCTCTCAATGAGTTTGACTGAAGATAAAGTTCTGGCTGACCACATTTGCTCTTTTGAAAATTTCCTAACAAAACTTTCACTGAAATAAATATATGTCTGTATAAAAGCCTTCAGGTTCAGCAAATCAATATTTCCCTTCTGAAAACATGCCATGGGAAAAACATTTCCAGCCTACTGTATTCCTAACTTCCCCCAAAGTGAAGAAAGGTGATTATGTGGAAAACAAATAGAGCTCTGAAAGGTGCTCCATCCTGTGCAGGCAACAAGGTACCCCGCATTATATCCTGACAACAAACTTGATAGCAAGCTGCATGGAAAAAAGGACATTACAAGAAGCAGGAGAGACACCTAGAAGGAATGACTTTAAGTATCATATTCCCCTTCCTATATCCACAAATGTTCGGTCAAGAAGGCAGGATTGCAATGTCAACTCTCCCTAGAACCCTATGTAAGGATTATAGAAATTATCAGCAACCCTACTGGGTCACAGAGAGAACTGAGCCAGCTGTTCCTCAGTAGCTCTCCTGGTGCTACCAGAAAAGACAGAAGCAGAGAAAAACCATACGGATTCTTGGACGAACCCTCGTTCTAGCTGTCATCAACCCTGCGGGTTTCTGCATTTTACTTGTTCACTGTGGTTTTAATTTTGTTGTTCTTCCCTCTCTTTTATTTGATTGAGTTGATGATCTGGGTAACTATTCCATAACTTAAAGGCTGAATATACTCTTAATAATTTCATTTTATTTTTTTTCTCTAGTATTTTAATATCTTATTTTTAATTTAGGCATTCATAAGCATAAGACTGTATTATAAGCACCTTATCTGAAAATGTAACAGATTTTATTTCTCTTAGCAAATTATCATAAAAAATCTTTAAAAACTTTAAATATCTTTTCAAATTTTGTCAGTTGATAAATTAGCCAGAGCTGACCTATTTTTGCAAAGACGGTTATAATAAAAGAGCATTTTTTGCACATGAAAAAATGAAACAACAGTGCAAAACTATGTAGTAAAAAATTCTTACCAGGTTCTGATTAATTTTATTTATGAAAGTTGAAGTACATTCTTCAGCTAGTACTATATTCCATCAGATATCCAAATAAAAAGATACCTTATTACTCATTTGAATTGCTTTGTATGTGTTCTTAGTATGACAACAGCTCACCTTTGAAGCAAAAATTACATTTAGGTGCTTTCAGTATTGTATATCCACGTTCATTTGTCATCCAAACACCTTGTAACTTCTGATCTTCAATTACAGCATTTGTTCAAGAGTTTATTTTCCTGAATTACAGACATAGATATGTTTCAACTCATAAAGATAGAAGGTTTCAAATCGACATTAAGGAAAATGAAGTCAGAAAATGCAACCTTGCCATTTTTACCAACAAAATTTACTGCAGCAGTTCACTGAAAATTCAGCAAGTTCACTGCAACTAATATCAGCATGGTTTGGGAGATTAGTTTGAATCCAAAGTAAAAACAATTTGCCCCTGGGAGAGATGGCAAATCTGAGGCAGATCCCAGCCTATTGGACTAGAGCAGAATGATGCCAGGTCTGAACCACATGAAATGCAGACAACAGGAAGATAGTCTAGATATGAAGATTCTTGGGAAAATTTCACAGAGAGGGAAATGGGAAGGCAAGATATGAGCCAGAGGGAGTTGTCACAATTGTTTTACCAGATTTGTCACCAAATGTATGTCTGTCAGCCTTTTCCTGATTATTTGTAGTAGGAAGGCTGATATAATGACTGCTCCATCAGGCATCACAAAAAGGTGCTAACCAGATGTTCAGTCCTACTTCCCTTTTCTCTTATGACTTCCCTAGTGAGATGGTTCTCAGATCACTCTCTAAACCTCTGTCTCATAAGCATGACCATTAAGGCATTTTGACCACAATGAACTTGTTACCTTTTGTAGAAGGAGAAATCACTTCATAGTCTTCAAATCATTTACCTTTGTCATGTTTATTTAATGGAAAGAACAATCTAAATGGGACTTGAAATGACAGCACCTGTAGGAAGCATTGAAAAGACAGTGATTATCCAGCTTACTGGCATAAGAGTTGTACTTTCGGTGTTTTCTAGCGGAGTGAAATTCACTTTTGAAATGTGACATTCTTTCCAACACTTACCCACCATCGAGTGCAAAAAAACAGTATACCTTTGCAGGCTAAAAGACCCTTGTTCCAATTGTGTACAACACTTGAGACTCTGGAGCAATCATATTACAAGGAACTAATATTAAGAACAATATACAATAAACTAATTAATCTTTTTCAGTCTTAGGTTTGGTTGTTTTTGTGGAGTACATGTCTATCCCCTAAATTTATTGCCAGACTAGAGCTTTTGGTTTTCAGATTCCAGAGATTTAGTTCTAGCCTCCAGCTACCTTTTAAAGATTCTATAGACTTTTTGCCTCTGGGTGTTCTGTGCTTGTTTCTGACTTTCAGAAAGTTTTCTTTAAGATGATCTGTTTACTCTTACTGAAACTCAAAATGATAGCTTATTAAGAGGGCTGAATAAGCAATTAAAATCTCCTTTTAAACTGGTTAGAGAAAATAACTGAAAACAAACAGAATGACCCAAAATTACCTTTTGTTTTTAGCAGCTGAATTTCACTCAATAGGATTTTCATGTAAAAAACAATACGGTTTAATCAGTTCTTTGATTTATGTTGTGATCCCTTGGAAAATTAATTATATTTGTAATCATGTGCCGAGAAATTACTGTAAGAAGCAACATTTTCAGGGTAAAAAGCATTTGTTTCACTTCTTTTTGTTCAAAATTTAGGGCATAAAGTCCCCTGGTGCAGTTTCTTTTCAGGAAGCAGCTTCCATTTATAGCATTCATTGAAGTGGGTAGTATCACTACCAGTATTATAGATGAGGAGAATGCATGAACGGAATAAAAACTATCCAGGACATTTGACTCAAAGTATAAACAAGGCAGAATGATTTTACAGTAACAGATTTAGGACAATCAGGATTATGGGTCTCCACAGCCCCCCTGGAAAGCCTGGATCACGTGGCTTTTCCACTACGCTACATGATATTAGTTACCTATTGTGATACCTGCTATAAATTCTGAGTGTCCCTTAGACTCAGAAGGACTTTCTCTGTCCTTCAATCACTTCCGATTCTCTTGAACCTTTTGTGTGGCTTGAGTTGACAGGGAGATGTAGAAGAAAGCATACATGAGAAGGTCAGCAGCATCTCAGCTGCAAGTCAGTCCTAAAACTGACTAAGACCTGGTTTTATGGTTTAATCCTACTCTAGGAACTCTCTAATTGTAAATCATGGCTGTCACTTGTACTGAGAGGGAAAGACAGATCAGCATAGAGTTAATTCCAGTTTGAGCCAATCTGACTGATTCTTTGTATAGCAATATAAGTTTGGGTGACAGAGAATAGTCACTGATCTGATCACTTTAAATCCCTTTACCTCATCTTTCTTCTCTTAATATCTTGGTCTTTCTTTATAACCCATTGAGTTAATTATGAAACCATATACATATACTATTTAATACCAAAGAAACTAAATGGATCAGTGAGGTCAAATTGCAGTAGTTTTCTAGTCTTAAGCCATAGTGTTTTATGGTTTCAAATGAAGCCTTTCACAGTTGGCAAGGTACCCCATAGTCACCTCCACCAGGCTACATTTACATAGAGTTGCTGTGTGGAAAAACTGGACATGGGCACAAAATGCTAAGGCACCATTCAGCTTTCAGACATCCCAGATTATGGGAGGAGACCTAATAATTTCTATTTTATAGTTTCAAGACTAAAATTCATCCATGCTTTTGGTGGTTAATTAAGACAGAAAGAAATCCCTGAAAGGTAGTCCATAGGCATTATTTTCAGAAATTGCAGTATTGCCAATGTGCTGTTTTATTGTGAAGAGTCTGTTTCACAGTTTTGGTCTTTTTAATGTTGTTAATAACTTTGATATTAATTAAATATATTCAAATTAATTAAAATTCATTATAATGTTTATTTTCAAAGAATTGATCCAAAGTTAGAGATTTCTAGACTCCACTGTTTCCAGCTTAATGTCTTTTGAAAATACTCTTCTCTATGTGAAATTTTATAATTGGTATTCTAAGCTTCATGCTCTTCCTCCACTTTTTCTAAGTGCTTCTTTTTCCTCCTGACTCATAAGCATTACATCCATGGATTCAGAAGTATATATCAGGCTTTCTTTTAATATGCTAACACTGATTTTAAAAATATTATTTGGACCTTAAATATAGAGTTATACCCAGTGTTCTTCTAGGATGGCTTTTTTTCATTCTGGCTAGGGTAAGAACAACCCTTCTCAAGTCTTGGCACTCTAAAGAAACCAAAGACTTTGAAAGCAGAATCATCACATTAAGGCTCAAGGACCCTTGAAGGTGTCTGGAAAACTGATAGGTGCTGGCCAGTCATGGAGGTATGATAGGATCAGGGAGTCAAAAGCGTTCCCACAGTTGCCAGATTTCCTCCACATTCCAAATTTCTGTCCAGCTTTCCCCAGAGGTACTTCTTGCATGTGGATACCATATCACTAACATCTGCCAGCTTCCTACCAGATGAGGGAAGACTCAGTTGCTGCATGCCAGGCATCAATATCAGCCTCACATGCATGTTGGCACCTCTTAACAGAATTTATTCCTGCTTGAACTCCCACTTCTACTGACTTGTATTGGAGACGGGAATAACGGGTGAAGTGGACCATTAATTTGACCTGATGCAGCCATTGTTATATGAGTGTGACCAAGCACTCCAAGAAGATATTTGTTATTCTCAGCTGTAAGTAAGGCAGATTGGATGTATATACATGTCTTTTCACTGATGTTAATCAATCTTGTGTCTTCTTGGCATATTAGCCTGTTATGTTTTGATTAGGCATGGAAAAAGATAAATGACTCTAAAATATATACAGGACCTTGTTTTATGCATTTTAATTTGCTGTGTCCCTTGCTTTCTAATTTGATTAAAACAGTGTGCTTTCCCATTTATATTTCCATTTATCAATAAAGCTGCTTCACAGAGCAGTATATTAATCAATATGAGTAAAGATCCATATTCCTGCATGCTAAACTATTTACTATTCTAAACTATTATTTATTATAATATTACATAATATTCTTCTGTATGCTGTCAGAACGAATCATACTACCTGATTTCCTACAAAATATTAATCAAGAAAGTTTTTAATTAGGTCAAAGAAGAGAAAAAATATTAGTCCTATATATAATTTTCATTGATAGGCAAGAACAAGCAAGTTGAAAGGGCTTCACTGGATGTCAGGATTTTATAATGACTAAGCTTATCACCTGATCCTGAGGCCTCACAATTTACTAGCATATCCTGGGAGTCCCAAGGCTGTCAAAATCAAATTGATCATGTCAAGAGCATGCTCCAGTTGCCAGTGTGATCAGGTTTTGTCTAGGGAATATACACATAAAAGTATTTTCTGTTACAGGAGGTTTTACTCTCTGTCACTTTTGCTTTTGTCTAATTCAGTTATTTGTAAAACATACTCAGTGCAAGGCCTACCACAGCTCTAGAAGAATGCCCCATTAAGGCCTACAAAAGCCCTGAAAGAGTACTCCACATATTAAATGGTTAGCTTTTACTAGTTTGTTTCTGACTTTTTTTCTAATTAAGCATGTGCAACGAAAATAGAGCCAATGAATCAGATTAGGCCAAAGCATTAACTATCAGGATTTATTAAAATAAAAAATAGTCCTGGTGATTCATTTTAACAATGACAGGATTAGACATTCAAAACTGAAAACCATAGTGTAAGAAGGCCTAATTTGTCAAATCAGAGGTAATAATAATACAAACATGATGGAGCAGTGAGGAACTTAATAATCAGAAACTGGTAAAAAATTTTACTATAGAAGATGAACACTACCAGCCACCAGAAAACTTTACAGGAATGTTTCAAAAACCAGGTAGGACATCTCCGGTGAAATCAAATGTATGATTTGTCTCAGCAGGAAGGAAAAACTGTCTTCAATATTAAGTTTTTTAAATGGCCTCAAACCAATATCTTTTTCCCAGAAATTCCAGGAAATATGTTCATTTAGATTCAAATAAAAACCACAGCTCTATATTTGCTGTGCAGGCTGGATACCTGAATAATTGATTTTGTCTTGTTTGCAAGCTTCCTGGGATATTGTGATTATGTATTTGGTGGTGCCTTGGTCACTATTTGTCTGAATTCTCTTTTTGTGCTGATGTCTCTGCTTGACTGTGAGAACTTGGTATAGTAATGATGATTTATGTTACTGGTGCTGCTCTTATCATTCAGGAACACAGAGCTTTCAACTTTCTTTCTGTCCTGCCACAGTTAATAATAGCAATAATAACTTAGTTAAGTTTGTGGAGAAGACAATGGAATAAAATTTATGTTGGTATCAAATAACCTGATTTTACTGAACAGTGCTGATGTGGAGTTCAGGTTCTTAGCTCTTTGTGATACCTGCTTAAACACAAGTAGTTCTGATGTAAAAAAAACAAAAACGTTCTAATGTTCTAATTAATAGACAACGCCCCTGGAGTTCATAACAAGAGGCGCACACAGCAACATGTTACCTGAAAGAAGAAATTTTAAGATCAAAAACAATTTTTAGCAATGAGGCAAATGGTATGGAGACCACAGCACGGTGATCTGCTGAGCCAATTGTGTAAAAAAGGGCAAAGAAGAATCTGGTGTAGTCCTGGAGACCTGGACAATATGAGAGTGAAGTGAGAAAAAATAGATTGGACATACAAAAGTCTATGAGGAGTTGGACAATGCCATTGACTGGCCCCTCTCTATTATCTTTAAAAAGTCATGGTGGTATATGGAGATTCCTGAGGATTGGTAGAAAGTATGGTCCTTCTTTAGTTCAAGATGGAGGATCTGTAGAACTACAGAGTAGTCAGCTTCACCTCTGTGCCAGGGAAGATGATGGAGTGTACAGCTCTGGAGACCACTTCTGATTTTATTAAGGACAAGAAAGTGATTTGGAATAGCCATTATAGATTTAGAAAGTAGAAATCATGCCTCACCAACCACCTAACCTTCTGTGACAAAATGACAAGCTTGGTGGATGAGTGTAAAGCAGTGGATGTTGTTTGTCCTGACTTTAGTAAGGGTTTGTTTTCAGCTCTGTCTAACGTAACATGCTCATTGACAAGCTGATGAAGTGTGGGCTAGATATGTGGATGGTGAGGTGGGTTAGGAACTGGCTGAACTGTTAAGATCGAAGGGTTGTGACCAGTACAAAGTTCAGCTGGAGACCAATCAATAGTCAAGTAGACTGTGTGTCAGGTAAGTGCATGAGTTCTGCTGGAGTAAGTTAAATAACTAGTAGAACTTGTTCAAAGTTTGATAACAAAATTCAGTTTCTTCACTACATACACAGTCAACATTACAAATCTTTGCTGATATTGTTCTACCAACCTTTCTAAATTTTGCAAAAAAAATCTGAATGTTCACAAATTAGAAAGCACTCAAGTACCAATGTCAAAACTTGAAACATGACCATGTTTTGTATCTGCGCTGTAGAGATTCAGAGAACAAAAAGAAAAGAAATAATTTTGAAGAATAAACCAAGGAAATTAAAAGCAATAGAACAATAAAGTGCTTCCTAAAAAGCTGATCTCTGGGAAGAATAGTTTTGAATTGGAATTAAAGCTGAAGTTTCCTAAGCCTCACAGACTCCTGCTTCTTTGCATCTTTGTGTGCAGGCAAAATCCACAAAACTGTATTTAAAAAAATAATTAACAAAAGGCATTGAGAAAGGTGCTGGGTAGGACATTATTCAAGTTCTTAATTTCTTAATTATTCAAGCTGCAAGACAAGAGAGCAGTCTTCGACTGTATTACCCATGGTAGTCACACAACAGAGAAATGGAGCCTAAATAAAATAAAATTTTAATCTACTGTTGCCTAAGGCTTGTTTGTATTATTGTTTTGCATTTCCACATTAGTAATTTATTTTGACACTAGAGCAAAGATTATAGAAGCACAAAGAAAAGGTAAAAAGAAATCCAGAGATTTTTCACTCCTAGGCCTCTATTTCACTGTCTTATGTGAAATGAAATATCTCTGATTCAGCAGTTACTCTCAAAACTTGTGTGAGAAACCAATCATGCAACAGCTTCAATGTTAGTTTTGGAATAAAGGACACATCTTTCATGTCAACAGTGAGGAAAAAGCAGAATAACTATAGAAAAATCAGTATGACCAAATTAATTCCTGTCATAAAAATATTAATAGAGTTACGCTAAAGGTCAGTTAGTATTCCTTCATTTTATACTAGAGAATAGTTTAATCAATATATTTAAATACCTACTCCATGAATGCATGTGTTTTTTAAAGGAAGAATTTAACATACTATTTTAAAATTCCTGTCTTCATGGTGCTCAAGAAAGAAAAACATAAAACTTCTTGCTTTGAAATAATTTAAAGTACACTAATAACCATCAATTCCTCCCTACTCCCCTTTGTTCTTGCTCTGTTTAAGCAACCTTTGCAGGCTCAGTTTAAGGCCAGCTGGTGGCAGAATGGTAGTAAAACTGACAACATAGTGTTTCAGCTTATAACCATTTGAAATTGACATCCTCAATATTCTGTATTTTAAGCATATATTAATCTGAAAACTCTAGTTCAAAATGTAGTTACTTAATGTACTTTGCCGAGACAAAGAAATAATAAAAATTGCCTGGGGACCAGCATGTATGGGAAACGTCAAATTTCCATCGAAAGGTGGCTTTCTATTTCTGCTAAGCTTAATTTATATGCCATGAGTTTTCACACTTGAAAATGCTGGCATGAGATCTCACAGGTACAAATAAAGCAAGATTAATGCTTCCTTGTTTTCTTGTGAATAGTAAACTATGCACTACCAACTTGCATTTTAAATGAATTGCCAATAAAGTAGATTGGGAATTGCAATTAGTTACTTAATGTGAGTAGGTAGTTAAAATATCTTTAGGAGAATTGAAGTGTAAATGAAGCTATGTGCCATTCTGTTAACCTGTGCTTTCATTCATTTCATTAGCCTGCCATTTCAATATCCATATAAAACTAGGTGATTTAAAAAACTCACCATCATCATCCAACATACACATCATCACAGCTGTTCCCATTTATAAAAAGGGTTGGTTTGTTTTGTCTTCAAGATCCAGTTGTGCTTAAGATTCAGGCAGTAGGTTTCATACCTTTCAGTAAACTAAAAGCATGAATTTTTGACAATAGATAGGAGAGTTCCAGCTTGAGCCAATGTAGGTTTCTCTTTCAGGGCAATATAAATAGTTCTAAAAGCCCAGTGAATATATTGACTATAGCTCCACTGATAACAGCAGGAGTTTAGGGACCTTGTTGACACACATGTACCTGAATTTTGATGTCTCCAAACCCAAACTTGAATTTCTTTCTTTGTTAGATGTCAAGATTCTTGGAGACTTGTAAGGACAAGGTTCCAGAAAGAAATACGGAGCAATTGTAATCAGGATTCAGCTTAGTTCTTACGTGATTTGAAGTATTTTGAAGACCGTTATTACAGGCTAAGGTAGCATGCACCATTTTCACTGGACTTGACAAAAAGTAAAGATCTTTTACCCTCTTAGCCTATCCTCCTTCTTTTCTTTTGGCCATCCTGCATTTGATCATAAGTGTAAGTAAGACTGCACAAAACTAGCTGAGAAAAGATTTGGGTTCTAAGTTCCTGATTCTGAAAAAGCATCCACTACCTTCTAATAGCCCCAGTGTGGCAAACAAAGTGCCTAGCAGCTTTGAAAACATGCCCATTACTAACTTCTTAAAATAGCACACAAAATCAATAAAGAAAAGAGGATGAACAGCTGACTGGGATTCTCCACTCATGGTGGAGAATATTCTCTGTGTTACCCACCCGAGGGAAATGGTGCTGAGACATGGAGTGAAGAAACAGCACAATTGTTCTTCAGTGACTGGATGCCTAGTTTGTGAGGAGCCCAGATTCCCATGCACAGCCGAATGCTGCACCATCAGAATGCATCTGATAAAATGTTGAAGGCATGTGTGGTCCTGGCTTTTAATAGGGCTCTCTAACAGCTGAACAGGTAGTTTTATAAGCTTCTAATAGATACTATATGTTCCTTCATTGCAGCTTGAATTCTCTGACCTTGATGTGGTACATTGCAGCTCACAGAGGCTTATTTCTTGATTCTAGGAATGAAAGGTGATTGGATGGCAAAGGCCTCTGCATCATAGATTTTTAACATAAGGTGAGAAGAAACTTACTCCTGAGATGATATGACAGATCATATGATATACTGTGTTCTATTTATGGGACTATTTTATGAACAATAGCATGAAAAGAGTATCTCAACACTCAGTTATAACCAACATAGAACAAGCGTATGCAGGAAAAGGATAGATCATTATTTGGCCACAGTGGTGTGAACTCAATGAAACATAAGAAATAGACTTGATAGTCGGATGTGTGGTTATACGAGTGATCCTAGAGATCAAATAAATCCATATACATAAGATAAAGCCTCTTGCCTTCCCCTATCTGAAGAAAACATTAAATAAAGTGGAAAAAAAGTAAACAGATATCTGAGAACAAAAAAGATATCTGGTAATGCTCCTTTTTGTCTCTTTAAATCTGATACACAGCAGATCAAGCTTTCATTGTCTCTCTTTAAACCTGATACACAGCAGATCAGGCTTTCATAAGAACTTTGTTTATCTGTGATTAACATCTGTAGTTGAAAAGAAAAGCTCTTCTCACACTATTTTAGTCTCTGAATTTGCTTGTATTCTAAGCAATTTGTTTTTGTCTAGATTTGAATGCTCAAAGGTAATCCTGGAGTTGTCCAGGACTGTCATTTACAAATGACTGCCCATTATTCATACAAAAGAAGTTATTTATAACTTAGTCACTATTAGAATACAGAGATTTACAACCTGTTTATTTTAGGCTTGGTAAATTGCCCTTAGGTTGATGAGCTGATAATTACTTGTTTCTTTCTTCAACTGATGGCTCAAGGGATAGACATAGTATTAGTTATTTGCTTTAACAATTAGGAAATTGTTCAATTTGTGCTCTAATTGACTAAATTACACCTGTGGAGGTCTAAAGAATTTTCATTATCACCTGTGTGAAAGCAAAACGTGTCCTATTACCTACCTCTATGGTTTTTTTTTTCTATTTTAACCCTGTAATTACCAGTTTGGTACACATGACTACAATGAAATTGCAATCATTTCCAAGCTTTAAGCTTGGATGTATGTCAGCAACTACAACACTTGATCAGTCTTGCTTTATGCTATTTTGATCCATTTTTCTTTCTGAGTTACAGTTCCAGAAAATCCACAAACAATTAAAGTCCTAGAGTGAAACCCCAGAAGAAGCATCAGAAGAAAAATATTCTCTCAGAAAGTGATCACAGAATCATGGAACCACAATAAAATGTGCAAAGTAATTTCTCTAAACAAAATATAAAACATAATTTTTAGTGGACAGAAATTAGTGTTGTACCTAGGAAAAACCAGACCTTTTAAAGTTACATCATGACATATGTTTAATGACTATTTCTGTTGGATCTATTTATGTGATTAATTCTTTAGGGCAGGCATCCTGCACATTGGATTTTCCCTTGTGTGTTAGCATAGTAAGCACAACAATAAACTGAACTGCACTCATCTGGCTGAAAACAGACTTTTTATGTGTCTCTATGTTTCAGGTTAACTCTACTTGTTTAAAATAGGATATTTTTATTATGTATTGCATCCAAAACTAGTCAAGGAAAACATATAAAACCAAATTGATATAACTCACATAATTCTCATGTTTGAGAGACAAGCAAGTATAGTTACTATACCAAATTTCACAGCTTTGCCATCATTCTCAGATAACTCAATAGCTGCCTCTGTTCATGGCCAGATCCATCAAGGCCACACTACACCAGGAGCTCATAGAGTGGCAAGTGGACCCTTGTTGGGGTTGAAGACATCTGAAGGGTGATAGTAGTCATTGGTCTAAAAAATAGGGATTCAGTAGCCTACACAACTTATGTCCCCTCTTCATATTCCAGTGTATGCATTGTATATTCTGTCTCTCCCTGCTACTCATGTGAGTGGGTGTTTTTAGGTGTGCAGATTAGGAAAGGAGACAGTCAGCAGTAAGTAGCAGAAAAATAAAAAAGATCTGGTAAGAGTGCCTGCTGCCTTTTGGAGCCACTTCTAAGAGAGGACTTGGGGGAACATATTACTTCTTTTCTTCCTGTCTCATGGTCAATTAAAATACTATTTTGCTTTTTCCTTGCCTGAAATATGTGAACTCCTCAAGTGTACGTTTTCAACAGTGCTTAACTGATGATGTTATTTTCTGATATAATACCACTGATTGTCATAGGAATTCTGCTTGAGGACCTACAGACTGTTTAAATGTAGTAAGCATGTCTTAAATTTCAGTGAAATACAGGATAAAGAAAATTAAATATGTAAGTAATTTTTAAACTTACAAAAAGTAGGTATCAACAAAAAGTTTTAAAATAGATTTATCTATTAGAAAGTAAGGATTATCATCTCTTAGTAAGATAATTTATCTATTAGAAAGTAAGGATAATAGTAAGGATAGAATTAGTAACAACAGTGTGTTTATTGGTACTATTTTCTATAATGGTCAAATGCTTCTTTCACTTGGGTTCTAATCTTACTTTCTAGTTTGTATTTGCATATGCTAAAAGATGTTAAGCATAATGTCTCCTTCACAATGCTCTTCTTTGCAATGATCTTTTCGTTCCCAGTTAGGATCTTTAAGTATTGCAGCAATGATCATGACTTGACATAGAGGTGCACTGTTCAGAACACTATCAAAAAAGCAAGTCATTCCAAAGATTGTGTTGAATTAAGTTGATTTTCTTAGTAACTCTGCCACCTGCAGCACTAAAGAACAAATGTCTCCATGATGGACAGGTCAAACATAGGTTTTCATAAGCTGCCCACAGCTGTTCTTTCTTTTCCTAGTGAATTAACCACTTCATTGCTGTTCATTCATGCATGTGTCATTGTAGTTTTAAGAAGAATGTGTATTCATTGAATGGAAAATGTAGCTTGAAGGTCTAGTCTTACTGAATCAACCTCATTATCCTGAAACTACTGATATGTCTTTTAGTACTCAAGGAACTACTTATGCCTTTCACTATATGTATATGTGAGACCACATAATGTTACTTGGGGAAAAAAATCTGAATTTTGAATAATCAAGTTCATCAAAAAAAGGTAAAAAAGTTATTTTATTCTTTTTTAACTAAGCAATATGCCCTATAAGATTGAATAATAATAAAAAAAAATAAGTTAAAGGAAGTGTTAGGTGATGAAAATGAGACTTAGAGCATAAGCATTTTTTTCCCAATATCTATAGTGAAGAAAACTGAGAACACATATTAAGATTATGAGGTAATCTCAGACTAAATATAACCTATGTTCCAGAAAATGTAACTTAATAGGTATTAGCAGCAGAGAGCACTGTGTGGGTTATAAAATACAGTTCTATGTATCACTTGGACCAGATGTTGGTTGGGTGTTCATCTGTAATTGAAGTTCATTGTACTTATAATAATGTAAGAAACAATCCATTACGTTATAGAATGGTTGTACATCAGCTAGGAAGGCTAGCTCCAGACATCATATGGCAAATAAAAAACTAAATTAAAATACTTAAGCAATAAGAAATTACTGATTCAGTATTCCACGATTTTTCCAGCTGTTCCATTGCTCTGTCCTGAAGATCCTATGTTAATTCCAGGGTGTTCGTCATGCATAATAGAGTCAGAGCAAGTGATTAAGATCTTTTTTGATTAATTCTTTCAAGTCTTTACATTCAACCTATTTTATTTGTTCACTTTTAAATTCAATTTCAAAATAGTTACCTTTTAAAAAGTCTTTGAAAATTTATTGAGGTTATGGGGAGTTTGGTTTCTTAGATTTATATCCAATTGTAGTTACTGAAATTCTTTCTTTTACTGGTAATTCCAATAGATATTCAAAATTTTACAAGGTTATAAGCAATGCAAGGAAGGAAAGTGATGAACATTCAGAAATTTCTGATTTTTACTGTATATGAGGGGAAGCAAATCTTTCTTATACCAAAATATTTACTTGCAATATGTTGTTTAGCTTTCTTCAAAAGTAAATTGTCCATTGGACTTCAAGAGTAAAAGGAACCAGGCTTGGGGATTCTTGATATATTGATTTACTGTTTTCAAAAGAGATCACGAAGTTATTGTGTTTTTTCTGCAAGATTTCTTGCTATACAGACTGGAAGTGCTCCATGGAATTTGTATGAAATGCCTCAATTAAGGAAAAAAAATAAATCTACCTGCTTACCTGACCTCACTAAGTGAATATGTTAGATAAAATACTAATCTCTTCCTCTTGTACTGGGCTTCCAGGCTTAACTGCAGTTGTCCTGATGTCCCAGTCCTTAATGAATCATGCCAAAGGCTTACTGGTCATTCCTTATCTTCTTTGCAATATCTGTATGCAATCAGTGACAGGTCATGAGTTTAACTGCCTACAATATCCTGTTAACAACTGATTGAACACCTTCTCAAATTGTATACCTGAGCTCCTTTTCACAGATACAGGCAAATATTTATTGCACCTGACGTACAACAGGCATTAGTCTTCAAACCTGTAGACTCTCAGTGCTATGTAGTGGTTCCTTTTCAGTTGGGAGCACAAGAGATGTCATATTGCTAACAGTAAGTAACGGGTAGTAATGAAGCCATGTAGCTACGGTCTCTTCATTCATAGCTTCCTGCTGAAGAGCTGATACCCTGTGGTGTACTGAAATACTGAAAATAGACAATGAAAATATGTCTGGCTGAGGTGTACTATATCAGCAAACTTCTTGCAGGATCACATTTAAACAGTTGCTTTCCATATATTGTCACTTAACCAAAGCAGAATGCTTTGGCTGTATTTCTGAATGTAATTCTCCTCCTGATGCAAGACAGATGAAAAGACTTTAGATCATAGATTACTGTCCATTCCAATTTCAGAGTCCTTGCTTATCAACACATAGGTTTCTCTGTGACTCTTTGAAAAACTCTTAAAAGTAAAATTAAATTAGAAATTTGTCAATACCCATTCTAAAATTTTATTATTATATTTATGCAGACTGTTTGCCTAAACCAATATGTCTTTGCTTTAAGGTGTTATTCTAATATTTTTGCTTTATCTAAAATTTCAGAAAGTAGTAGAACTTTCTGCCTCCATATTATTATTTACCATGGAAGTGCTCATCATTATACCATTACCAAAGCCGTAGTCCTATATGAGGACCCAATGTTGTATGATGAAATCACTGTGAAATTAGCAGAGAATTCAATAAAATCAGTACTAGGTTCAAATAAGAGAGTAATTTAAATCCAAACAACACCAAACAGTACTTTTATTATGCCAAAGAACAGTATAGTAAAAAGATTTCCAGTGGAAATAGCTGAATATTGAAGGTGTTGCTTCAACAGCCAAACTGATGGATTTCCAGAGTAAATAATGTCTATTGTCTATAGTTCTATTTTATGCTTAGAGAGAAAGATCTTTTAAGGTAATTCACAAATTTTACATTTACATTTAAACTGCAAATTATTTGCAGTGTGCCTCAAGGAAGAAGTGGCTTGAGTTCAAGCTGTAATTAAAATGTTTCTTTTATCACCTTTAGCGTAGTGCACAGTGAATCCGAAGCAACAGCAAGCCTGTTAAACAAGATAAAACATGGTAACATATACTTTTTCTGACAAGCAGTTTACCAGTTTTCATAATCTCATATAAATAAACCCAGAAATCTGTGCCAAGGCTTGTGGACTCTCTAATGGAATGTAAAATCTTCCAGCAGGAGTAAGCAAGCATGATAAGGCAATTAACACTATCGCTGTCTTTGTTGACAATTGCCAAGTAAGATATAAAGAACAAATTATTTCAGGTAACTCATCTGTAGAAAGATCAAGGATTGTTGTGTTTCCATTTAGCCCAGCTGAATACGATTATCTGTATTTAGAAAAAGGCCATACAATTGAAGTGAGCAACTTCTTTCATAGGCTGTCTTTTAGCAACAACTCAGAAGTGGATATTTTAGATCGATAAATTTAATTATAAGAAGAACAAATTTAATTATCTTGCATGTGTTACATTTTCTGACAATAAGATAAGTAAGTGATTGCTTTACACTTTTGTGTGCACACAAGCATAAAAGGTTGAGTAGTTCTTGGCAAATGTTGGGATACACTCAGCCCTACTTAAAATAGATTTTGGTTAATTTCAGGGGGATGTTATCCACAGCCTTGAAAAACTCAAACATTCAAACAGAGTTTCTCTAGAAGAACTTGTTTGTGTCCAATAAATGTTTACAGTGTTTTGTCCACTTTGTTTTCACAAATGTGGTCAGTTCTCCAGACATTACAGTCCAGTGAAGAAGAGAGAAAAATTTCAAAAAGATTAGGGCTAAAATGACTTCTGGGTTGATTCTTTTTTTTCTTGACTAATAGCTGGACAATTCACTCAACTAGAATAGAAGAGAGATATGTTCAATGTATGGCAATATAATTATTAGTACTATTTATGAATCCAGTCTTCCAACACATATAAATGGAATTAATTTTCATTCATTTGGGTCATGGGTTTGGCTCTTCCATTTCTATATTTCAAAACAGTTGGCAGACAGTTTTATTGTGGCTTGTTTTGTTTTGTAATTGGGCAGTGTGGCTACAGCAAATCTTGTAACCAACACATTGAAAGGTTAACAAAATACAGAAAGCTTGCTCTGCTGTCAGAAGAGCTACTCAGTGTCCTGTTTTTCTCAAAGCTCTCGTGAATCGAGTTTTCTCTAATTTGTAACAGTCTTTGTGAGAAAGTGGCTTACTTTAAAAGACACTTGTCAAAAAGACATATTGGAGCTCCATTCAGAATTCAGAGACTGCAACACGAGAATCTACTCAAACAGGATAAACCTTTCAAGGTACCTCTTTCCATGTCTAGGTCAGGAAGTGGAGGAACATCAGGTGTTGAAGGCTTATACCTTGGGAAGGCTCCTGTGAGCACAGGAATGCCACAAAAAGGTCTTTTCTCTGTCCTTACCCTTTACATCCTGCTTTTGAACAAAATGGAGGTCTCACTCTGATCCCTCAGGCCAGATCAGCCAGCTGTTGCCTGAAAAGCTAACAAAACCTGCTTTTGGGTAGGTAAAAGTGTGAGTTTGTGAATCAGCTCTGCTGTGTGACAGATACTACAATGTTGTCCCTGATTTTAAGGAAAGCATAATCATGTTCTCTTGTTAATGTGAGCATCTTTAATGACTTTTGATTTTTTAAAAAAAGGTCTTTATATTTTTAAATAACTATTTTTATTCTTGCTAATAAACCCTGTTTGTCATTTGATTATTATTTCCTTCCCAAGGAGCCAATATGAACAGATAAACACTCTCATAGAAGGGCACAGAAGAAGCACACGAAACTCCAACAAACCATTTCTCCCCATTGTTTCCAGTTGTCCTACAAAGAGATAACTTCACTTAAATATGAATTTGTGTTTAGCTCAAGCTTGGATAAAATAAATGCTTAATGCTTTTTGCAGTTTAGCCTCTGCAAAAACTCAGATGACTGCCAATATTTAACAAGATTCATAGCATTTAACATTAACAATATGCCAAACTACTGGCTAATCTTAAATTCTGTTATGGGTTGGTTTTTGTATTTCCAGGAGGCTAGGACTTGATCAGCCATTCAATCTCTGATCTTATTATTTTTTTCAACAGTAGTTAACTTAAATACATTCAATGTATTTTTTTCAACCTTGCTCACATTTTGTGCTTATCTGATGATTTCATAAAGAAAATAGAAATTCTGTACATTTGATACAAAACGTGTAATTAGCCATGGTTCTCTCTTTCAAGAAACTATGAAAAAAATCTGTTTCTAGTTAATGTCAGTACTTTGATGGATTTGGCACTACTACCTCATGTTGGTCCTGGCAACATTTATTCGCAAAAATGGGTTTATAAACTGTAATCAGTTCAATCCCAACTTCTCCTTGTATTATTTATTTACACTATGGTAATATCTAGAAACCTTAATCAAGACCAGATATGTGTTAAACAAGAGATTTATACAAAATATTTCAACGAAAAGAGTCTGTATCCTAAGTCAATAGTTAACTACAGGAAGGAAAGGAGAAGAGGAAGAGAATCTTTGGGAAGTGAAGTCACTGGCTTCTGTCACACAGAATGCCCATGGCCAAAAAAGAGATCTCAGTCTGAAATTTCAATATAGTGCTTTATCAACAGGGCTACATTCCTAAATCAATAAGATATCAGTTATTGTTATGTGCAACCTGACAATCAAAACCACATGCCTTAATTTTATCACTATGGACTACAGAAAGAACCTTGTTAATGACTTTCAAAAAGGAACAGATCAGTCCCATGAGGCTAAGAACTGGTGAGATGAAGGTTCATTACCTGTCCCAAGAAGAACTATGCAATTTTCATCAAGACTTCACCCAAATTTTTTAAAACCTGTAGTGTACATAATGTTATAAATATTGTGCGGTACACTGGAGCAAGAGAGAGTGTGATGTTTCAGTGAAAACACAGCTGCAGGGATGAGTACACAACATCAAAACAAGTAACTAAGGAGTGGTTTGTGCTTCAGTTACAAATTTAATTTGATGATCAATTTTTTCCTCCCTGACTACGTGTACAGATTTTACGAAGACTGTAAATTCCACAACTTCCATTGTCATTGTTTTTCTTGATTAGCTCTTTGCTGTTGTACTTATACTGCAGCTGACGGTCTGATTCCGTTGCCTGATCATCTTAATTCCCAGAGGTCCTGTAAGAGCAAGGTGCAGTTCAGGTGCACCATGCTTTTCATAACCTCCTACAAGGCCCTCCCAGGATGGAGAAGGCTTACTGGGCATGTACTTCATTTGCCACACATCTATTTTACTTGCACAGGTGATCTGCACAGCACATACACAGAGATCTTATCTATCCTTCTCATTCATGGCAGGAGAAATGCCCATCACCCTAGAGTTTCTCTACACACTTAGCCTTGGAGACTCAGACCCCTCATATTTGCATTTGAAGAGAACTGGGTACACAAAATTTTGTCATTTACAGAAGCAGGAAAAGTAGGATTAGAAGCATTTCTGCACAATTATTTTAGCATTCTGTACTTAATATTTTAAACAACATATTCTTAAGACACATAAGTTCTGTTGCACAGTCAAGTGCAGCAAGGTGTAAATCAACAAACCACTAGAATGTGAGTTCTACAAGTTTACATATTCCCATGCATAACTTTGAGGAGCATGGAAGCAATAGATCTATATTTTCGCAATGCTCTGCCTAATTCAGCAAACCTAGTAAGGTACTGAAGGGGCACCTGACCACTCACATTATTCACATATTTCTGACCTATTATAACTGTGTAACTTGTAATTGTTTCTGTTACAACATCAGACTTGGGAGTGCCTTACTTTTTGATATTTCAGTTCAATATAAGAAGTATTCTTTAGCTGTGACTTTGGATCACTTTTTATTTCTGAGGTGATGTATGCTGAGCAAATAAAAGAGCAGCTAATAGCATAAGACATTCAGAACGTGTTTCCAGAGGAGAGAAGCAATGTATCATAATTAACAGCCCATACTGAGCCTTTCACTGCTCTCCCCCAGCCCAAGACCTTGAAAGATTGTGCCTCATGGCTTTGTTCTCCCTAAAGAAAGAGCTGGTATACATCACCTCAACTGAATCAGGCTTCTGACATATCTTATATGCTTATGTGTCAAACAGGAAATGTTGAAAAATAGCCTAAATTACTGTCCTAAAGTACTTGCAGTTTGCATTAGCTCTTTAAACAGATGTGTTGCTGCTAGTGTTACTTTTATTTACATTTCTGTTTACACAAACTGATACTTAACTGGAATTCATGCTGGGCATCCATTAATGTCTTTCCATATAATCCAAAACCGTAACAGATGTTATTAGGCTTCAAAAAGGATTAGGGAATTTTTTTTTCACCATAGACAAAAATATCTTACTAGTCTGGGCACTAAACCCATTAAGAAGCCAAACTGATCCATACAGCCATGAAAAAATGTGAGGGAAAATGAAGTTATTGATGGTTGTATGTAAAGTTATATATTCTGAATGCATATATGTAAGATATATGCTATAAAGAGAACCTACAAATTTTACAGAAAAGTGTTTTGTTCTGATTTTACCATTCTCCTTATGAGAAATAATGATCTAACGTCTGCTGTGCAGTCAGAGAAAGCTTTCTGTCTGTCACCTGTTCACTATAGTATTTGCCACAGTGTGTAGTTATTAGGAATAGGTGGAAGAAATCACACCCCTTAGCTTTAGGAGCCTGACCTCAGTGATTAGGCTCCCTACACTCGGTGAAGAAAGGTGGATATTTTCAAGGGGCTATTCAGAATACCTGTATCAGCCAGTAATTAGGATTCCCTCTTCAGTCCTTTGAATTGCCTCTAAATGTAACTTTCTCTGTTAATAGGGTAGAGAGCATAAAAGTCCTCAGGCCTGGCAATGTGAACATCCTCTTCTGCTACTTCATGCTCTTTCAGAGGGGCTGAGGGGAACCAGCTGTGAATAAATCTTTTTAATGTCATGCATGTAGTTTATAGACACTAGATAACACAGTTACAGTTTAGGCAACTGTTGATAAGTCTGAAAGTTTTCCTTTCTGGCTACTTTTAGAAGATATGTCTTTACCCATTATTATTCATGGATAAATTTCTCTGATTCAACATTCTTGTCCTTCATAGACTTACCTATGTAATGGAAACTCATGGACTTGTATTGAATTCACAAACTGATTTTGCTCAGGCCACTAGTGAATGTGAGAATAAGTGCACCCCTTTGAGACAATGTTAAAACTCAGCACAGTCTTAGCCAATATAAGGCAGTAAATGTTTATCTGTTCATATATTCATATTCATACAAATATTTTCAAGCCAACATTCTCTTTCACATGTTCATAACAGCAAAATAGCTACAAGTTAAAAATATGTAACCAATTGAAAGGAATAATTCTCAGTTCTGTATATTGAAGTACTTGAAAAAAATTCCTAAGTATCTGCTGGATGAATTCTGGAAAATAAAGCAAATTTAAATTCCATCATTTAACAGAATTTCAACAAATTAGATATGTATGTTAAATTACTGACCACTTCATACAAATTTGCTGAATAATATTTCACAAGCAAGGGAAAGAGTTGCTGAAAATATTGAGGTAAGTGAACAAGCTAAAGTTACTGAACAAGCTGAAGTAACTGAACTGTGTAATTAGAAATGCTTATTCTGAGAAAAAATATACTACTCCGGCTGAATACAATAGGATTTGTTGTAAACCTAGAGTTCCCAATACGTACAGTATTGCAATGTTCCAAAGACATTAAAGAGTTCGAAAAGGCTGTAAAATATTCAGTACTAAAACTTACAGCATTATTATCAGAAAAATGTTTTATCTATTTTGGGACCTGCAATAAGCTGTACAAGAATTTTCCCCCTCAGTGCCAGTAAACCAGTACCATCTAACACCAAATGTAATTAGTTACAAATTGGCTGTTACAACTTAATTAAACTTCCTTGCCTCTCTGCTGCTTAAGCAACATGTAGATTCTTTTATGCACTTGCCAATTAGTGCATGGGGATTCTGCTTTCTAATTGGATAAAAAAGTAATAAACTGAGCCGTGTGCTGTTGATATCCAGAATCAACTTTGTTAAAAAAATAGTAGAGACAGGTTTAATGCTTCAAATATTTGTCTCAATTGAAATTGATTAAAACAATTTGAGGTTCCATTAGATATAGATACAATCCTTTTGTTAACAAAGTCCATCTGGTCTAAGAAAGAAAATTAAGATTCACTAATTGAAATTTGGAAGCTTTTTTCCAAACATGCATAATTCATAGTGACAGAAAACAGAAGCTGCTATTCACCACAAACTGTCAAGTAGATGAATGTTTCATTTAGATGGAATTTAAGATTTCACCCAGCAAGAATCTACAAATGCTTATAGTAAGTCACAGTCTGAGAAAAGAAAATCTGTTCTCTCTTTACTGGCACAGTATGAAAATCTTCTCTTTTTCACTATGAAGCCATCTTAACCTTAAATGGTACCACATTTGACCTTTCTCATTGCCAGTACTGGAAGGATCTTTCTAGACCATGAGCATTATTCAATTGTGCAATCCTGCAAATACGTTAGCCACTGATTCTCCTTTTTTTAACTTGTCTCATATTTACAGAATGCTGCTTTTGTGTCAGGATATATTTCCATTTTATAGGAGGGCTAAATTTAAGTATTCCTCTCCTTGGTTACTTTTCTTCCCTACTGCCCTGTATTCTGTCTCTCAAAAAACAAACTCAGATCGGATTATTTATTCAGTCTACAAAGTGGTGCCATGAACAGTTGAATTAAAGCAACTGAGGAGATTGCAACCTCAAATGAAGACTGGGAACAAGTAGCTGCAGAGAAGATGGGCCAGGAAATTTTAGGTCACTGTGACCATCATACATTTCATATTATAGAACTATGGCAAGACTTTAACATATATCCTCTCTGCTTCAGCTTTCCACCAAACTCTGGGATAGCCACAGGGTTTCAGGTATGATATTTACCTTTATTCATAATTTCTGAGTTGCTTCTTTATTGTCTTGACATTTTTAAACATGAATGAAACTGTTACTTTTTCATGAAGAAGTTTAGAAAGCATCTTGTATCAACCACATTGTTCAACTCAAAGAACTTTTAGCTTCTAATGCATCTTTGCTTGCATAAACATCTACAAAATAATGAAAGTTTGGCCTTTATGGAAGTCACCAGCAATTCTATCACTGTTTATATTAGTGTTATGTTTTGTTACCCATATATCATTCACTATTTTTAGGAAAAAAACCTAATAATCAGTTCTGAAACATAGTAGTTATCAAGTGGTGATGGGGGTAAGAAACTGGTGAAAGAGATGTTATAATTGAAATTTTCTCTTCTGCTTTACAGTATGCTCTGGATGTATTTTGTATTGAGAGAGCTTTGCTGAGCTGAGAGAAATAATCACTTGAGTCAATATACTCAGGCAAGAAAAAAAATCAAAGCAATAGCACTCTGAGGGAAGCACAGGTGTTTTCTGTTCTCAGTGAACCACCTGCTTATGAATACACACAGTGACGGTAGCAGAAGTGAGGTCTAATTTGATGATAATTCAAAGATGAGAAAAATTATTAAGAGGACAGGTATAAATAACTGCTGTAGATTCAACAAAGTCACATCATAGAGTGGAAAACAATCCTTCTTCGGTCTACATAGCTACTGTGAGGCATAAACACTCAAAATTAAAAAATACAAGGACATTACAGGACCTGAAGAATAAGATTTCAGCCAGCGGCGATATGGAAGATGCCTGACCTAATTCAGGTATTTACCCAACTGCATCCACAAAGAATTCCATAGTGGCTAATTTACCCTATTCCTCAGGTACCACTTCCCATCTAGAAAAACTTATCCTGTGCTTCTGGGATATGAAAGATTTAAATCTTTTTTTTTTCTCCCCTCTCTTGGACACAGAGGATTGATCGTATATGATCTATAAGCCAAGAATTTTCTTTTTCTTCAGTTTTTCAGTGGCTGTACATACATCCTGACGACAGCAAACATGTTATTTAAGAATCAATAAAACGAAATTAATAACAGCAATTATTCACAAAAATTAGTATATCTTATGTATGAAAAAGTTCTGATTATTAATAATTTTGGACTGAACAGGATAGAGATATTTTTCAATAGTATTCTGTTCACTCATTAACATTTCCTTCACAACTGAGGTGCATTTATAAAGCCCCGAAAAAAAAGCTGAAAGATTGCTCAAAGCTTATCTTGCCCCAGGAAATAAAAGGATTTCTCTACTTTCTCAAGTGTAATTTTCTCTAGAAAGTGTTATATCCCTCTTGGTTTTTATACATACAGGGCCAAATTCAGAAAGTTGTCATCTGAGATATATTTTAGATTTCTCTGATATGGCTATTTAAACTATGTAGCTGGTAGCTAGAAAAAGAGCATGTTTGGTACTGAGCACAGATGAGAGAAACAGAGAGAAGTTCTCAGCCTGCATTACTCAGAAGCCCCACATATACAAATAAGAGATAAGACACTCTAACTCAAAATATCCTTTATGTTCTAATTTTGTGTGACATACAGCACCAAGTAGGGGAGCAGAAGAAACCTGCATTCTGTGATGCAAGTCGTTGGGTTTTAAATGGGATTTTTTTTGTAAGTTGGTTTTGTTTGTTTGTTTAATTTTTAGATAACATTGATTATTTCATGGGTTTTAGCTGTATTTTTGTACTAGTGGAAATATGGTCTGCATGACCTAAAAGCCAGTTACACTCTTCTACTTCACTGAATAGAAGGATGTTTCCAAGGGAACCACTTGCAGTCCTGTCATCTGGGCTGTAGCCATTTAGCCACTGCTACCTTGAATATATTTGAATATATTTTCTCACTCCTTGCAAATTCTCTGAAAGGTTTCTTTCCTTTGTGGCCCCAGACTCACTTGCTACCCGCCCACCCTCCTGCTCTTTTTTCAACGCTTTCTTGCCAATATGAACTCTATAGCAAAAAGCGAATACAGGCCTTTTCCACCACAAGCATTTTAATTGCCACACACTGCTGTCAGGCTATGGAAGACCGTAGCTAGATTCCTACTGCAGCCTTAATGAAGTGGCAAGTGGCTTAGTATAAAACTAGCATCATGGTTACCACCAAGTGGTATTATTAATGGAGTATACAAATCTAGTTTTCTCACCTTAACTCATAACCATCAGTCTGAAGTTAATCACCCATTTTTCTCTTCTATGTCTTTATGGACTGACCTATTTTTAACTACTTTCAACAAAAAAAAAAGTAATAATCCAATATTCAAAAATTAAACCTCTAAAACAGATTTTCTGAACAGATACATTCCATTTGTGACGTGACTTGAGGTCCCAATTTCAATTCTTGATTAAATATACATATTTTACAAGTTGCATAGAGAACTAGTAGATGGCCAGTAGCAATGATTTATTACAGACCTGTCTTTTACAAAATATGTCTTTCCACTGCTATTTACCCCAGCAGCTGTCAGCAGGGAGAGATTGCTTTTAGTAAGCTACAGTCTAAGTATCAGTTCCAAGTACTTGGATAAGAATGGTCTGATTATTCAATACACCTAACACCAATGCTGACTGTGTTGAAAGCACAACCACTACCCTTCAAAACCAATATAAATTCTCCCATTCACCTCAAAGTTTTGTATTGGACCACAGACTTGATCCTGAAGAATGGGAAAGCATTTCACTAAACCTATTGGATGATCAAAGTTCAAAGTGTGATTGGAGTTCTTCTGGATCAGGGTTGTTGTATGTTCCTACAGAGAGAACATGCATTGATACATCCCACAATAGGCAAAGCCTCTAGTTATTCTTCAGACGTAATATGGGCTATTTCCATACTGTTTTTAAGAAAGAGGCAAAAAGTTTCTCAGTTCCCTCAGAAATCATTCAATAATATCAGCTGGAAATATGACAGGATAAATTTCTCATTGGCTTCATCCTCAAGATTTGTTAAAGGTCAACTGTTTTTTCTTGGTAGCCTGAAAATGAATTGAGACAAATTACTGACCATATCTTTGCAGCCAAAAGCATCAAACTCAATGAAACGGATGAAATCCAACTGAATGCAGAGCCTACACTGTAGGCATATAAATTGGAGCTACCTGTCTGGAATTCCTTTATGGTTACTGAACAGTTGACTCGAGGACAAAAAGTTGCATCACTGTGAACTGCAAAAATGTTGTCTCCGCTATAGTTTCTTGTAAAGCTGCAAAGGTTAAGCACAGTGAAGATCCTAATGGCGATTGCACCCTTAGAGAGAAAGTGAGAAAGGCAGTCAGACAGCCTCATTCACAAGCCGCTGAAACTCACAAAGTAGGCCTGGTCTTACAAGGAACTCACCACTGAAAAGGGTTGTGAAACACTGGAACAAGCTGCCTGTTGAACTGTTTGAGTCACCATCCCTGGAGGTATTTAAAAGACATGTAGATGTGGTGCTTAGGGACATGGCTTAGTGGTAACTTGGCAGTGCTAGGTTTACTGTTGGACTTGATGATGTCTCTTCCAACTGAAATGGTTCTATGGTTCTATTTTTCTATGAATAAGGCCACAGAGCATTATTAGACTGCCACACTATATACTTTGCAATTAAGATACCATAATTGCAGGAACTGAAGGCAAAGACTGAATAGATAATATGAGCTAAGCTTTCAGCTGACAAAAATGTGCCTCTAGTTGTTTGCAGAGGCCCATACCATCACATATGACTGGAAGACTGGTAATCTATTGTTCCATAATAACTGAAGTTTGTGAATCAATGACCAAATGCCTGTGTCAACAATATATCTTTATTTCAAGACCTGAATCCAAGACAACAAATACTGGGGAACTCAACCCTATTAACACTATTCCTTTATTTCTATGACCTTGCATGTCATCACCCAAAAAAGTTCCCATGGTCTTACAATTCCCATTTCACTTAAATCAGCTGCAGCTGATAAATAAATAGAAAAAAATAATTAATAAATATAATCATTTTAGCTGGCAAAGCATGGTGAAAAACGGAAAATTGCAAAGGTCACTGTATTGATTGCCTGCATTACAAGGCAGTAAGTAATATAACATTGCACATTAACTTCCAACCAGATTTAGTTACTGGAATAGAAATCTGAAAACTTGTAGATAGATTCACAGGGTGTGTGTGTAAATATGATTTTTATGTTCCTTCATTTCCTTCATATTTTTTGCCTGTGAGCTGGAACACTGTCCTACTGTGACTCTGTCCTTACTTTAAATATCATGTGCAAATATTTACATGAGCCTCAGTGAAGCCAAATTCCAGGTCAGATCATGCTGGATATTGCTGCTGTACTTCATATCCTGAGGAATCGATGGAGATCCTTATATGCACTTCTTTAAGATGCTGTGCTTCTTTAAGGTACATACGTTCTTTTAAGGTGCTGTGATACTTCTTATGTTTTGTGGTTTTTTTTTTTAAACCAAATAAAAAAAGATTAGTGGTGCAGACTGTTTGGTGTAGAGTACAAAGCTGTTCTGGCTCAGAACCTGGTGGGACTACACCTCATTAAAGCAAAAGAAGGTTAAGACCACTTTCCAGCTTGCAAGATCAGATTTTGCAGAAGGCATTTATAAATGAATTATTATCCCTAACTAGTTAACTATATTAATACCCATTCCCACTCTTGTCAGGTATGAGGCTGTCAACAGATTAACTCTTAATACTTAGCAGGGGACCTGTGAGCCAGTCGTCAAGTGTTTTAGTATTTACCAAGCTGGAGTGAACTGACATCTAGCAACCAGAGCCCCTAGATGTGGCCAACTCCAATTGATCATTGCTGTGGCTTTAAGATGGGAAAAATCATGAGAGTAGGATTAGAAGAGTAGCAGACACAGCTGACTGCAATGCTCTGATTTGTATAAAGATTCTGATAGAAGTGATGAGATAGAAGAAAGAACAGTATTGGCTGTGCTGGTGTGAGTGACACCCATTGGAATCTGAGAAATTATTTAAGTCTAGGTCTTAATGTGCAAGAGTGCCAATCTAGTGGAACCATATATTTGTGCTAATTGGGATTCTTCAGTTCTGAAGGCCACTGGTCTCACCACATAAAGAACAGAAGCAGAAAAAATATTCTCCTAGACCAAATCGAGTTATCAGACATTATACTTATAAGTAATTATATATACAACTACAAAAAAAATTTGCACAAGCTGCTCAACCCTCTTCAGTCTAAGATCTGACAAACTATCCTAAAATATTACTAAATTTAGTCTACTTTTAGTTCAAATACATTAAAAAATTCTCCAA
>VXBJ01006458.1:3705592-3813278 GCA_013400055.1 Nycticryphes semicollaris | reverse complement strand
ATAAAATAAAATAAAATAAAATAAAATAAAATAAAATAATAAAATAAAAATTAAATAAAATAACCGCTACCAAACAACCTAAAAACTGTGCTTACATTCACTCTCAGAAAATTCTATTTCTGTTATACTGAGTGTATATTTCCCATTTAAAATCTAGGGGAATAAACTTCTACCTTTTCAGCTACTTATTTTGCTTTCTTATGTTCATAAGTAAGAATGAAGCTTCACATGGATAAATTAATAAAGTCTCAATCTCTGATTCAATTTCCTCAAGGCTTTATTACTGAAATGTATCTGGGCATATTACAAGATAGAACATTAATGAAGAGTAGACAGTATTATTAGCTAGTCTGAAAATATCATGTATATTCATAATATTTCTTTCTTCAGCTTGAGCCAAGTACAAAAGCCAAGTACAGACCATTTCTGTCATGTGGGCAGTTTTAATCAGCCTAATGTGAAAGGATGAGGCTTAACTCCATTTTGTTTTCAGAGCCCTGCTTCAATGTGGTATGTGAAGTGATGGTCTTGAGTTCTGCTGTTTTGCAGATGTAAGGAGAGATGACATAGTGGTGTCCTATGTCTCTGGACTTCTGTAGGACCAGCTCATCTCCAAGCAGATTATGTACCCATTTTGTGGAAAGCAGCAGTCCCAACGGACGTTTCCCTGGCTACCAGGGCATGAATATCTGAGAATGCATGAATAACTGGCACTATCCCACTACCCCCATACACCCTGGCAGCGTTCCTGCTTGAAGGGCCAAAACTGGTTAGCAGGAGGTTGAGCAACATGAATTTGCCTTATTGAAATAATGACATGTTTTCTTACTTAAAAATAAAACCTGTTCATTTTACTCAACAAGAGAGGCATTTTTGTTCAGTAAGACATAAAGATTTTTTGTCATAGCCATTGCAGTACTGTGAAACGTTTATTCAGCTGTCGATGCTCTACCATCGCTTCATAAAATTCCTCTATTTAGTTGCTAACCAGTAACTGCAGTAACAATTAAGCATGTTCCTTTCAGCTGGATAATTAAATGCCAAAAAACCTCACCACTCAATATGTAATTCACTCAAGATCTTGTTGTTTGAAGGGACTAGTGTTCACAGATAGGATGGATTGAATTCCTAACAACATCTGGCATGAGCAATGGGCTTGGCTGTCTCCGTAATAGCATTACATTCATGGTAGGAATGACAGCTAAATGTAGAGAGATGGATGGGCCTTTTCTCTGAAGTGGCAGATTCATGGTTGTAGCCTAATGAATCAGTATGTTGTAACCCCTGGCCATGTACATACTGGCCTGTTGGTAGTGACAAGCTGTATCAGGAGGTCCAGAGTAAATTGTAATTGTCAGATCTAATGGAGAAGGATGCTGTCTTATAAGTTACTGGGAAAGCTGAATACAGTTTCCATTCCAATAATCTGGATCAAAACACTTCCTGATCGCCTTGGTCAATTTATTCTGTCACTTAATTAAACAAGAAGTATTACAAGTCTCCACAGTAAAGGACAAAAGGAGACTCTTTAACCTTGGAAAAAACAAATTTAGATGTTAGATATGAAGTAAAGTTTCTTTTTTAATAGGATCTGAGTTTATAGAAGATTTAGAGCACCTATGTGCTTTAAATGTTCATGGATGTCCTCATTTTGTAATGTTTTCTACAATGAAACCAGTGAGAATGAAGGATGCTCAGTGCAAGCCGGCTTTGACAGCATCCTACAATCAGACACAAAAAAAACCTGCTTAAAAATAATAATTCTTCTAATGTCCAAATGGTTTAGATGATGATGCAAGTCCTAAAGAAACAGCATTTCAATTAATAGATTAAAAAGAGCATTTGCTGGATCTCTATATGCTTCTGGTAGATTGAGAGTGGGGGAAGGGAATGCAGATAAAATAGCAACAAAACAGAAGAGGTTTTGTTGTGGGTTTATTTTGGTTTTTGGTTTTTTTTTTAACTATCTTCTGCTTAGCAATTAGCTATAAGTGATTGCTAGGCTTTTTTTTTTTTTTTTTCAGGACTCCAAGGACACAGATGAGAAATAATAGATGATTTAAATGTACACTATTGACACTTATCAATATGATCCCTACCACCTTTTCTTAAATTGCACTACATTAATTAGCTGAAGTCTAGAAGGAATGATGCCTGAGTAGTCTGGGCTGAACAGGCTTGTCCCTTGAGAAATTAATTTGGTATATACGTGTCCATTATTAGCATTTTCCTGCCCCACTGAAATATATTGTGCTGNAAAAAATTCTCCAAGTGCCCTCAGTCCAGGCACTTGGTTTTTCTCCTTTAAGTATGGTCAGTTAACAATGTTAGCCAAACTGGCCTCATAAAGGGAATATATAGAACATATATAAATGAAAAACAAGTAAATTTGGTAAATTAACAAGGCATTGTTTACTTGTTAGTGAATGAAGGAGATGATTACTTATCAGATTTCAGACTATATAATTAAGCCAGATAAAAATAAAATAAAATAAAATAAAATAAAATAAAATAAAATAAAATAAAATAATAAAATAAAAATTAAATAAAATAACCGCTACCAAACAACCTAAAAACTGTGCTTACATTCACTCTCAGAAAATTCTATTTCTGTTATACTGAGTGTATATTTCCCATTTAAAATCTAGGGGAATAAACTTCTACCTTTTCAGCTACTTATTTTGCTTTCTTATGTTCATAAGTAAGAATGAAGCTTCACATGGATAAATTAATAAAGTCTCAATCTCTGATTCAATTTCCTCAAGGCTTTATTACTGAAATGTATCTGGGCATATTACAAGATAGAACATTAATGAAGAGTAGACAGTATTATTAGCTAGTCTGAAAATATCATGTATATTCATAATATTTCTTTCTTCAGCTTGAGCCAAGTACAAAAGCCAAGTACAGACCATTTCTGTCATGTGGGCAGTTTTAATCAGCCTAATGTGAAAGGATGAGGCTTAACTCCATTTTGTTTTCAGAGCCCTGCTTCAATGTGGTATGTGAAGTGATGGTCTTGAGTTCTGCTGTTTTGCAGATGTAAGGAGAGATGACATAGTGGTGTCCTATGTCTCTGGACTTCTGTAGGACCAGCTCATCTCCAAGCAGATTATGTACCCATTTTGTGGAAAGCAGCAGTCCCAACGGACGTTTCCCTGGCTACCAGGGCATGAATATCTGAGAATGCATGAATAACTGGCACTATCCCACTACCCCCATACACCCTGGCAGCGTTCCTGCTTGAAGGGCCAAAACTGGTTAGCAGGAGGTTGAGCAACATGAATTTGCCTTATTGAAATAATGACATGTTTTCTTACTTAAAAATAAAACCTGTTCATTTTACTCAACAAGAGAGGCATTTTTGTTCAGTAAGACATAAAGATTTTTTGTCATAGCCATTGCAGTACTGTGAAACGTTTATTCAGCTGTCGATGCTCTACCATCGCTTCATAAAATTCCTCTATTTAGTTGCTAACCAGTAACTGCAGTAACAATTAAGCATGTTCCTTTCAGCTGGATAATTAAATGCCAAAAAACCTCACCACTCAATATGTAATTCACTCAAGATCTTGTTGTTTGAAGGGACTAGTGTTCACAGATAGGATGGATTGAATTCCTAACAACATCTGGCATGAGCAATGGGCTTGGCTGTCTCCGTAATAGCATTACATTCATGGTAGGAATGACAGCTAAATGTAGAGAGATGGATGGGCCTTTTCTCTGAAGTGGCAGATTCATGGTTGTAGCCTAATGAATCAGTATGTTGTAACCCCTGGCCATGTACATACTGGCCTGTTGGTAGTGACAAGCTGTATCAGGAGGTCCAGAGTAAATTGTAATTGTCAGATCTAATGGAGAAGGATGCTGTCTTATAAGTTACTGGGAAAGCTGAATACAGTTTCCATTCCAATAATCTGGATCAAAACACTTCCTGATCGCCTTGGTCAATTTATTCTGTCACTTAATTAAACAAGAAGTATTACAAGTCTCCACAGTAAAGGACAAAAGGAGACTCTTTAACCTTGGAAAAAACAAATTTAGATGTTAGATATGAAGTAAAGTTTCTTTTTTAATAGGATCTGAGTTTATAGAAGATTTAGAGCACCTATGTGCTTTAAATGTTCATGGATGTCCTCATTTTGTAATGTTTTCTACAATGAAACCAGTGAGAATGAAGGATGCTCAGTGCAAGCCGGCTTTGACAGCATCCTACAATCAGACACAAAAAAAACCTGCTTAAAAATAATAATTCTTCTAATGTCCAAATGGTTTAGATGATGATGCAAGTCCTAAAGAAACAGCATTTCAATTAATAGATTAAAAAGAGCATTTGCTGGATCTCTATATGCTTCTGGTAGATTGAGAGTGGGGGAAGGGAATGCAGATAAAATAGCAACAAAACAGAAGAGGTTTTGTTGTGGGTTTATTTTGGTTTTTGGTTTTTTTTTTAACTATCTTCTGCTTAGCAATTAGCTATAAGTGATTGCTAGGCTTTTTTTTTTTTTTTTTCAGGACTCCAAGGACACAGATGAGAAATAATAGATGATTTAAATGTACACTATTGACACTTATCAATATGATCCCTACCACCTTTTCTTAAATTGCACTACATTAATTAGCTGAAGTCTAGAAGGAATGATGCCTGAGTAGTCTGGGCTGAACAGGCTTGTCCCTTGAGAAATTAATTTGGTATATACGTGTCCATTATTAGCATTTTCCTGCCCCACTGAAATATATTGTGCTGAACTGTGAAATACCTAAAGCAGAAGCCATTACACTGCAGACCATAATATATTCTGCAAAGCTCCAAAGAGTGCATTTTAACCAGCTCTGTGTTTGCACAATTTCTTGTGTGTCTGCTGTTAATATGTGATAATTCAACTCTGCCCCTTCGTTTCTCTGTCTCTAAGCACACTTAAAAGCATGATGATTTGTCTCAGGAGAAAAGTTGTTTCCTGATGACATATTTATTTATTAAGGAAGTGTATATAAGCTCTTGAGGAATACAGAAGCTCTTTTCAAGAGAAATCTCAAATCAAGGTAATTTAAATAACAACTGCATTTTGCCAGAGAAACTATAACTTGGGCACTGTATTTTCAAAAAAGACAGGACTGAGTTTTAGGTTCGCTAGCAATGAGTCCTCTAAGACTCCTGTAGCAACATCTATTTTATAAATTTTTAGATTGTGAGTAAATGTGTCTTTGCCCATAGGGAAATTTTATTCTTTTTTATAACCTGAAATTGCATCTTGCAATTCTTGTGAAACTGGCAGAGGAAATAATTACATACATGTACACACATTTATATTGGTTGCTGCTTTTTATTACTGTTAGTTAGATTGTACTACATAATTATTTACTTCAGCAATACTAAATGGTCAAAGCAATGGAGATTCTTATGTTTTGCCACTGTAGTCTGAGCGCCACAAATTATCAGAGCCAGAAACTCTGTTATTTTTTTACAAAACAGGCCTAAGAGATTGCAAAATTCCTATACGAGGTTTTAGAGAGATATGTCTTTGCACAGTGCTTGCAACCAGTCTGTTCAAATTTTGTGGTGTCCCCAGTTTCAGCAAGTGATGGCACAAGTGATGGCAAAGTGATGGCAGCTGCAGAAAGCAACAGACAAGTATCCACAGGCCTGAACTCCTCAGGTCACTGTCATGTAACGGGCTCAAAAGTCAGGAGGTAGAAAATTTGTAATTCTAAGTGGAACATTATTGAAATGTATTTGTTATTTATTAAGGTGAAATAGTTACTGAGGCACATTTTGCCCTGATTTCATGCTGGCACAATACAAAATACTGGCCACTAGTGGGATGGGTAAGGAATGGAGAAAACCCAAAAGATTTAAAACCCACTTCAAAGCATGCACTGATAAAGAAATATCCTGAATTAATACTGTTTCATGATTAGCATTTTAAAAGAGCTTCACACTCAGTAAGGAAGGATGCACAAGCAGTTGTCACAACATTTAATGAACTATTTCTCTTTTTTAAAATTAAAGTGGTGTTAATACGATGAGTGGTGAAACAGGTGACCACTATTTGCAAAATAGTGGTTTAACTTTTTTTTTTTTAAAGTTGATCCAAGTTCAACAGCTCATTTTCTTTTTCTAATCCTTGAAGTGTGTTGCAGAAATATACTATGGAATGGCATCTTGGATTATGTTAATTGAGATTTTTTAGTTTATTGAAAATGTCACTTCATAGAAACCAGGAGAACACTGAACTTCTTCTGAAAAGCTTACACCAGGTGGCAAGAGGGAAATAATGCCTGGAACAAAGCGACTGTAAAGAAAAAAATGAGTTTAATATGGAAAGGTTAGATTGAAATTTGTTGCACAATTACTAAATCTAATCCATGAACAGGTGACATCCTGAGATGACATATCTGAAACGTTTTCCTTCTATAGCAAAATAGGAATTGTTTTCTCCTACATCTGAATAGCTTTTCTTCTGCATTTTTTTTTTATCTATATACTTCTGTATTGTAAATCACCTCTTCTGTATGTTTTAAGAAATCATGACAGTTTTTGATGACAGAGTAATCTTCTGAATTTGACCAGACCTTCAAGAAATTTGGAGGCTAGTTTCAGAGCTCTTGTGAAAAACAAAATATTCCACTGATGTGTTTAAAGAAATTTAATGAAAGATGGTCTGTATTTATCTTTCCTTTATACTACACTTTATATACTTAAGTCATCTGTTAATCTACAAGGTCAGCTTCTGGTCTGCTAAGGTTTTCAGGAGGGCAGTGTAATTTCTCTTTTTTGAGTGAAAGAACACATACTCTGAAAAAAATTTTAGCATAATTGCCTTGACTGAAGAAGAAATTTTACATTTTAATTTATTGCTTTAATTATGAGGCTGGCTTCAACCTACATTAATTCTGAATTTTACCCTTTGATTTAATATTAGATACCAAAGAACCTTCTGCACTTAAGCTGAAGGTTGAAGAACTTGTAAATTTTCCTTAAAATAACATTACTAGACTGTTTGTTTTACAGATGTAAATGTTGACAATGATTCACAGATGGTTATAGGACACAAATTACTCCCTATATTGATTTCTTATGAAATCTAGGTCATTTCACCAAAGCTGAATAGAGGCAAGAGTATTCACATCTGCTTAAATATAAGGTCAAACAAGTTGACTTTTTAACTCAAGTTAGCTAAAATTGCAGCTACTTCAGGAAATATATTTTTGGAACTCTATTTGATATGAATTAGAATTCTTTCATGTATTTGTTGCCCAAGCTTGTGTCTTCTTACTGCTAGCATTTGTCACACCACAATGTTCCAGGATCACCACTTTCCCATGCAGAATTACAACATGTTCCTATTTAATTAGGAGTGGCATCTCTTACTGCAATGCCAGCAACAATTCTAAACAAATACCATCTCCTGCAGTCTTTTGTGTGCAATTAACTGAAAGGTACAGAAGGAGACTTCATATCCCATGGTGTTCTGGGAGGAAACACTGTCCCATTAAAGGTTGCATTCAATTGTTTTTTCTGTCACTGAGAAGGCCTTGTTCTAGCTGAAAAACAGTACAAATTTCTATTCTAATAATGGGTGGAGTTGTAATTGCAACAACTCATTGTTAACAGATGCCACAAGGCAAGGCTATATGTGAGCAGCAGGACATTTTAAATCATATTTGCCCTACAAGTCTCACATTTTCAAAGCAAAAAATTGCTAAGTATGTATCTCGTTGAATTAGCTTTTTTAGTATTCCATTGCTTGTCACTGTGGTTTAGGTGCTTCATCACAACATTACTTACTTCTCAATACTCATCATGTCTTCTTAGTCTCTTTTTGGGTTTTTGTTATCGTTTTTTTTTCCTTTCAGAAAATGGTTTTCACCTTCCCCTTTGGGTACCACCATTATCAAGATATCAGCGTGTTTCTGGGAATTGTTTTGCTCTAGCTATTTCATTTTGCTTGGGATTTGCAGTAACAATATGTGATACACTTTGGGGTATATGGTGTAGAGCTCATTGGTTTTCAATGACAATTGCCAAAGTTTAGATTGTATTTTTCATATTGTTTGTTGAGCCCTGAGTACCTTCAACATCTTCAAATTTTGGCAAATCAAAATTGTTAGTTAATAGCATTGAGTGTTAATTTACAGCAAACTTTTATATATAGGGTGAGTTCATCCTGGAAAATCAATAAAAGGACTTGTGTTTATTGCTAAGTCTCACTACCAACACTGATATGTTTAGGAAAAAAAAATGGAAAGGGACTGAAAAAACTTTAGTTATATTGCTCTTTCAGTGGAAAATACTTCCATGGAGGCAAACGCAGTACAGAACAAAAAGAAGTGTTCTTACAAACTCTTTTTTATGGGGGGAAAGAAAAATGTTTTTAAATCTTTTGGATAAATTATTAGTAATGAAGTGAGAGATAAACTCCTATTCTAGGTTTAGGCCTACTCCATTGACATGGTAGTGCAAATATTCAGCTGATATCATATCTAATCTGCAGCCCTGAGTCATTTATGTAAGCACCAAATTGGAAAGGAAGAGGAGGCTTAAATGCGCTCTTGTGTCCATAGATTCCCACTGACTTGTTTCAGGGAGGAATCAGCCACTTATCTTTCATACTGTAACAGGGAAGCCAGGCAGCTCAGGACAGCTCTAGGTGTTGCTTGCCAAGCCCGGGATATTTCCTGCTCACGTCTTCCATCCTCAATAGAATATCAAATGTAGGAAGACTGGGCTAAATATAGCACTGTATTTTGTCAAAATAGTAGAACATATTTCTTAATTAAAAGAAGTGGAGTTGGGTACACAAAGTCAACTACAGTTGATCATTATTAACCTCAGTGTCTTCACCACTACAATCACAGACTAAAAAAATTGCTTTTAGGTGTGGCAAAGGAATAAAAAGTTCCAGATATTGTTGTGATGTAAAGGAACAAGTATTTTGGATGGGATTAGTGATATGATGTACATTTCTATATACAAACTAGCTGTCTAAACTTACTTTATAACCAGTGGTACATAAAGCATAGGAGTCTAGACTTAGCTGCATTATCTTCACAGCTACTCCAGATTAACTTGTGGCTGTCAGCTGCTTAGCTACAGACATGTAGTTCTGTTTGAGATGTCTGGGGTATCACAGACATAAACCCAGGGCTGGCAAATTCAGTGTAAGATTCTGGGGCAGGCATGCACCACGCTGGACCAACAACTGGAGTTTGGCTTCACAAGTGGTGAATTCTACCCACAGCAAGTGAGACAAAGATTTTGCCAAAGCTGGGGAAGTAGGTTGTTTTTCTTCCTTCTTTCATATTCTTTCGTCATAGTAAATGTGGGGTTTGCTGTCAAGTTACCAAGATTCATAATGAAAGAGGTAGAATGGTGTGCACATACATACAATTGTCCTGTGCTAGTATATTCAGGCATGGCACAGAAGGATTTATGCAGGATCAATATAAACACGTATATATACATGTTAAAACTCTCATATATATATCAAATTATTTAATTCATTAGAAACCTTTAAACTTTTTTTTTCCAAAAAGCCCTGCTATTCCATCTTCTAAAATGTCTTCAGCTGATCAAAATTATTCATTAGCAATTTTTTCCCAGTAGTTTCCCCCTCAAGTGAGAGATGCAATTTCACTTTGCCCGACTCTTGCTTATTGACAGGAACAAACTCTCCTTTTTCCATGCAGATCACTAATTAGAAGTACTTTCACACTTGTTTGATTCCACATGCTACGAAGTTATGTGTTAAACTTTCAGCGACATGTACAAAAAGTTTTATCAAACAAGCACTGAGTGTCTGATTCACCAAATTCAGCAGTCCACTTCAGACGTCCATCCTGGACAATCTTTTGGTCTTTTTGCCATATTTTGACAAGGATGCAAGAAAGTATCAGAGTCTCCTAAGAAGCGTATTTTGGAGAGAGATCATATTGCAGTCTCATAAGGATTCTCTATTCACTTGCAGATCAAATTCCCCATCTTTGCAAAAGGAACACTGTCAGAGGGTAGTGTTTTCATGTTGTCATTAATTTCAAGTGGCTCCTATCTGAGCAAAATCTAGTTGTCAGCTTTGACTTCAGTGGTAAATGGGATAGGAACTGAGCACCTTTCTAGATATTGCTTGATATTTTCTGGTCTTATATGTTTTTCTTTAGCCAGGAATTTCTAATCACTGTTTAAAAACCAACCATAATGAAGTTTTAATGAAGCCTGAACCTCATTAGTCAAAAGTAAACAAAGGTTTCCTCTCAGAAATACCTTTTTTTCCCTAACAACTATTTCTAATCCAAGTAAATTAATTTTCCAGTCTTTACTTTTAATCCATTCTGGAATCTTAAAATTAATTTTCTCTTTAATATAACTTTAAATTGGCTTTTTCTTTTCTAACTCCCCAGACAACCAATATGCCAGCCAAGTTGGTCATATATAATAACTTCTTATATGAATCTTGGTAATGGCGAAGTCCTTCAGCACTCATCTTACTTAGAGAAAAAGTAACTACACAAAAGCATGCCTAAAGACAGACTGCTGCAGAGGTGCTGAAAACTATAAACAAAAATGAAAGAAAGATGAAAAAAATTGAAGTGAAGTGAGCAAAGGGGTTATGGGGAAGCTGGGAAAGCTTAATTTAGCAAAGGTTTAAGAGTTTTGAATAATAGAAATACAGAGGGAAAAGTAAACAGGAGAAAGGTATTGTGAAAATAAAAGTGACTGTTGAGAAAGAGACATGGAAAGTGAGGCTAGCGGCAAGGAAGTGAAAAAAAAAAAAAGGTGTGGAACAGTGAATTATCTGGAGATTCTTATCCTGTACAGTAATTTACGAAGACAGAGGCTGCTTTCCTTCTGTACTCTTCTGGTTTTGCAAATGTGTACAGCTAAAGTCAAGTGGCTGTAAAACAAGATGTCCTTGCCCTGCTGTTACCACTCCATCTAAGCACACCCAGCCTCATTTGGCAATTGAGGTAAATACAGAGGTGGGAGCTGTTTTCAGTCTGACAGATTATCTATGCCAGAATTCCCAGCTGTTGAGAGAATGGACAGCAGGGAGCTGAAACAGGAATTAAAGAATCATAAACTAGATACAACTTAAAACTGGGGAAAGTAAAAGCTACTATCAGGATTTCCTACCACTTTTGTTGTGGTCAAGTTTAAGATTCCCAGCAAAAAAAAGACAGGCACAAAGAAAGGTTCAGGTCTGAAGAGCGACTGGGCTGTGTGACAAATGAAAAAATCTTGATACTGATGAATGCTAATATTTTTAAGATTGTAAAACTTAAAATCAGTGTGTACATTTCCATGGATAAAATTCTAACTACTCAGTTCTTCACTGTATCACAATGTACTGTGTAGGCACACCTTCACAAAAACATTACAGAAGACAAAAATATTAAAAAATAAAAAAAATACCACAAAAAATTATTAAAAAAATACCACAAAAATGAACAAATGAACTGACTTAGAGGTAGGAAGCAGACGCTGGGAATAAATGGTTATTTCCTACCCCTGGAGGGAAGTATCACAAGCACTTTGTTATTGACCACATTCCTAAAAGATCGGGAAAAGGAGGTGAGCTGCAGAATGACAGTTATTTAGGATAGTAAGAAGAATGGCAGACTATGAAGAAATCCATATAAATATTCAGTGACTGGGCACCTAAGTGACAGGTGAAATATATTGCAGATAAACATAAAGTGGTGAATATAAAACAGGCTTTGAAAAAGGAGTGATTAAATAATTGTAGAAAAAAAAAATAGAGATTGCTGGGCTCTACAAAATCGTGAATGTCATGGAGTCTGATAGATGTGGGTAGAGGTTCACAATCTCATCTTCTGGAAGACTCAGGAACCATCGGATGAACCTGGTGGGATTCTTGCTCTACGTGAAAGAAAGGTCTTCTCCCAGGTAATGGTAGACTTTTGGGACTCCATATCAAGGGATATTGAGGCTACAAAAAGCTCATGTGCACTTGAAGGAAAACTGGTCTAGAAAAGAAATTCTTTGAGGTTTATAAGTGGACAAACCACCGTATTGTCAGGAAATCTTTTGACATGAAAATAGCTGAAGAATAACATTATATATATTTGTTTTGTCCCTATTTTTATCAAAGCAACCACTATCCAAGCAGAACACAGAGCTAGACAAATCTTTGGTCTGAAACACAAAAGCATATCTGACATTTACAATTTAAGTTAAAAAGCTTAATAGCTTACTATTTACATTACGCTTAATATTTACATTTACTGAAACTGAATGATCAAAATCAGTCTAGATTATTGTGCATTAAAGTTCACAATAAACTTTGGTACTTTTGACATATGATAATTCATCTCAGACTACTAGCTATCTGAGGTAGAGTTTTGCCAGCATCACTGTCATCATGGTCTCTGTGCGCAGGTTGAATATTTATATACTGTTAAACATATATTTTTAGCTACCTTTCCAGATGTTGCTGGTATTGTTAGGATTTTAGTTTGGGTTGGTTTTTGGTTTTTTGTTTTGTTTTTTTTTTTTTTTCTGGCAGACGACAATAGGTTATTTGTGTTAGGAAGTGCTGCATTTCAATACCAGGAAAAGCTAGTTACACAAAAAAGGATTTATGCTATTCTGTTTCAAAGGAGCAAAGCGGCGTAAATGTTGAGACACTCTAGGACCTTAGATTGTCCTCTAGGACACGTTTATTGGATTAATAGTAATTCTGACAATAATTTACTCTGAGACAATGAATGCCTCAATAGGTAGTAATAACAACTGGATTCTTCTTCCCACCCTTCACCCCCCCACCATATGCTGAAGTTCTAGGCAAAAATTATTTGGCTGGTTGAAGTTCTAGGCAAAAATTATTTGGCTGGTGGCCTGATTGTATCACTAAGGCCCAGGCTCAGAGTACAGAGCTTTCAGTACCCCTCTAATCAAGAAACCTATGAATCATAGCCCGTGACAGTAAGTAAAACTCTATGTAAAGCTTCACATAAAACACACAAGTGACATAGAAAGCAAGTAAATATAAGGAAAATAACACGCATTTCAAAAACAATATAGCTATTTATTTTTCTAAACATAGTAACAAATATTATTTTTCAAGGTAATTAACCTCTGCTCATTTTCTAAGGAAAACTATTGACATTTATATTTTGTAAAACACTCATAAAAATCCCCTAGCACCCTTTATGACTAAAAGTATTGTGATAACCAGTTCACCAACAGCCATGCACATTATTCAAAGCACAGCATTTAAAGCAAGACATGTATTTCTGGCAATTCGTTCCTATTGTAATTTTCAGGGGTGATTTTTAAAGGCAGACAAAGTAGCCTACTATCAAGAAATGCAAGACATGGCAGTACAAAATTATATATATGAAAATACAATTTGCTGAAATTAGAGCTCACAGGCAAGAAATGTTTCCTGATTAAAATAGTCAAATTTTACTGGCAACAGTGATGAGTCTAATTTTCTTAGTATTCTATTGGAAAGTAATGGAAACTGGAAGCAGAAAAAATTCCTCTAATCCTAAAAAACTACACAAGGGTCAAAGTCAATTTGTATTTTATATATGAAGCCAAAAGTAGGAAAAGGCATAAAACTCTACATAAACTTACACAACTTGTGAATGGAAGGCTTTATTTTCAAATTCAATGTTCTTTTGTCCTGACCTTTTCTTCAAAACTACCATAATGCCACGAAATTAATTTTCCATTCCAGCATTCTTCATCATGTTCTAATCTTCTCTGGCATCTGAAACATGATTTCTTATCAGCAAAACTGGCTTCTCTTTCTCCTTTTTAGAAAATGTTTAAGGATGACAATCCATGTAACCTAGTGTCTGATTTATGCTGAACGAGGTTTAATATATTAAAATAAGGAAAGAGAATTAAGAACCAAAATACTCTAATGAAGTGGCAGAACTCACTATTGCCCCTTTTGAACACACTGCTCAGTAGCTTGAGGAATCTGGACAGAGTATTTACTTCAGATTGCCACTGTAAATCTTCTATTCAATTTGCTGGACAGACAAAATATATTTACCATCTTTCCTAATAAACTCAGAGTGTGAACTGTTTCTCAAAGGATCTCTCAGATTCATGAAAATATCTTCATGAACATGTATCTTTTATTTGATTATCTTTAAAAACTCTTGAACAAATATGTTCTTGTAATCTCATTTTGGATTTGTCATTGTAAAGTTCAGGTTTCACCTACAGAGGAGGGAACTTGTGCAATCTTCTATATAGTAGAGGGGATATTGTTTTACGTAGTGAAATGTGTATATGTATGGAGCACATCCCAGCGTATAATAGTTCGTGTGTATAATAGCCAGTTTCCCTGACATTTGACACCAAAGATAATGCTATACAAATGTTCACATTTTAAAATTGGGGGTGGGGGTTGCGCGGTGGAGGGTATGCGTGCTAAAATCAAGTGCAAGTGTTTGAATTTTCTTACACTGAAAGAAAAATAGCATTCAAAAATCAAAATCAGTGGAATTCAGCAGAAAGACCACAGGAATAAAAAGAAACACCTTCATGCTGAGGCATGTAGATCATCCTTTTCACAGTGGACTAGAGTAAGTCAAACTGTGTAACCTTTAGTAGTTTACACTATTTGCTTCATTTATTTATGGCAGGAAAACAAACTGACAAATAACTCTCTGCACCCAATGTTTATGGGTAATAGAATTCAAAGAGTACTTATGCAAGAGTAATTTAGGTGCATTGTAGCATTTACATTGTGGTAACACACATAGAAGTAACAAGATGAGGGCCACCATAAATATGTGTGTGTTGTATATGACCACAAGAGTAGTTTGTAGTTCGTTATTTACAGGTAGCATTTGAGAAGCACAAATTTCCTAGGAGAAGGGAGCATGGACAAAAAAACCCAAAAATTGCTATTTGCTAAGAACTGAAACCATCTTGAAAAAAAATCTATATGAAAATACAGTATTTTTATTTTTTTGTTATTTTAACACTTCATTCCTAATTTATAGAAAAAAACTTAAATGATCAGATAGCCATTTGATTACCTTTCCAAAGTCAAAATGTCAAATTTCTTTTGGTTTTTCTTCAGAATTTCACATACTTTAGATATCATAATGGGACAACCTTTAATTCTCAGTCAAAAATGTGAAAACCAGCTTAGCCTTCACACCTAAAAAGAGAAATTGTTGCTGAATTAAAATTTAGGATTTTGTAACATCTATGTATGAGAAAACAAATAGTACACAGTAACAACTTACCAGTTTAATTTATTCAGTCTCATCAGGTTCTCTTACTCTTACCTCATGTCCTATCACTACACCCCCTGATCAAGAGTCCCTCCCCATCCTTTCTGTAGTCCCCCTGTACAAACTCGTTAATGAAAAATTAATATATAAAATAAAACTACGGAGAGAGATTTAGAAATCTGTAGCTCTCCACTCCAGGCCATTTCTTTCTAGACTGCCTACTTGGTTCTTGCTCCATTATTCTTGAGTAGGCTGCACAGTGTCTCTTTTCCAGCTCTTGAAATTTCCTTATAGCCTTGAAGTGAAGCCTGTAGAGGGCTGTTTTAATATATAATACAAAAGACAAAATGAAGCATGTAAAAAAAAGTATGCAGTTGTGTTTTGCTGCAAAAACACATAAGACTGGTCATTAGAATTTTTGCTAAGTTAGCAGCTGATTTATTTGCTCTATGCATGGTACCACCCTGCTTTCAACATGCTACTGTGCAGTGTTGTTGCTATTTAACACAGGTTCCTTTTGTCATGGAGAAATAAGACAAAACTGGATTAATATAGTCTTGTGTTAAAAATGTATTGAAGATCTGCATAGTGAGAACTCCCAGAAGATGCGGAGGAAAAAAAATCACACGCCCTTTCTTAGGCTTGTGAAATGAAGTCTGCAGCTTTTTGGCTCAGGTTTATTTTTCAAACAAATCTGCAATAGTAATTTCCGTTCTGAATGCTCTCCCTAAGCAATGTAATTATTGGCAGTATTTCAATATGCACCGAAAACGCAAGTTGAATTAATAATTTATTAATTTTTGATACTTAAAAGCAGAATCTGGAAGATTATTTGATTGTGGTACTGTAGAAAATATTACAGATGTCTGAGTTTTTTAAGTCATATGATACATACTCAGACATCATAGTGACCTGCAGTTTTGGAATGTAGAAATGAACTGTGTACTTATTTTACAAGTGGTAAATGGTGGGAAAGTGTACTAAAAAGATTTAAAAAAAGTATAATTAGCCATATGGATAGGCAACTGGATAGGGGAGGACAGTTATTCACCCAAATCTGATACATAATGGTTCCATATTCAGGAGTTCAGACTATATCATGTCAAGCAAGCCACTGTGTAAATGAATTGCCATACCATGCCAAAATCTGCTGTAAGTGTACTTAGCTTCCTTCTATGAAATGGAGAGCCTTCTTTTTCCAATTTCTACTTCATTTCTGATTTTGATTTATATATAGGTGTAGCATCTGTGCATTTAATCAGCGTAATACACAATGATTTGGGGGTTTTCTTAACTAATATCGTTAGTAATTTTTCTATTTTACTAGCCCAAGATTTTGATGCTGTTCAAATCAAGGCTTATCATGCAAACTGCAAATATGTTAACTAACTGTAAATATGTTAACCAACAGGTCAACAGGAGAATGCCTGCAGTGCAGCATAAAGGAGTTCCAGCCAGTCCAGCCAGTAAGTCAACTTCATCAGGGACCCAACTTAAATGCCTTTATACAAGCCCACATAACATGGGGAATAAACAGAAGGAGTTAAAGATGTGCACACACCTGCAACCTGCAGGGCTATGGTCTGACTGGCATCACAGAGACTTGGTGGGATTGCTCCTACGACTGGAGTGTTGGAATGGAAGATACAGGCTCTTCAGGAAGGACAGACAGCTGGACAAGAGGAAGAGGTGTCATCCTCTATGTCAATGAGCAGCTGAAGCTCGTGGAGCTCTGCCTGGGGATGAATACAGAGGCAAGTGAGAGCTTACAGGGCAGGATAAAAGTGAAAGCAGGGACACATGGCATCACAGTGGCGATCTGCTACAGATCACTCTACCAGGAAGACTAAGCAGATGAGGCCCTCTATAGACAAATAGTAGCACTCTCCTGTTCACTGGTCCTCATCAGGGACTTCAACCACCTTGACATTTGTTGGAACAAAACACAGCAGGGCATAAACAATGCAGGATGTTCCTGTAATGCATTGATGATAACTTTCGTCTGCAAATGATAGAAGAGCCAATGAGTAGAGGTGCCATGCTGGACCTTGATCCCACCAACAAGGAGGGGCTGGTGGGGAATGTGAAGCTCAAGGGCAGCCTTGGCTGCAATGAACAAGAGATGGTAAAATTCAAGATTCTTCGGGTGGCAAAGAGGGGCACCCAGTAAGATTGCTACCCTGGATTTCAGACCAGAGTTTGGCCTCCCTGAGGATCTGCTTGGTAGAGTACTGTGAGATAAAACCATGGAGGGAAGAGGAGCTCATAAAAGCTGGTGAATATTAAAAGATTACCTCCTCCAAGCTCAGGAGTGATGCATCTGAAGAAAGAAGAAGTCAGGCAAAAACACTATGAGGCCTGCATAGATGAACAAGTTGCTCCTGGAGAAATTAAAACTCAAAAAGGAAGCGTACAGAGGGTGGAAACAAGGTCAGGTAGNCCTGAGGATCTGCTTGGTAGAGTACTGTGAGATAAAACCATGGAGGGAAGAGGAGCTCATAAAAGCTGGTGAATATTAAAAGATTACCTCCTCCAAGCTCAGGAGTGATGCATCTGAAGAAAGAAGAAGTCAGGCAAAAACACTATGAGGCCTGCATAGATGAACAAGTTGCTCCTGGAGAAATTAAAACTCAAAAAGGAAGCGTACAGAGGGTGGAAACAAGGTCAGGTAGCCTGGGAGGAATACAAAGAAATTGTCTGAGCAGAAAGGGATCAGGTTAGGAAAGCTAAAGCCTCGATAGAATTAAATATGGCCAGGGATGTCAAGGGCAATAAGAAAAACTTCTATAGTTATGCTGGTGATGAAAGAACACTAAGGAAAATGTGGGCCCTCTCCAGTAGGGAATAGCATACCTGGTTACTCAGGATATGGAGAAGACTGAGGTACTCAACAACTTTTTTGCCTGTCTTCAGTATCAAGTGCTCCAGTCACACCACCCACGTCACAGAAAGCAAAGTTAGGAACTGGGAGAATAAGGGACTGCCCACAGTAGAAGATCAGGTTCGAGACCATTTAAGGAATATGAAGATGCCCAAGTGCATGAGACCTGATGAGATTCATTCCTGAGTCCAGAGGGAACTGGCCAGATGAAGTTGCCAAACAACTATCCATCATATTGAGAAGTTGTGGCAGTCCAGTGCAGCCCGTTGACTGGACAAGGGGAAACATAACTCCCATTTTTTAAAAAGGAAAAAAATTAAGATTAGGGCAACTGCAGGTCAATCAGCAAGCTGTGTGGAGTGGACATACTGGAGGGAAGGGATGTTTGAGAGGTAAACCTATGCAAACCTCATGAAGACCAACAAGGTCAAGTGCAAAGTTCTGCATGTGGGTCAGGGCAATCCTGAGCACAAATACAGGTGAGGCAGAGAATGGATTGAGAGCAGCCCTGAGGAGAAGGACTGGAGGTGTTAGTTGATGAAAAGTAGCATGCACTCACAGCCCAAAAAGCTAACAGCCTCCTGTGCTGCATCAAAAGCAGAGTGGCCAGCAGGTCAAGGGAAATGATTCCAACCCTCTGCTCCTGTGAGACCTCACTTGTAGTACTGTACCCAGTCCTGGGGTCCCCAGTATAAGAAGGACATGGACCTATTGAAGTGAGTCCAGAGGAGGGCCATGAAGCTGATCAGAGGGCTGGAGTACCTCTCCTATGAAGACGCGCTGAGAGAGTTGGGGTACCAGCAGGTCAAGGGAAATGATTCCAACCCTCTGCTCCTGTGAGACCTCACTTGTAGTACTGTACCCAGTCCTGGGGTCCCCAGTATAAGAAGGACATGGACCTATTGAAGTGAGTCCAGAGGAGGGCCATGAAGCTGATCAGAGGGCTGGAGTACCTCTCCTATGAAGACGCGCTGAGAGAGTTGGGGTACTTCAGCCTGGAGAAGAGGCGGCTTCAGGGAGATCTTATAGTGACTTTCCAGTACCTAAAGGGGGCCTACAGGAAAGATAGGGAGGGGCTCTTGATCAGGGAGTGTAGTGATAGGACATGAGGTAAGAGCTTTAAACTGGAAGAGGGGAGATTTAGATGAGATATTAGAAAGCAATTCTTTGCTGTTAGGGTGGTGAGACACTGGAACTCCAACCAGTCTATGATTCTATGGTGTGATTCTTACTTAATTTATAGCACTTTTTTTTTTTTTTTTTTTTTTTTTTTTTTTTTTTTTTTTTCTTTCCAGGAAATGTGATGGGTTTAAAGGACACAGCACTATTTTGCAAACTCTACCCTTTGTAACATGTTTGGGCTGTCAGCATTCCCCAGAGATAAACATGATGGTTTTTGCTTGACTAGTCAGCCTGGCCCTGTGTTTTCTGGAAGTCAACCTGGGAGCAATGCCCTGAGGCGTTTCAGAGGGATTTGCAGCTCTCCCTGCAAAATGCCAGTGAGCATTTCTNTGTCTTTTTTTTTTTTTTTTTTTTTTTTTTTTTGTTGAACTTATTCTTAATTGCCTTTGCCAAGGAATTAAAATGTTTGTTTTCAATGAAGTGTTGAGCACCTGGAACATCAAGTAGTAAATTTAACTTTCACAAGGTGAGTTAGGGCAATGACACAATGAAGAGAAATGCAGGCAGTCTACTATAAGGAACAAAACACCTTTGTATGACAACACGCAATACTAATGAAAATGCATAAGACCAGCACAATAAAGTTAACAGCTTGAGTGAGATAAAGTTTTTGTAACTTTTTTTACTGCATAAGAAAATGGTAATATTTTTTATTACCGTTTATCAAATTAAAACTTAGTAAAAAAGGAACAGAAATAAAAAAGAAGATAAAAAAATGGACAGATGATATTTGTGATGAAATCAGTGCCATTTTTATTAATTATTTCAACAACTCATGATTTCAACTATATCTATAGTATCAACTAGATGTCAGTTTGATCTTGTGCTCTGATGGAAATCTTGACTGCCTATATATATCTAAATTAACAGCAGGAAACATATAGCTGTACTTTCATAAGATTCAACCTCATTCAATGTCTGCCCAATGTAAATTAAACCCTATGAGGGCTTCTGTATTCATATTTTCTCATTTGTAGGGACAAATGCATAAATTGTACCTATTTTTATAGATAAATTCACAATGCTCTATGATTTTAAAATGCAGTTATAAGTCCACTTACTGTTGTCAAAGCAAAACAAGAACTTCTGTTTTAAAGACCCTTTAAACTGTCTGTATTGTCACCTTTGTGAAAACGTTTCCAAAAAGTCACCCTATCTATTGCAGAGCTGGAATGTAATTGTGAAAGGTGATCTTATTTCTTTTCTTTTGACAGGTCCTGTACAGGTTATTTAGCAGTATTTCTGCTCCTGCCTTTTTCAGGAACACAGATTAGATTTAAAGTCCTACAGACAAACTAGATTCTGTTTATGAGCATTGAGAAGATTCTCAAGAAGCCCCGGAGGCAGTAGTTCTGGTCTAAAGATAGTGGAAAATCAAAACCTTCACTTTAGGCCTGTAGACTAGTAATTGATCCTCTTAGTAGAAATGGATGAATATTAGTCAACTTATTTAGAACACATATACTTTGTTTTTCCTTTTCTATAAGGGGTCATTAATAAGGCAAAATAAAACTATTCACCTGGTTTGTAGCTGTTTGTTCAGTTTTTTGCCCTGCTAAATAAGCACTTTCCTAAATAATTTCTTATATTCGGATGCTTCTAAAAGAAAACCAAATTAGGTTTTGACCACTATTTTGCTGCTTAATGCTATGTAAAGAGGACATAGAGACCTGTATTATCTCTTATTTTGTTTTATTTGTTATTATAAATTCATTATCATTTTCCATTCTTTCTCTGGAATGATTCTACTTTAGATTGCAAAGAACTATAACATGTTTACTTGTGACAGTAATCTCATGGCCTTAGATTTTACTGCTGCTATTGGTTGTAAACTCTGCAGTTTCCCTATCCTAAAAACAACTCTGAGAATGGCAAGAAGTTGGCAGTTAAGGGGATATCAACAACATCAAACAAGAGGCGAGCCATAGCAGAATCCATAAGGGACGACAGTTTAAGAAGCCGCCCATAGGGCTGTCAGGTACCTTGAGGAACTTCTTGCTTTTAGTACTAGGTGAATCAATCATGTTGAATGCCTTGATATAAATCCCCCAGGGGATGTCTGAGTCACTAATGAGTCATAATGCTTTGTCAAAAAATTGTTCCCCAGAACTTCAGGTTCAAGTAGAGGGAATTCTGAACTCACAGTGGTGCTCCATAGGAGGCTTCTAACAAAGCAAGGCAAGGTCTGTAGGCAGACACAGTACCTTTTATTCTACCACCTGGTGTGGCTGGAGAAATTAGACACGCTTTCAGATACATAGGCCCTTTTTAGGTCTGAAATACCTTTAAAAACTAAATACTAGTAGAGACCAATGGCTCAGAGTTTAGTGAGATATGTATCAATTAGACCATCCCTGAAAGAAAAGATAGTTGGTGACTGGAGTAGGGGAGATGTAATTAGAGAAAGAGGAAAGAGACGCAGAGAGATAGTATGGCAGTTTCAGCCCAGGGAAAAGAGAATTTTTCCCCCCGATTATAACTGTGCTCTATCAAGTGACACCACCTCCACTTATTTCTTTCTTATTACTATCTTCCTTATGTTCCTGTCTCCTTTGATATTTACAGCAAGACTACACTTTAGTAAAGGAAGGCAGAAAAGACAATAATGATCTAATAACTGAAAAGAATAGTTGCCTATATTTGATATAGGAAAGAAAGAAACATTGATAAACTACAGGCAATTTCCATTTGTCACATATTGACCCAAAATTTTATAACTCGGCTGTATTCCTTTGCAAGGTTACATGATCTGGATTACAGGACAGCAGAAAGTATGTCAATGCTACCTGCACTCAGGTGGGACAGCAGAACCTTTCTTCCGTAAACCTCTGTGCACATAGCTGAAGGCTAGGTTACATTATACCTCTTTATACCTCTGCCTTTTCTGAATTACTTTTCAGTCAAGTTACTCTCATTTCCACTCCAATACTGCAAACTTTAGTTACAGTCAGTATCCACCACGTTCAAGACATCACAGATGTTCTTGTGAGTTGTAGATCTGCAGTTACACAAATTTGCTTTTCTTCTCAATACCAATACATATAAGTTACAATGAAACAGGAAAATACTAACGTTAAACATGAATGAGCACTACAGTATGAGTAGTAAGTGATAAATTTATAAATACTTCTAATAAGCACATTAGCGATAAATACACAAATGTTGTAGATGTCAGCTATTTAAGTGGTCTTTGGTTTCTTGTGGAAGTAGGCAACATTTGTTCAACAAAGAGCTTAGGATAGAGACAAAACAAATGGCTCCAGAACACTAACACAAGGTCAATGCTTTCACACATCCTGAATGATTTGAGTGTTTATTTTCATTTCAAAACAGTAGGTGCTTTCCTGTATTTATGATGACTTCAAACACTCCCACAAACATATATATACACACACATGCATGTGGACGCATATGTATGTGTGTGTTCATGTGTGTGTCAATAGCCATCAGAAGCCTTTTGCTTTCTTCCTCCTTCCTTCCTTCCTTCCTTCCTTCTTTTCTTTCTCTTTCTCTCTCTCTCACACACACACATTCTTTTTGCTGCCTTCCTGCTTGCTTCTCTTCATTTCTCAAACACTCATTAAAAAAAAAATAACATCAGTAATTCAACTAATGTAATTCTTTAGACTGTGTTGCATTTCACCTAATTTTAGCCACCTGAAATGAAGTCATCTAAAGTCCCTCCAGATGAACTGACATGTGGATCAACTGCCATGTGCTTCAAATATCACTTGATCTCCCATCATAGTAGAAGAAATCCAAACCCAGAAATATAGGAGGTGAGACTTTGCTCACAGCTGAAGTACATGCCTACACAGAGCTGTCTGGAGAGCTATTCAAAACCCAGTGTGGACACCAACATCCTATCAGCTGGGTGGCTCTCCAGATTCTGTTGTCTGAATTGACTAAGGGCTGGGTAAGGTTGCTGAAACATAGTTTTCTGGTGCAATGGGAGATGCCTTGGAGAATCCAAGATATTAATGGACGTTCAGTAGGTAAGATTCACAGAAAACCCATATTCTTCTAGAGAAAAATGTGGAAGCCAGGTGGGATATCCTAAAGCATTTCATGCTGACACTAGGTGACTATTTCCAGGTAATAAATGAATGACCGACTGATCTCTGTGGACTATATAAGTAACTTCGATTACAACTAACCCTCTAAATGTAGCTGTATTAAACTGAATCTTTCTTTGGTTGATGGCCTAATAATGTACCTAGCAGAGACTTCAGCTGCCTAAACATGAGCATCCAGTTCCCTTTCTGAGTCTCTAAATCATCTACAAGATCTGATCTTATAGACAGGACACAAGACATCAGGGACACAATAAAGTGGCTAGAGTGTCAAATGGAGGCCAGATATGCGACAGCACAAAACTTAAACCTGGATGCCTAAGAACAGGAAAGTCAATCCATCCTCTGACTTTTATTTAACTAAGACTAGACTTGGTTAGTCTTGTTTTCAGTTACAGACAAAATTCACACATTGAAAGCCTGGCTTTGTAGAAAAGGAAGGTCTAAACTACAGAGGCCATATGTTTAAACTAATAATATTTCTACAACTACCACAGTAGTCTTGCCAACAATTTATGAGCCTTATAATGCTCCCTTAAAAAGAGTCTTATATTACCAGGATTTATTGGAAATTATAAATATTTACAGATTGAAGATTATCTTCTTTATCTATTCTTCATAGAATTGTTACTGTATTTTATATAGGATGAAGTGGTTTCAATGGAAAATTTTGCACTTATTTAAATATTTCTATCTAAAGTTCCCAAGTCATTGTACAGATGTGAATACATTTAATCTAATAGAATTTCTGTAGCATCACATTCCAGATTCTCTTTTTTAAATGATTCATCGTAACAAAATGAAATGTTCTGTAGTGTATGAATGATGTGCTATGAAAAATACATATCTCATACATGAATGCTATAGTATAATGCATTTCCTGATCACAGAAACTCGATTGATTGATATCATTTATTCTGTGTTAGCTGAACATGTTCTCCAAAGAGTTTAATTCACTGCAGATTCAGATCCAGACACAATAAATTTTGATAAGCTCTCCTGAACCCAAATCTCTGAATGAATCCATATTGCGACTCTAGAGAAAAGAATATATTCCACTTCCTGCTAATCGCTACTCTTTCCAAATATGAAGGTGTTTCTTGTTTTTTTTACAAGATGGAAAAATTCACAAAAATTGTCTTCTTTCTTGCTTAATGAATCTACATTCATGACCTTGCCTTTAATACTAATCTCTTAACCAAGTTCCATATTCTTAACTTTCTGTGACTCCTTAACAAACATATAGTACTGAATCTAGGCAAACTTTTATTAAAATGCTTTTATTTCAGCATGTATACTGACATCTTTCCTATCAAGCAAGATTTTAAAAAATGTCCAAAACAAATGCTGTTGCTCTACAAAGGTCTTGGAGTCAAACTCAGATCACTTCCTATGGGACTTAGAACATGTGTAACCAATAGTATTTCCATGTCTAAAAGAAGTTATTCAGGGTACTTGTTTTGTAATATTTCTAGACCTTGGAAATCCATACATTTAGTCTTGCCATCATGTTTTCATCTCTGAAGATATCTATATCCCTAATTATAATCTCTTCATAATCATAATCTATGTCCCTAATCATAATCTCTTCATAATATCCTAGCGGTTGGCAGAATCTACAAGGAAGCACCAGGTCATGAGATGCATTCTATGTGTAGTCAAAGCACTTCTTGTACTTGCCGCTTTCCTCCAGTCAAGCTGAAAACACGATATGGACAACCTTATATTGCCTGCAGTCCTTCTGCATGGCAACCTAGTGCTTAAGTGACTGGGTGGATGAAGCAGAAAAATTACACCTCCCTAGCCAGCAAGCAGGATTGAACCTATTGGTATTAATCCTACACGAGTGAACTAACGGTAATTACGAAGCTTGGATCAAAGGTTACTCTTCTTCCCAGCCAACAACAATAAATCATTTCTCCTTTTATGACCATAATGTCTCATAACAGCTACCTTCTACTGTAATGATAAAACTGTGTCCCAAAAAATGTATGAGCAGAGGCAATGGAAAGTTCAAAAGCACTGAGTCTGTGCAATGGAACTCACTTTTCTACAAGAGATAAACCACAGATATCTCTCGGTCAGAGTATATGGAAAATTTATTCTTTCAGTTTACTTTTTTTTCCACACAAAGTTCCATACACAAGAAACCCTATTAATGAATTAAACTCTTCCTCCTACTTATTTTCAGTGTTACTGATATTCCTGTACATCCAGCTAACCAAGCTCTGGGATTGTTTTAAATACAGACAGAAATTTGAGTTTTTCTTAACATGCCCTATTAAAAGGAATCTTAATTACTATTTTTTAAATATTACAGATATCCATAAATGAACATTATCTTTTATCATTTAAGGAGGAAATTCTCAGCTAAATCATAATTGGTTCTAACAGAAACTAGAATCCCCCTCAAATGCAAAAAAACCTGCCTTTTGAGTATGTTTTGCTTTTAATTGGTTTCTGCGCTTTATAAATCCCAATGATTTTCTATTACTTTGTAGCAGGAAAACACAAACATAGAAATTAAAATACCTTTCAAAGGGAAGGATGAAGTATTGGTTCAGGAAAAGGTCAATCTGAACATTGTAACATTTGAATTTATTTGCCTATATCCTCAAATTTCTATTCATGTCTAGTTAAAATGCTGTTATAACTATCACTGGTATTTGCATATCACGTCTATAGTTTTTGTATTTCAACTTCCTGGAATTGGGAATATTTGGAATAAACTCCAGCAGGTGGAGATAAAGAGTAGTAACAAACGCAACATGCCTTCAAACAGCACAGTCTGGTTTTCATCATCTGGGAGTTTGTGTGGTTTAAGTGACACCACTTGACAGAGAAGGATGACTGATTCAGTGCTACAACCACTGCCACCCTTAGTCTGCAAAACCAGTAGACTGCCTGGTGCCTCTGTGCTGGCAGTGCCTTTGGTTAATCACACGACGGCAGCTGGCCTGCAAGATGCTCCAGCTCAGAGCCAGCTATGCTGATTCATTGCCTTGACCTGAAGTGTCTGAAGTGACTAACAATGCAGGAGAATAAGATCTAGCAGTACAGGAGAATAAGATCTAGCAGTAATGAAGCTTGCTGAAAACTCCTAAGGTCACCAACCTGTATTTAGCATTTGTTCTTGCTAGCTGACCAAAAAGACAGGCTGGTTGCAAGGATAACATATGGCATTTTCCTGGAGGCAGCAGCATTTTGAAAGAGAGGGAATAGGAATCTTATCTAGGAATAAGTAAATGAAGAACAGACAGGCTTTTTAGGTTATATTTGTTGCTTGCAGTAATTCAGACAGAAACACAAATCTCACTGTCCCTTTCAGTGTTGCTCACAGTAATTCATTGTGGAAGGAGCCAACATGAAAAATTAACTCTCTCCCTCATGGGCATTGACTCAGAATAAGTCAACAGATTGTGTAACACAAAAAAAAGTTTCCTCAATTATGGTAACTATATATTGTGTAATAACACAATTTGTTGACTGTGAGAACATCATCACAAAAATATTGCCCCACAGCAAAACCCTAAGTCCTGAGATCTTGACATGTTCATTTTTGATTTCCTTATCCTAAAACCACTTTCTGGGTTATGAGCACAACCTGGAGTGTTGCATGATGGGATCTAGAAGATGCATTATCCACAGCAACATTATTGTTAGCAGTGTGTTTGTCTTCCTTCTGTCTCCTAACAAACTTAAACTGGTTATTACACCCACTAGGAATGGGTAATCTGGTGAGGTAGCACTTGAAGAAACTGGCAGGTGGTTTTGACCCTTTGAGAAAAATGAGTGCAAAGTATTGGAGACAATGTGAGAGTTGCAGTGTGGCCATTGACATATGACAGCCCATGGTTGAAAGACATGGTTCTCAAACATCAATTTGTTTTCAAAGTGGAAATGGCCTTGTAGATTGGGCATTTGGTACTGTGTCTCTGCTATAGACCTCTTGTGCTCTAACAAAGTCCCTGGATACTGCCATTTCATGGGTGACACAACGATTATGGGCTTAACTGTGCAAAATGGCAGCAGTTCTGTTACTGGAGCCTGTATATGAGAGGTAGCTGGAGCTGCATTGTGCCAGAGGGAGCACTGCCACTGTTGTGGTGGAAGAGAAGAACTTGGGAGATTCTTCCATCCCACCTATCTGTTCTAGGGAACAGATTTGGCATAGCCAGGAAAGGTTATGAGTTAAAAGGTCTTGTGCTCTTTTGAGTGAGAGGAGCAGAATTCAGTATAGTCATCATATCATCTATGCAAGAGACAGGGAAAGTCACCCTGAGATTCTGTTACTTTGGAAGAATTTTATTTTTAAAACTTCTTTTTTCTCAGCATGTAAATTAGTTTCCAACTGTTTGATACTAAGAGTGGATGAATGCTAAAAGGTGTTAGAATTGTTGTTCTTTACTCACTGTACCAGAATCTTAGAGTTTTTTAGCAGGAAGTAAAATCTCAGTCCAATGATAGACATGCTGATGGAGCAAAGAAAATATACATTACACCAGTTTCTTCTCAAACTTATTTCTTCTCATCTGTTATTGGTCTTTATGTACAAGGATCAAAGGAAAAAAAACTTATAAATAAAGTTATTCTAAGTATCTTGCTGAGGTCAGTAAGGCCATGCAACCTTATGTTTCCAAGTTTCAGAACACAGTGTTTTGCTTACATCAATTACCAAATATCCGGTTTTAATTTTTAATTTATCATTTTACATTATTTTCCTAACAACATAGTAATAGGAACCTGAGTCATCTATTCCTCAAATGTCAAACTGGATTAGGAAGATTTCAATCTGATGGTAGCTTTAGTTGTAGCAGCTTGATAAGGATTTAGTCTTTTTTCCAAAGAGGTAACTGTAACATTTCAATTGTCACTTTTCATCCTTGAAGAATAATTCCACTGTAGTATTCAGATAAAGCACTGAACTACATCACAAAATTTACCATGATGTTCCTAAATTCTCAGGCTAAGTCATCTAATAGCACATTGTCAATATTATCCTGTAAAACAGTAAAACTGGTTTTCTTTTCCAAAACTTTTCATTATCCTATGTGATGATTATAAAGAATAAGTGTAGTTTCAGCTGTCTCAATAAATTTTTCTATTCCAAATATTTGAAATGCAGAAAGACAAATTTCTGTCATTCTAATTTGTGTTGCTTTTATAATTTTCAAAACAGTTAAGTCCAGCTTTTTAAAAGATACAACTTAATCCTCTTTGTGCTTGCTTTTGTAGTCCATCTTTTCTGAAATTGGGTGCTGTATAACATCTAGGGTATGATAGATGATAGTCTGTACTAAAGTTCAAAATACATCAAAATACTAATAATTTTGTCATGTAATTTTCACCAAACTTGAAAAGCAGATAATTTTCATACCATTTTTGTTTCTGGTTTGAATGATCAAAAGAAACATATAATTCTTTTAGTAGTATGAAATTCATATAACCATCTACATAGACACAACAAACCACAGATCACATCTAACGAAATAAAGCTCAAAATATCTATGTGGTTTATTTAAAAAGTTACAAAGACCTATGAAGTCTTCAAATCCTGAAAGCTATTTTACAAATGTCCCTCTCTTACAGGAATACTTTTTTGTGTGTGTGGTCCCTAGTACTGCAAGATTGGAGAGCAATGAAGGTTTTTATCGAGCCACTGCTGTACTTGAATTCAGTAGTCTAATGCTTTTTAAATAATAATAAAAAAAAGTCAAATACTTATGTAGACAAGCAGATACTGTGCACTTCGTTTATTTTACAAGTCTATCTGTGATCATAAAGTCTTGGTAAATATTTTCTTTTTGGAGATTAGATTTAACGTACTTGCATCTACTTGCAATTAAAATGTTGCTTTCCTGATGGCTGTTGCATGGATTGCTGTATTTCATCAGTGACATAACATAATGTAAAGATAAGAGTTAAATGGAAAGAAGATTGTTGTGAACATGGCTCTGGTCTGTTTCTGAAATCAACAGTTTATGGCAGTTATATTTGGATAATTTTTAACCTCATTGCAGTCAGACACAATCACCCTGAATCTGTAATTCTTCTAGTGGGGCTTGAGGGGTTTTTTGGCTCTAAAAAAATGCCATAATTTTACAACCTCTACTATGTTTGTTAGAGAACAAAGATGCTTTTCTTCTTTTGTGATATGATTTATTGACTATTATGAACCCAACACTTCCAAATTGCTTCCAAAGGCTATAAAGTAGCAGAATAAATTCTAAGAAACAAATGTATGACTTAAATTACAGAATTCACTTGTTGACTCTAAAAACAGAAAATTCAACATTAATGTTGCATTTTTTCATGGTATTTAAAGTTTTTAGACTAAAGGCAACAAGGTCTTTTTATTTTGCCATACTACATCAGCCCAAAGGGATTAGCTTAGTATATAGGAAATATTTTTGATGCAAGGAATAAAACAGTCCTTCAGTAGTTCCAAGCCTGCAGTGGCCATACACTTTTGCATTTACTTTCCTAGCTCTGTTTTCAAAGCTAAAACATGCCTAAAGCAGCCTATGTTATCACAGAAATTATAATGGTGCAAAGTCTATATGGACCACGTTCTCAGCTGTTATAACCCAGTTTAGCTCTGCTAATTTCAGTACAGTTAAACTGATGTACACAGTCTGGTAATGTACTGTCCATGTACATGCATGCTATAATCTAATCTTATTTTCCCTCTCTTCCCACTTGTGAATTCACAATTTCCACTTCAACATCTCTACCTTCTCCTTTGCCTATCACTTTTTAGGAATATTCCACTGAGAAACAGTATTTCCTCACTTCTGAAATATCTAGTGTATACATCATCATCTGAATTAATTGTTCATACTTTTTACAGCAAAAAAAAATCTAACTCTTTTCATCTGTGTCCATGATTTTGTTCTACTTCTGCCATAATAACTGTACTAATTTCTTTCCATATTTCTCTTACAAATTTATCAGACAGGACATTTTTATGGGAACTTAAATATATTTTCGACCTTCTGTCAATCATTTCAGAAATCCTTACTGAACCACTATCCTAACATCCTGTACGAACTGGGTACAAATAATTGTCATGAACTGAAAAAATATTTCTGCCAGAAAGCAGTCTTGTTTTTTTCCCTTTGTGATTATTAAAATTATTATTAATATTAAAATATTATGAAAAATGTACTTACAATTAAGTACTATACAAGTATGTGGAAATTTTATTTATGATGCTTTCAAATATATTGCATGTTTTGAAACTACTGCACAATTTGAAGTTAGAGACACTAGCAGAGATAAAGCAATACATAAATGTTCCTGTTCTCTTCTCTGGACAATACAAGTGCAATTTCAATTACAGAATTTTTGCGTTACAAGAATCTGCTGAATTATGTAGGAGAGTAATTTATTTTCTTTGTTTTGCCTGCCTAAAGTAGTGAACGGCAATAATTTCTAATTTTTCTGTGATGATTATCCTTATTCACAAGTTTTCTAGGAGGATCATCTTTCACTCTGACGCCCACTTCCAATGTGCTGGAGCTGAACATTAATGGGCTGAAGGCTGGAATAAGCAAAACAAAGATCATGGTAGAAAAGAGGTAATGAGCATCGCATAAGGCATGCTCCAGAACATATTTCCTTGATGAAAACTATATTGTCCTCCAGTTTGTAACACTGCACAGAATCTCCATTGCATAAAAAATATCTAATGAAATCATGTCTTCAGCCAAGTCATTGCTCTTTCATTGACACTGAGAAATTATGGGCTAAGTCTCATAGAACAGAAAAGTTGACATGACTGAGAAGGTAAACATCTGTGATCCAACAGGATGCATTAATGTAGTGCTCTGCAAATGGGTAGGAATCTTGGAAGCTGCTGTCCCTGCAGAAAGCAGCAGCTACTCAATATTTTTCTAAAATTTGAGAAAATCTCCATTCAGCATTGAGATCAAATTCAGAACTAAAGAAAATATTCACTACTCTTCATGGCTTCTCCTCTTAACTTAATCAATGAAGAGGGTTTTCTTCCTAATTTTGAAATGTGTCACTTTATTTCTGATCATTCCAATGGTAAAAAAGCTTAAATTTCAAAAAAAGAGTCTTTTTAAGAGGAACTAGGCTTTTAAAAATATTTTTTCCCAACAGAGAAATGAGCAGAAATCTCAAACACTTCTTGTGACATACAGTCCAAAATGCTTTTCCTTTTAGGTGGAGAGAAACTGACCTTCAAAGCCCTCAAATGGTCTCTGATTTCATTAAGAAATGTCTTTCTCACTCTTTTAGCCCTACCACACAAGATTAGCTAAAGCATTCATTTTAATAAACTACCTCTGTATTTTAGCTCTATTTCTTGATCTGCCTGGCACTGTCTTTGATCTAATGCAAGCTGAATCTCCTGACCTTTAGATTACTTTGTAAGGCCAATTTTTTTCTATTGGATCGCACAAGGAGGTAATTAAATACTCTGCTACAGATTTCATTACAAGTACCACTGAACTTTGCAGCTGTACTTAGCTCAATTATTTAAAATTACACGTGATTTAATTAATTTGTGGCACATTTGTGTATATAGTAAGTAACATTTCATAAGTGTATCTTATAAACGATATTTTAAAATGTTATTAATAATTACTAATAGGTAAGCAAATATAAGGAAAAGGCAACCCATTTTTAACACACATTCAAAGCCTTTCCTCTCTCCTTGTTCCTCCCCCTGCCTAACACTGAGCTTTGAAAAACGTAAGTCCTACATTTACAGGGTGTCTTTGTATTTTGCTAAGCTGTATAAGATTTTTTCAATCTTCCCTCCTGTGTGCCCTTAAATATTTTGGTTAATGAAAGAAAACTTTGAGAAGGACATTTACGTTAAAAAAATGAAAAGATTTTCATTAAAATTTGTAGAATTGCAATTACACAAGCCAAATTTTATCTGATGACGGCTTACAAGTTCTTTTTAATTAACTGCATTAAATAAATTGATTGCACCTTTCCTATTTCTGTTAATTAACAATGTGCTAAGAATCATTGTGAGAAGAAGTACGATGAACAGCACTGATGGTATCAATGTTACAGCCGCCTGTCACATCTGCCAAAAAGTAGACTGAAAGTTTCTGAAAAATAGTGAGATACATTATAATGAAGACTTAGGGGAGAGAAAGAGATGAATAGTGGCATTTTAAACTTCCATACCAGCCCTTGCAGAATTGATGACTGCAAGTGGGTGTAGCTGTCAACTAATATCCTCCAAATAACTTTATTACCTAGGGAAATCAGAGACTTCAGTGAGTTTATATTTTTACCTTCCTGAAACTAATATACACATACACTGTGTCAAAGTGATACGTGATTCTTTGCTATATGGTGAACATATATAATCCACTGTACCATGTATGTCTGAGTTACAAATCAGAAGAATATATACTCTTTGGGGTAGCTATTTCTTCTTTAATCTCAATAAAACACACAGGCCAGCTGTCTACCATGCCTGGGCATCTATAGCTCAACCTTTTGGATAAGAAAAATCTCCCTGATCCCAGAAAAGTGAGTATCTCTGTAATTTCACCACTTTCCTTCTCATTGCTTTAGAGATGCCACAGTCAGAGTGGGACCCATCCTGCATTGTCTGCCAATGTAGTCTTTGGGGAACATAAATCATTTCCATTTTTAGTTGGGCAGCTGTTAATTTGGAAGAGAAAAGAGATGGTGGGATATTACACAGCTATCAGATATCAAACCATGACACTAGGTTCTTATGGTACAGAGATTTCTACCCAAGATGCCCTGCTTCATATCTGTATACAAACTCTCCCTTTAATGTCCAGGGGCACCATCTTTTCCCAGGCAGTGAGTCTCTCAGAAACATTTTCTCTGGCACTGGGTGGCACAAATAAGCCAGGGTTTACTCAGGAAGCCATCATCATCTCAATGATGAGATACAATGTGGGACACAGAGTGGATTTAAGAGGTTGATGAAGAATTGATGAAGTCTCGATCCATCTCCTTGAACCTCAAATATTGCACATCATATTACAAACAATATCACAAATTCACCAAGTTATATGTAATTTAGAAGAAAGTATATCTGTAAAAGTTTTCTGTGTTTTATATACTAAACATTGTCATTTCATTTTGTTCCTCAGTGCAATCCTTCAGAAACATATTTAGCTACCTTCTAAACTTAATAATCTCTCTTGGTAGCATTCTTTGATTCATCTTCTGTGAAATCAACCACTTTCACTTCCAGCTCCCTGTTCTTTATCCTCCAGAAAGTTGATTCTTAATTTAAGGGCAGTTGCTTTTTCTCCATACAGAAAGAAACACAGGTCACTTTTTAAATGCTGCTAAATTTTAGTCTTCATTCAGCAACCTGAGTATGACATCTTTTATAAAGAAATTAGCTATCTAGTTCAAGGGCCACCTTTAAATCTTCTGCACACATATTTTTCTTCATTATTCTACTATATTTTCTGCCACTTTGAGGGATGGGGTTTTATTTTACTTGGATTAATTTTGATTGCAGCCTTCTTGACTGCATCTTAAGTATTTCCCATGCATTACTGAAACCCAGCCAAATCACTTTAACTCATTTCACATTCATTCAAGTAGCTATTGACATAGTAAAAATAATACTGCACTGCATAAAAAGCTTAAATAGCTTCCTTTCTGATTAGTGTAACAGTTAAAAATTCAGGCCAACTTCATAGGCAGCCCTGTTCTACTGAATTTAGAACAACAGATATAGATCCCACTTTTTTATCAAACACTTTCCCTAAAAAATTACAATTTTGCCAAGTTATCACTCACAAATCACTCAAGGACTTCTGATCCAGTCTTTTATCTGTGTGCCAAATCCAGTTTTGTCAATAATAGTGCCGCGTAACACCATTTTGGTCTCGAAAGAATTCACATTCCAAATGGCACCTTTAATCTGTCTGAATCGATTCACTTTTATCAAAGGTGTATGAAGTACCATCAATAATTCAATAACTAATAAAAAACAAGTTGGCCAAATGGCAGTCTTTGAGAAGTATGACCTGTTTGCAAGGGCCTCGTCCTATTCACTTGATACAGAACTTATGGACCGAGTGAGTTTGGATATCAAATGGGTATGATCATCCCAGACATGTAGATGTGATTTTTCTGGTCACAAACTTATGTTTTCTGTATGCACTTTTTTTTTTGAAATATTTATGTTTGTTTTCAGAAAAAGAAAACAATATCTTAAAGTATCTGTTATAAAATGGATCCTAACTAAGGTAAAGATTTCCATTTCAGAGAAAAACATTGAACTACTGGCCAATGGTATAAATATGGTGTTATGATAAGAAAAATAATTTCAGTTGGAAACTGTAGTTTTGACTTTCTGTATGAGCTCTTCAGTCAAACTATGTAAGACCCAGAGTTCCCAGACAATTCTTCTAAAGCACAGGCTGGCAGATTTGGAAGCAAGTTCTTTGACCTTTGGCTAGTAAATGGTACATTGTATTTTGTCTGAGCCTTAAGTCATTTTCTGTACCAAGACAATTCTATGTATCTAATTACAGCACTAGTGTAAAAATTGTTCCAGCTGTCCAGAAGGTTTTGCTATTTGATGATATCATAACCAGGGTGTTATTAAATCTCACAGCAGCTGGGGACTTGACTCCAGTCAAGCAAGAATCCTACAGAGATATCGAGTAGTGATAGATTTCCTGCATATCTTTCAGTGAAAAAAAAACTAAGATTTTTAAAGAAGTTGTAATGTCAGCAGAATTTTTAAATAAACCTGCATTGTCACTTGAAACTTTTTAAATTTGTATGAAGATAAAAGTTGTTGATAACTTTTCTTTTGAAGTCTCAAATCTTTCGGGTAGTAAATCAAATTTATGCAATAAATACATGTATTTTTTCCAATTAATGTTTCCTAACATTGGTAGGAATAATGTGAAAAACATAGTATCAGCGTTCTGCTAAGAAGAGACAAAGTACTTCCCCTACTTTACTCTGAAATGCATTCATTTTGTTATGAATGCAGAATGTATCCTTTCAGTAAAATAAAAAGATAGCACACAAAGAAGATTTTAGTCTTAATTTGCATTTAGAACCACATAGAAGAGCCTAAGGCCTTGCAGATATTTCTGTACATTTTATATTCTAGTCAAGTCAAAGTATAGTCCTGCTGGACAAAGAAACATTATGCAAGTGGCCATCCACTCTGATTTTCATCATATTTTTAATCATCTCATGAGACTTGTTGGATTTTTTAAATGCCGGTGCCAATAATGATGTCATTTAAAAAAAAATACAACCTTTTTAAAGAAACCAACAATTACTACACAGTAGATTTACTGCTACAGTACTGTAGGAATCCAGCGTGCCCAGCCAGAAAGCACATACATCTCCAAATTACTAATCTAGTGCAAAAGGGGACAATCAACCCTGTGTAACTTAATTTTATACCTTAATGAAGAGATTCAGATCATCAGTTTTCCTTTAAGATAACATGGGTGCCTCCAGGAATTACAACAAAGCCGTTTAAATTAGGCACTAGTTTAGGTATGCAATATAAATGTCTGTGTACACTGAACTGCCTCTAACTGCTTTCCATTGCTGCCACAGGGAATGTGGAAGCCTACACATCTGACTTAAGCAGCTGAATTCTTAAAGAAATGGTGACTGCCTTTCAGCTTCCTATACTTGGTTTGAATCAGATGGTGGGTGTCTACAGATGAGATCTATAAAACTCACCAGCCTAAACATCTGTAGCTGAAGCTACCTGAGATGGCTAACATCAGCTTTATTACTGGAATAAGATCCTTACCCATCTCCATGACATTGTGTGGCAGCAAAACATCACATGCGCTAAAGAGATGCAGATGGGACCACAGGCTCTTGTTTTGTCTGTAAGTTAGATGACATACTTGACCGAGTCCTTAATGTGAATTGATGGATTATATAGTCCCCATACATTTATGCTGATATATACTCATTTACAGTGTTATGTTCTTGGTTTTGCTTTCAGCATTACAGCATTAAATTTTTGGAGGAAGTTTTACTTTTCTTATTCTATTCCCAGACTCCTATCTGTATATCTTTTCTCTATATCCACAGACACAGAGGGAAACTTGGAGTAAAAATAGTTAGAGGGCAGAAAAATAAAGTTGGGCAGGGATGGGAAAGCTGATTTTGCCAAATTTAGACCCTATCAAAAACCCTTGGGTTCTGTATTGCAAAACAAACCAGGAAACTAGGAAACTTTTGAGTACTGGCCTAGACTGCTGTTTGCTACTTTTTTNTTTTTTTTTTTTTTAATACTCCTCTGGTAACCCTAGAAACAGAGCAAGGCTTGCTTTCAGACAAGAAACACTGCTTACTTGAACAAGTTAACATTGAGAAAGAATACACACTCAAAGCTGGAAAATGGAGGCAAGTAGAATGGTTTCCTTGTTTGAAATCTCAGGGGTTCTAACTGGTCTTTTCTGTGCTAAGAAAGATAAGTTTCAATTCTTAAAAGTCTTTTACTCAAGAAGTAGCCATTACTCTGCAGTCCAATTGTAAACTGAAGATAGAGAATATATACTTTCAGGAATAGACCCTACCAGCAGTTCTCATTCAAACAGATAGCTTCATCTACTTCACAGGGGAAAGACCAATCAACATTTTACAAGACTAAGGCTTTTTTTCCTTTTCTGCGTGCACATGGAGGAGCAATATGTTAAAACAATGCTATAAAAATATATTCCTTCTGTGAAAAATACCAAAGAACAGCAAATTATGTTCTATCATAACTAGCTTCCTTTCCTGATAGCTCAATTTCAGGAGAAAAGGATTTAAAGCAGAAAGAAGATTTCTGAAAAAGTTAGCCTGGACATCCCAGAAAAAATAATGTAATTTTTAAGCACACTCGGGAGTCTGGGATAACATGTAGTCATAGCCTCCCAGGTCAGCCCTGATCAGGAGACATAACCAGAAACAGGTTGATTTTTCCTGCAGTGCTCCAGCTGGAAAGCAATTGACTTCAGCATCAGAAGACCTTCCCAGTGTCCATCTGGAGGCTTTGTGTTGGCACACACCTCCTTTGAATGGCACAGTGTGGCTTTCTGTACAGACACTGATTTGTGCATGACTGCACAGTTGCAAAGAATTTCACCTAGATTGCTTATAGAAATTTTGACATTATACGCTTTCAGCTGGTAATTAATTTCTTTTAACAAACTGGCTAAATTTATCACTTAGAAGTTATCCACTTCTTCACTATTCTGTGAAGACCATTCACCCATGACCCCAAACACAACTGCTTATCAGAATCCTGCTTCTGAGAGGAAATTGAGTAGCCTTTCTCCCTTCATTGAGAAGCTAATTCTGCTTCCTCAAAAGAATTCCAGATATTTAATAGAAAATACTTTAAGATCCAACTTTTAGAAGTGGATCTTAAATGGCAGAATGGAGTCTACCATGCCAAAATAAGCACAGGTTTTCCATATGCAGTGGATGAGGATGGTTAGGTATCGAAGTAGATACATATGTGAATACATGCAGACAATAAAAGAAGCCAGCATCTTCTCACTCTGAGGAGGGACAGCATGCTAGCTTTGTCCCTCATTTCTGTCTTTCTGAATTGCAAGTCTCTAAGACATGCTAATTTCATGTCAAAAAAGTCCGGTTTCTTCAAGCTTTCTCCCATTTCACTAAAAAGTGAGAAGTTCTAGCTTATTAGGGAATTGAAGAAAATAAAAATACAGTAGATGGAAAATTCAAGGACTTCTAAGGCCAGAAAGGATCATTATACTGACTGCCATACAACATTACCCTGTACTAGATCCAGTTCTCTCTCTCTGGTTAAAGGCAATGTCAGGGAAACATCGATCTTTGTTTGGTTTTTTTTTTACGTGACATTATGAATGGCCCAGTATTCCCTTGCTAGTTTGTGAAAATAGTTAACTTCCTCTCTGAGTTAGAAAGAAAAGAAAGAAAATTAGAAGAAAAAAAAAAGAAGAAAAAATGAAAAAAAAAGGAGGAAAAATGAACAAAGAGAAGTCTTCTGTCCTTTCCATGTTAATTTTATTGTAATATAATTCACCGTGTCTGACTAGAAAAGTAGTTTGACCATCGTTAACTCTCATTTGTTCACTAGAAGAACAATCAATTCCCTGTATCAAGTCTTTTTGGTAGCCTGTTAATCCCACATTTCCATCTGTTCATACTAATACTTCTTCAGTGGTTAAATATGATTGATTTGAAACAAACTTTGTAGAAACAAAAGGCAGTGTTAGAGTTGAGTCGCCCCACACACTGGCTGATTCAAATGTGGCCATGAGTTGTCACATAGATAAATTGTTTTGATTATTTTCACTATGCTTATCTACATTTGTCAAACTATTTGAGCAGATGCAATTGGCTACTATCCTTTGATCTCTGCCTTGGCTTCTATTTTTATAAATGTATATCTATATCTATGTTCTTATATATAATATTATTGGTAGTATACAGCATTGCAAGTTACATGTATCTTGAAGGATAATGTGATTATACATTAACAAATATGCGATACTATCAGTTAACCTAGAATCAAATCCACGAAATTCATCAAAAGGTGTTTATCAAAACTCCTCAGATGTGATTTCCTAATATTGGAGCTGAGGTTCATAGGCACCTAGATTGTCAGCACATTTCTTTTTGCTTAGAAGCCTATTTCTGAAACATGTTCACCACTAAATCTAATACTCTTGAATGCTGGGCACTTACCAAATCTTAACTCACAAACTAGTACCTACCGGGCTGACTGGAGATGTGTTTTCAAGTGCTTCAGTGGGGAAGCCTGCCACAGAAGGAGTCAAGGTGAGGTTTTTTCCTTTTACAAAGGAAGTTTGCAGTAGCAGAAGGTACTGATCTCTTGATTGAATGAGGGATAATTTTACTCTAGAATAGCTGTCCAACCCTTCTTGTGACCCGTTCAGCTTTTCCCAATGTCTGTCAGTGATTCAGTTCACAACAGGAAGACTGAAATCCAAACTGAAAACAAAATACAGTTGAGGATGCCAGCAAAGCATCTGTGTATCTGGATAATTTGGACGATGCATGTGGGAAACACAATCGCCTTTTTTTCAGTCTTATTTAACTGAACTACATCACTGTTGTATTTACGCACAGTCTTGACTGCAGTGGGACTTTTCCTAGTTCATCATAGGTTCCATCCTTTTTACTTTGGAGTTAAAAAGTGGGTTTGAGTAGATCTATTACATTAAACTGTTACATTTTGTTGTTAACTTGGAAGAATATGTTACTCTCCAGAATGACAACCAGACGGATAAGGTTGGTGTTCTATTTGTGTTGTAAAAGGGCCAATTCATCCTGTTCTTTACTTGTTAAATTATGTCTTATATACTATACCCATTGAATGTGGTAAAGCCAGATCACTTATCTCTTCATAGTGAACACGCTAACCATTTTTTCTGATCTGTCCACCAGCTTTTCCTCATGTTTTTACTGATTTAAAAGTTAATTATTGATTTGTAAGCTTTTGACTTCTATACAATATTTAGTATCTTCTTCCAATAGAAAAATAGAAAAAAGCTACCCTTCTTTCACTGTGTTCTAGTGAATTTTGAACTCTTACTCTAAGACTTTTTACTACAGGCACATGTTGATACGCAGCAGCAGTTTCTGGTGAATCCTATCACTCCTGATATGCATCCATTTAAACCATTGACTGCCCCTCAACTCAGCAGTCAGGATCTAGTTCACTCTTGCTAATGCACATTAAGGTACTAATGAGATTTTTCTTAGCTTGAAACAGAGTCTGTGATAAAGCACTGACCTATTTTAATGGGTTGACTCCATAGCATGCCTACCAACATAATATAAAGAGGTGTTATCATCACGTAGCTCACCAAGTTAACCAGAGCTGGAGGAATTAATGGGATGGGTGGAATAATGGATCACCCACAACACCTAAGCACAGAGAAGCAAAAGTGCTGCTTAAGCTACGACAAAGGCATTGGAAAGAGATCTAAAAGGCAGCCCTTTTTTTTTTTTTTATAGAAGCCAAAACTGTCCCCAGCACAGGCTTTGCACAAACACCCACAAAGGGGCAGTCCCCATATAACACAGTTCAACTTCTAAATAAGGACATAAATCCTATTGCTTCAGTCGTTGGAGGCAATCTCAAACAGACTGTTTTGATAATCAAGATTTATGATGGGAGGAGTGCATTTCATCCTACAAGTGTTGCGATACTGAAGCACAACATTCTGTGAAAGCAACAGTGTTCTGCTCTATGTGGTTCCACAAGAATGCTTTTCAGTTACTTTAGAAAACTGAGGTTAAAGTAAGACTCAAAATACAAACCTGGAAAAAATGTAAAATAGAAATAAAAACATATTTGGGTGAGTTTTTAGTGTTTAGGTGCAAGACTAATCTTTCATATAATATTCTGTGATATTTCTGAAAATATGTCTGAAAATATGTTCTGAAAATATATCTGAAAAAATATGGAACCTCAAATAAATATAACTTTTCTGAAAATTTTATTTTCAATAGGCAGTATTGGAGGCAGTTGGAAATGAGCAGATTTAATATTATAGTTTTCATTTATGATGTTCAGATCCATTTAAAATTTTAATAGCAACACAATATCATGCACTTAGCATGAAATCTAAATAGTAGTTAAACTTTTCTACTTCTACCAGAGTTTTCACTACAATTAACAGAACTTTTTCTTTCCTTTCTTTTTCTTTCCTTTCTTTTTTTTTTTTTATTTTCACAAGAATTTCAAATCTTTGAAACAATATGAAAGTTCAGGTAATTATATAGTAGATATAACTTCATATCTTCTCCATCCTGTTTCAGCAACCAGATTATTGCTAAATTACTAATCATCATCCCTTAGAATAGAAATGAGCAGCAGCTGTAGTTCTCCCATCATAATTAATATAAACCCTCTCAAATCCAGCTTTCTTTTATAGAGTCCCTGAAGTTTTATCCAACTGATTAATTGCAAGTGGTTAATCAGAAAACCATTAATATCATTTAGCAGGCCACAAAAACTTCATATAAAATTCTTCAGCTTCCTGTAATAAAAAACCACATCTACTACATTAAAAATCTCCACAGAAGAAATATACAGTAAGTTTGTCATAAGGCATAGGTTCAGATGGTTAGTGGGACATTGAATTATTTACTGATGCTGGAGTTTTAACTCTTTGTTTCCATTACACTATTATTATGTGGGGAGTATTTTACCATCTCTAAGGAGATTCTGTAAGAGACGAAAAGATCTGGACATACAATGACGTATTTGTCATACAATCTGTATCATAAAAGTTCAAGTAGCAAAGTTTGCAATGTTATTTAATTTAAATAAAATTAATATATTCGATTTGTTATAATTAAATTAAATAAAATTAGTAAATAGGATATTAATAACAGAAGTAAGCTGAGACTATTTGTCAAAGGTCAAAATGAAGGTGGTGGTTGCAAATAGATTCAATGTTTTGAATGCTTTTCTTTTTAGTTACTGAAACCTTCCCTATTTTGACCAGTTAACTGGTGCTGAAAAAAATTTGGAAGGAGAGGGAAGTCTCCAGGAAGCTTTCTTTTATTTTTGGAATTTTTTTTTCTGTAATTTAGTTATATGCATAGGTCCACTCTTTTGAGTGATTGACTAAATCCCTCCACTTTTGCTCCAGTGCTTCCTCTGACTCTGGACATACCTGGAAAATCTAAGAGTAAAATGTCAGAAGGCAGCCTGTTTCCCCTAGGAAGCCTAAGCTCTCTCCCACCAGGAGCACAACAGTGAACCACAATAACATTGCAACCAGCTGACCATTACAAGGCTATGGTGCTAATGGCTGCCTATCAGATGAAATGGGTGTCTGCTTGGTTGGCTAAGTTATCTTTCAACCTGTGGTTGAAACTTATCTGTTAGATGTCACTCTTCTGTACTGGAACAATGATTACACAGGTCCTTTACAAACCAGATTCACTCTCAGCAAGAAGATAGCAAAAAAAAAGCAGTGTCCCAAACCAAACACAGTAAGGCACAAGGCTCATTAGAACATAAACCCAAGGTCAGGCACAAGATAAACGTGTAGAATGGACACACTCTGTGTTGCTATATACACAACATATGTCTATAAATTGCTGTACCATATACCCCTTCATGGATCTGCCTTATTGTTTTAGTCCAGATGAATAGTGTGTTTTTGAACAAAATGGTTGAAAAAACATTGAAATTGATTCATATCAGTGAGTGATCTCATCAGCAGGAATAATCTGGATGCTCGAGGGACAAAACTAAATGTGAAAGTATGCTCCAGAATCACACCTAATCACACCTGAAGGGGATTCAGACCACCAGTTTATATTAAAAATGGCTTGAAATCAATCCCCATGAAATCCATGGTGCGGACATGGATCTTTTGCACTATTTCAATTTTACAGATCTGTTCTTATAAGGCCACATTACAGGCGAATGTAGACACAACCAGTGACTCAGAAATGAGTCAGAAATGTCTTTTTGAACTAGAAACATAAAATCATAGAATGGTTTGTGTTGGAAGAGACCTTTAAAGGTCATCTAATGCAACCCCCCTGTAATGAACAGGGATGTCTTCAACTAGATCAGGTTGCTTAGAACCCTGACCTTGAATGATTCCAGGGATAGGGCATCTACCACCTCTCTTGGCAACCTGATCCAGTGTTTCAGCACCCTCACAATAAAGAATTTTTTCCTTATATCTAGTCTAAATCTTTTATCTTTTAGTTTAGAACCATTATCCTTTGTCCTATTGCAACAAGCCTTGCTAAAAAGTCTGTCCTCAACTTTCTCATAAGCCCCTTTAAGTACTGAAAGGCTGCAATAAATTCTCCCATGAGCTTTCTCTTCTTTTCTCTAGGGTGAACGACCCCAACTCTCACGGTCTTTCTTCAGAGGAGATGTGCTCTATCTCTCTGAGTGTTTTTGTGGCCTTCCTCTGGACCTGCTCCAACAGGCCCATGTCCTTCCTGTGCTGAGGACCCCAGAGCCGAACACAGTTCTCCAGGTAGAGTCTCACCAGAGCAGAGTAGACGGGCAGAAACAACTCCCTCAACTGGCTGGCCACGCTTCTTTTGATGCAGCCCAAGATACAGTTGGCTTTCTGGGCTGAGAGTGCACATTGCCAGCTCATGACCAGTTTTCCATCCACCAGTACCCTTCAAGTCCTTCTTAGCAGGGCTTCTCTCAATCCTTTCATTCCCCAGCCTGTATTGATACCGGGGGTTTCCCCAACCCATGTTCAGGACCCTACACTTGGCATTGTTGAACCTCATCATGTATATGGGCTCACTTCTCAAGCTTCTCTAGGTCCCTCTGGATGGCATCCTATCCCTCAGACATGTCAACCACACCACTCAGTTTGGTGTCGTGCAAATTTGCCGAGGGTACACTTGATCTCACTGTCTTTGTCATAGATGAAGATATTAAAGAGCACTGGTCAAAGCACAGATTCCTGAGGGACACTACTTGTTACCGATCTCCATCCAGACATTGACATGTTGACCACTACTCTGGTTGTGACCAACTACATCTTTGGCCTCTCAAGTTGTGTTCTTTTCCTCAAAGCCCCTTTCTGTTGTTATAAGAGAAATTAATGTACGGTTAGTTTTGCCTGTAGACAATTAGGCGACCCAGCACATATACTAAAAAGGATAAACATTGGTCTCTGCACATCGTGTATGGGAATAACTCAAAACACATTCCTCTTCTAATCAGTCTTTATCAGTAATAATATAAAAACAAAATCCTGTTGATCCAATTACTTCAGTTTATACAGTTCTGCTAAGCCTGTCAGCTCATTACAGCAACTTTCATGTCAAATTCCTGGTAGCTCTGGAAAGAGAGTTCTCATCAGCAAATATTACTTATGCAAGTGAGAAATGCAGAGTAAATGAGGGAGGAGATTCAGCAGTTGCACCTCTCAGTGTTTATACCACCAATACCTAGCTATAAAAAAAATTGATTTATTTTTCATACTCTGCATTTAGCTGATACAGTTTTTCACAGTAGGTTCAAATGCCTTTCCACAACCACTATCAAATATCAGCTCCATAGATTTCAATAAGCCATATACTGTTGAAGCAAGTATAGGTAAAAAGGTATACCATAGTGTATTACTGAGAGGTTGACAAGCACTTCTGAACTCAAGAGGATATACCTTCAAGATAATAGGCAAGTATTTTCTTTCAAAGTGATAGCATGTTTAAGGACAAAAAAAAAGACTGTTAAGAGGGACAGTCTGTAGACAGTAAGCCCACTAGCAACAAGATCTCTAAGACTTCTGTAATATCAAATGATTTGGTAAAGTCCAAACTGATTTACTCAGCTTTAGCAGGAAAACTACTTTTTTTGGTTACTTACATCAACTGTCTAGATTTACTAAGACAACAACACAGTCATTGCAGGCAAAGCAGAGAAGAGGTGATGGAAGGAGCACATCTGTAGATCCCTTCTTCCTGAAGCTACCAATCTCTTCCTGAAAACCTGTGTATCCTTCAGGATCACTCTGTCATCCAGAAAACATGTATGCCTTTATGTGCATACGCATAGGCTTAGAAACAGCAAAAAAGATAATCAGCAGGCAAGCTTTCTGGTTTTTTTTAAGTCCATTTTATAAGGTTATTGGCTTTGGGAGGAAATTTAACAGTACTTTTTGGGCAATTTTTTTGTGTGCTACAAAGTGATGAAAGAGGGGAGGACTCTAGTTGTCTGAACCATAGAAGAGGCCAGAGAAAGGGGATAGAAAGGTCAGAGGGACCTTGGGGACCTTGAACTCATTACTCTGATTACTAATTTGTGTGAGCCTTGTGGGGTACATCAAGAGAATGAGGTTGGCATTTGTTTGTTTTTATCAGCAGGGTTGCCTTGTGGACTCCACTAAAATGAAGAATTATAATCTCCATGGTGCAAAATGAAAACCAGCAAACCTCCTGCCAAAAGACAGACAAGGAAAAATGGTTTCTGGGCCCTCCTCTTTTGGGACATTTGCCAGATGAAACATTTTAGGATTTCTCCACCATTTACATAAACATGTCTCTCTCCTTTTCATAATCATAGAGGTCTGGGAAGTTGTTTGGTTTTGGTTTGTTTTATTTTTTTTTTCTTTTCCTTATACTTTTCTGTGTCTCTGCTGGTTAGGGAAATAAATTGCCACTGTTTTACATACCTTGCTTGTACAGCTTTAGGATTAGTCTTTTTAAAGAGCATGGTAATAATCTTTGCGTTTTCTCACCAGTATTGTATTGCACAATTGTAGCCAAATTTTACGGTTGCAGAAAGCATTAGTGGGGCAGGCCAAGAGGTATTTTTGACTTTGATTTAATATGAAATTTTACATTGCATCCCCAGCTCTTTGCATCATTAGTGTCATTATTTGACATGTTTTATTTTTCACACTGGCTGCAGAATGGCACTCTCTCTGGCCCCCAAGAACAGTAGTGTCTGATATAAACAGACTACTCTGATTCAGGGAGGCTAGTCAGTCAACATGTTCTTATGTGATGTAGTATTATTAATTGGATTTCATAAATCCTAGCCATGCTGACTTCAAGTCTAAACTCCTTGGTTTTTGCTGGTATTTTCATTTATATTTTTTCTTCCGCTGGTTCACAAAGTATTTCCCTTTTAAAACTTGGTTAATTATGGAAGAATGCAGAGGGCACAACATTTAACATATCAAACAAGGACAGACTCCCTGCTTAGAGCAACATTGAGTGTCAGGGCTCAGTCGTGCTGTGTAGGCACAACTGAGAGTATCATGCTTTGGCAAGACAGAATTACTCTGAAGCTTCAAGGCACAGAAAAAGACTACACCCTTCTCGACCTTCCTTTCGGAAAGCACAACCTACTGCTTAACTGCAGCTGACCTGTTCTTTGTAAGATAAGGAAACCAGTTTATTCTCCCCTTTTCCTATCCCACACAAATCCTTTGCTAATTCCTTTGTAACAGTTTTTCCCTATGACAGAAACCACAATAGAAATGATAGAGGGAAATTTCTAACACAGCAGCCAAAGAATTTCTATTACCCAAGCTAGGGACATATGATGAAAACGGCCCTTCTTCCTGCTCCACTTCTAAGAAAGTACAGGGGGCTGAAAGTGAAGGAAATCCTACTAAGCCATCATAAGTGCAGCAACATCTACCTCTCTTTAGAGCAGTATAATGGGGGATACTTCACAATCTACCTTGCATACCATTTAGATGAGCTAGTTACAAAGACTCATCAATAAAGTCATAACAAGAATGAAGAAGAAGCACAGCTGGGATGGAGAAGGGAAGACTAGTAGAGACTGAGGTACAGATTCAAGTGGATCTAGCTGAAAGGTGTAAAGCTCTGGCTTGGAAGTGAGCTTGAATTCTCAAGTAGTGAATAGAGATGTTGTAGTAAGAAGAGATCAGGAAGAGGGTTTCAGATATACTAGTCTTTAGCAATGAGGCCTTTGCAAGTTTGGTCCCACCATGGACTAAGCTGGGAAGATATCTGAGCAAAAGATATCAATAACATACATAGGTATGCTGAAAATAAATTAGTTTCTAACAAAAATGTATGAACTTCTTTCTGCACTACAACAAGATGTAAATACCATACAGTTACTGGCATCTCTAGAGGATATGTTCAGCCAATGCCCAACATGGCACTAAGAAAATCCAATTTATCATTGTTGCTATTTCTATTACAGTTATTCCACTGAGAATAAAAAACTCCACAAATTACACTTTTTTTTTCTGCTTTCCTCTTGTTTAAGCTTAGTGCAAGTCATACTCCAGAGAAGTCACCTGGGATTTCAGACAGAGAGACTTGTCATTCCCACTGCATGAGAAATTGAAGTTCTGGTACAAATAGTGGCTTGTGTCCATTTCATATCTGGAGAACTTTATCATTAGGAATGGAACTAAACCATGAATTCTGGGCATTAATTTTTTATTTGTTTGTTATGCTACAAGGTATCTCACATGAGGCAAAGTTATTCTACAGAACATTGGAGAGCAATGCAAAACTGAGACACTTTAAAGCCATGAGAATAAATTATTATTTTCACTTTGGTGATTACATTGCTAGATAAAAACAGAACACCTGTCTTAGGTCAACCCAAATTTTAATTTTAGTAGGTTTTCTTGTTAAAAATAAGCTATTTCATTTCTTTTGTGAAATGAACAAATACAGGGTTGGAGGGGGGAGGGTGGAAGAGGTGGGGGTGGATGGATCTAATCAGCTTAATACGTTCAGTGTTTATGTGAGAAGCTATGAAGTAGTCAATATTCTGAACTTTTTTCATAAGTTTTGGTAGGTGTCATGTTTTTCTAATTCAGCCTGATTTTCAAAAAAACCCTTTTCCTCAAAATTTATTTTTTGACTCATTATGGCCTCTAAAAGATCATACAGTTTTAACCTGTACATGATTTAATGATAGCCTGGCCAATGAGTAAGTATTTCTTAAAATGTAGGTGGAATCGAACATATCATGTTAGAGAACATCTCTCTGCAGACTACTAGCTTTAGAAATTATTCTTACAGTGCTAAAGTTTAGACAAAAATTACATAACCATTTTTTTGCCTCCCCTTCTAATAGGAATTTCCTCAGTGATTAAGCAACATGAATAAACGCTAAACGTTAGAACTAACAAATATTGGCACCCAGGAGACACATAAACATTAAAACAAGGATTAGTTGAACTCTGAATCACCGGTTCTGTTGATATCAATTAGAAAGAATAAAACTACCTCCAAAATGTCGAGCACATTTTGTATAACAGCATAGTTTTGTTTTGTTTTTTTTTTTTAAAAAAAGTTGCTGTGGACTGTTTCCACACCTAGAGCACCTTCCCAATGGTAGCATCTAATTTGTGTTTCAGTCAAGGCTGAGGCTTCTGGAGTACCTACAGAGTAGCCCAATTGTTTTCACGTTGTCTGCTGAAAGGGGCATTTTCATGCAACCCTACTTAGCAGGCATAGATATTTCTAAACACCTTCCATCACTCGCAGCTTTTGATACAAACCAAACACACAGAATAAAAGATTACAGTTTCATTAGCTCTTTGTTTACAATAATTGTGCAAGGCTCGGGCTGCAAAAAGGAGAATGAAGGCCAATTTTGTAATGTTATCAAGAGGAACAATATAAAATTCATCCTGTGGTTGTTTGGGAATAAAAAAAAAAAAACACTTTAAACATAGTTAACCATGTGGCACCAAGCATGCAAAAGCTTAGTAATGTGAGTAATTTCCTCAATTTGTTATTTCTGTGATGTATTAAGCACCTGAAAAAATACTTCCTCTTCTTTGCCAGTGTTCTCCCTCTATATATATACAAATCACACGTGGAGAAACAGAATAATCAGCTCTTTTCCATAAGTGTTCTTTTTTTTTAAGCAGTGTATAAAGAAACGCATTCTGTGATTCACCTGTTTTGGCAAGTTTCCATGGTCAATAATTCCTCATAAAGAATGTTCAGTTATATTAATACTGGAGAAATGATCGTTTAAGCACTTCTGCTGTCCATGTATGTGGCTTTGTCTGAAGTAGGTTTCAAAATTCTGAGGATTTTATAGCTTCAAGTCAATGTCGCTAAATACAAACCTTTTGCTTTGTTGCTATATGTGTGATTTCCAAGTAGCAACATTCTACAATGCTTTCAGTTTCAAGGGTTTACTATGCAATCATTGCAACAGACTAGTCCTGGAGAGATAAATGCATGCCTAATCATACAGCAGGGATGAAATAAAATGCTTTGTGCTGACAAAAATAAAACAAACCCAAAGCATTTCACTCAAAGTTTCTGCTGGAACAGTCAGAAGCCACAAAAAAACCAAATGATCCCCAGATTCCAAACCAAAATTGAAGTTTGGCTGTGCTTCCTCAAAAAGAATAGATAATCAGACATTTCTTCTAGCTCCTTCTTTCTATCCCTCCAAACCAGACACACACTCGCTATTCAAGTAAGCCAGATGTCTTCATCAAAACTATTCTGGTTTTCCCAGGTGTTTCTAACCCACCAGCCTGGCCTCACATAGGGGCAGGAGTTGGGAGAAGAGTGGGCATCTCTGGTACCTACTTTATATTTACTTGACATCCCTGAGGCTTTGTTTATACACCTTTCATTACCAGTGAGAAAAAAGAAAACCAAAAAAACCCACATTATCATGATGCCATTAATTCATGGAGGTGACTATACGTCAGATTAGATGCGTGGGTATTTCTTCTCTTTGTCAAATGAAGCTCCATCTTCTGTTAAAAGGTAACACATTCATACACTGTTCCACTTTATGGCATCAACTTTTAAGCAAAACCATTTTCTCCTCCTGTGTCACTGAATAATAATATTTATCTTAAATTTCAAAAACTATCAGTGAGTGCTATGCAGACACCAGGTCCATAGCTAGTTCATACGGCAGGGAGAAAAGATAATACAGTGAAATATATACAATTGTATAAACATTTGACATTTTAGCAATTACAAAATCTACAGCATTCAGCTGTATATTCTTTACTCTCTCTTCACCTTCATTCTCTCAAACAGTTCTTGAGCAGGCACCTTTCCAGAGGGTTCTCCTGAGCAAAACATAAAAGGGGTGATGGTAAAAGCCAGAGGTTTTCTTTACATGTTTTGGAGTGTTATTTTCTCACAGTTCATAAGCTGTACATAACCAGAACCTCTGGTTTGCTAAAACATGCATGAAAGGGGTGGCCAGAAAAGAAGATAAGAGACAATTATGAGAAAAATTGCCAATGGAAGGAACAACTGTTACAGCAGAAAAATAGGAAGGGACACCGCTGGAGGGAGAGACTTGAAGACAAAGGAAATAAGAAGAACTGGCTACCTAACAAATAATAAGGGTTGGAAAAATGTGTAAGTCAATGTTGCAGGAAATTCAAGGAATACTTTGAACAAAGTCTCTTTCTGTTTGGCCTGAGAGTTTTCCTGATAGAATCAGGTCAACACTTTATCTTGGGAATACATTAAGAGAAAGAGTAGAGGGCTTTCTACCTGCCAAAAAAAAAGCCTAAACTATTTATTCTTGACAAGAAGGAGGAAGAAAATCTTATGGAGCAAAGCATTTTGCAGGGATTTAAATGACCTTGTACTTGATTCACAGCTCTGCCACTGATCTACTGCATGACCTTAGGCAAGTCACTTCACCTTTATGCCTTGGTTAGCCTGTTATACTGGTATAATAACATTGAGTCTTACTGGGCTTCAAGATGATGAAACATTTCTTTCCTAGAGCTAAATCCCCTCTGTGATGTGAAAAAAACCACAAAACCAACCACCAGTGATTAATGCAATCCATTGTTCAAACCGAGCAAATGCACTTACGGGTTTCAAAAAATATCTTCAAACTTTAACAGTCTGTTTTTTAAATTTGTAATCTGAACGCATAACCGATGTGGACAGATTTGATTAAAAAGAATCATGAGCATTTCCTAATATGAGCCAAGGAGTGGATGTGTGAGTACCTCAGTGGTAAGGAACATGCATATAACAATTCGGAGTCCCTTTGCATTCCCTCCAGCATGCCTCTGGCTGTAGAAGCCAGAATCTAACCCTAAATTAATAATTAGCAGTTTCAGTTTAAGTTCTCTGGGAAATGTCATGAGGACAGACAGAAGTAGTAAAAAATGTTAGTGGGCAGTGTAGAAAGATAAGTGCCAAGAGATTTATACCCAGCATTCTTGACAAGCAAGAGCAGAATATCAGGATTTAAATAACCCACTGGCAAGACCTTTCACATCAATTTGACTGTGGTGGGAGGAGAAACTCTACAGGGATGGCCTCTGTGTGTCTTTACAGGTAATAAGAAAGAGGTATCCACATCAGCATGCATGTGAGTACAGAAAGGGCTAAAACCCCTGCATTTACAAGTGGCTAAAGTCACATATATATCAGGTTATGCTTCCCCTTTGCTGTGTATGCATTTTTAATTTAGCAGAAGACAGGGAGAACCCAAAACTGTCTGATAAACAGCAAAAAAATAAATTCATTTCAGCAATACAATTATCACATATCTATATAAAAAGCTGCTTGTAAAAATCTTGCCATCCAGTACAGTGTGGTGACATATCTTTCCTTTAAGACAATATTGCCAATGTTCACTGTATTTTTAGAGATGAGCCTAGTAGCACATGATGAAGGCCCAAACCAGCATACAATTTTATACACATAACTAGTCCTCAGCACCACATTTTTAATGTAATTACCTAAATCTTGCCACTTCCTCCTACAGGTATAAAATTAAAATATATTTAAATACATTATCCACAAATGAAAAATCATAATAAAAATATTCTGAACAATAGAACTTCCAAGTATCCTGCAAATTATCCTAAATAAGTAGGCACTAATTTTTGCAGAGTTGGTATTTCATTCCTTAGTGTTGTAACAAGCCACTGAATCATCCGGAGAATATTTGATTTATTATTAACAACATTGATTAAACTAAAACAACACCTTTTAAAATTTATATGTGAATAATGCCACTAAAATGCAACACCCATTTTACCCCTTGATTTCTTAAGTTCTAGTTTATATGAGAAATTTCTTGAAGTTAATTTTTGGCCTAATTTTTTTTAATATTATGTCAGAATAAGAAGTAGTTGACACAAGAGTTGTGAAGCCATGCCTGAAAATTTGGAACAGTATGCAAAATGTACTCCACCTATGCCCAAAAAACATTGAAACCTGAGGGACTAGAATGGTGTAAAATCATATGCCACCTCATTTTAATCACTATTATATATATGTGTGTCTCTGTGTATGTGTAAGTTAAAAATACATTATCATGTATATGCATGTGATTATATATGTATACCACATATATTGTATGTATGCACATTTTATATATCTATAAAAGAAAATAAATGTAGGTGTAGATGATGCCACATTTTTAAACACATTTGGATCAGAGAAAACATACTCCTGTGTTCTATAGAAATAAAATTGAGCCTTTTTATAAAAGCTGCCTACTTCACATATTGAAGGGCTCACCACAGGTGGTTGTGGTCATATTAGAGGAGCCTGCCTGAAAATGGTTAGAGATTTAGGTGGGCTTTGGCTGCTCAAACACCCTCTTGGGTTAGCAGAGGTTTGCAGCCAGGTGTATAATGTTAACAGCCACAGTGGCACTTCTGCAACAGAGGTGTGCTTATAGGGTAGCATGCAAGTCCTGACAGGGTTCAGCCCTGATCAGAGTACTGAAGCATCCAGGCCAAATTAAGCAAAGCAGACCTGCTTTCTTGGTTGCAGAGCATACTGACCTCTGGGCTTTCAGATAAACCAGATTCCTATGCACACGCATGCACAAGTGTGCAAATGGGCAAATCATCTGCATATCTCTGGGTGCCAGTTGTCTGAGTTGTATTACTGTAGAGTACTGTATCTATCAGGTTTTGCCTTCCTTGTCAGGAAATCTGCCAAAAGATGCGCTGAAGACTACATGGGTTTCGAATCCTGCTGTGGCTGAAGCACAAAGAAGGACTGAAGACTGTCTCAGGATATTGGGATTTCCTTCTATATGTGCTCCACAGTGCATCTTCAGTGACTTTGCTGGCAGCAACAAAGACTCCTAAAGGGTTAGACAGCAGCTGAACTGGGATTCTGAGGATCAGAGTGGTGCCGAAATGGGGATTTAGCTATTGGTCCTCATGTAGGTACTAAAATAACTTCGGTTAGCTGGCAAATTTGAAACTGCTGCTCAGAAAAAAATCTGGCTTTAATTGTGGCTGCTGAGCCGTTTCAAAAATCTGGTCCTGTACAAATACGCTATAAATGTAAGCAAATACTGATCCCTTGCTGAGTTCTTAGATCTATTGCAAACAATCTGAGACTTCATAAAAATACACAGCTTTTCACTTATCCTATACTTTGTCTCATGGTAGGTCACTAGCCAAAAAGCCTCTTTCCAGCAGTCAGTTTAATAGGGGGAAGGAAACAGTCTTATTAGTTAAGTTTATTTATGATGACAAAAGGAAAATCATGAAAACCCCAAGTTATGAGTGGTAATTTATTCCTGATAAGTAGTAAATCAGCAGGATTTCACTGCCCACATGGGGACCTGCAGTTAAATAATTAATGATAAATAATGAGCCTCATAAATGTTCACAGTGGTTTTGAGCAACTATTTATACATGAGCTCATTCTACAAACTCTCCTGCCGCTATAATCATGATAACCTGATGTCCTTACTGCATTATAAAAACATAAGATGATAACACCAACCATTTCTGTAGGTAAGTTTATATTGTTTGTTGCCAGGTTAAACTAATTATTCACTGCCTCCAAGGCAGTGCTGGGTTAATATTTCAGACTGATGCATCTTTTGTCATGATAAAACTAGCTCACACTGTACCGTCATGCATTCCACTGGTGTGGCCTTTGTCTGAAAAAAAATGTGCAGAATTATTAAAGTGGGAGAGCAGAGGGAAAAGACTGTAAACCTTTATGCTGTGAGTCACAAACCAATAAAAAATACTGGTACTGGTAGTAAAAAATATATATAAAAATACAGTAAAAAATATAAAAATACAGTAAAAAAATATTTTCACATATATCAAAGGGTCTGAACACTTGTAGACTTCTATGCATTCTTTTTCATCACCACTGCTCAGCACTGGCCACTAGAAGAGTCCAAAGTCAGCTCCAACACGGTAATCTTCATGTTCCTACACCTGAGAAACATCGAACCTCTCCAGAAAATAAATCGCCTGAGAATGTTGTCAGTCCTTATTGACCCATGTTCTGATAAGGCATTCATGGTGGTGCCAATCCTTTTTTTTTTTTTTTCCTTTTCCTAAATCTTAATCTTGTTTCTCCTGTATTCGCTAGCTATTATCTCATGAATTTCATGGGAAGCAAGATCAGGAACTTCAATAGTTCAAAGCTGTTGTGCTGTTCATCTTTTGTTTCACTTCAGAAGCATCCAGCATGACTCCACAATGACCCGACCTACTAGGGCTGAGGGTAATCACCAGAATTTTCTTTGGTTTTGGCCTATCAACATCCCCAAAGCACAGTCTTTCTATGTCTACAAATTAAATTCAGCATTGTGCTGAAGTTCAGAGCCTTATGAAAACCCACAGTTTTAGCTTGACTGTCACATTCAAAGATAGTTTTTGGCTTTTGGAAAGCTTTTGAAATAGCCCCCAGGCATTAAAAACCATGCTTTAGGGTGTTCGTGCAGAACGTAATACACAACACCCCACTGTCTGGTCTCCGGTACAGTGCACTGCCTGCACACATGTAAATTCAAGCCAGCAATCTGCATGGCTGCTCCACTATCCCCTGTGCTGCATGCTTGTAATTGATAAAACACAAATGAGAAGGGAAAAGAGAACTTGGCCCAATTCTCTCTTATTTTTTTTTCCCCCCACTTTTAGAGGAAAGGGAGGGATATGGGTGCAGAGAATATAAAGAATGGTGATTTTAAAAAATTAGTGCCTGCCAATTCAGAAAGTCATATTTTATAAGGGGAAATATGCAGAGGGAATGGAATGCATTGAACAATTTTAAAAAATAAAATATCAAAAAAGGTAAAACTCAAAATACAACAGTCCAGATCGAACCTGATGTACCAGGCTCTACCTGAGCAGGGGACAGCTGGCATGTGAATTGATGAGCAGAAGCCACAATCTCTTACTGGGCGGGTGAGCCGGCCAGAGAAGGGCACAGGGGCAACCGCCCCAACACCTGCCCTGGCTCCTGGCCCGAGAGAACTCAAGCTTTTCCACAGCCACAGCAGCAGTTGTCCCCTGGGGTTCACGTGGGACAGCAAGGCTTCCCAGCCCAAGCCAGCCTGTGCAAGGATACCATCAACACATGGGCAGGAGATGCAGGGAGCAGCCATGCTGAGACAGCAGCACCTCACAGCCTGCACATCATCCTGGCACCAACAAGCCACAACATGTTTGATTATGTGAAGTTGAAAGGCAACATGCTGGGCCCCAGCAGTCTCTTCCCGGCCCTCTCTGGCCTTTTGTTCACAAGGAAGCTGGTGAACAGCAGGGCACTGGTCTTCTGCCATGTAATCACCTCTCTGGCCCAGGCATTGCAGTTCATCAGCACCCCTGATCCTTGACCTCCCTGCTCCTCAGCACCCCTGTTGCCTCCCTGCTCCTCAGGCACTCCTGTTCCCCAGGCACCCCTGTCCCTCCGCCTCCCTGCTCCTCAGCACCCCTTCTTCTTGGCCTCCCGGAACTCAGATTTCCTTTCCAAGAGCACCCCCTGGTCACACAACCCTGCCAGGGCTCACAACTCCTCCTCCACAAAGAACCCCGTGAGAATGCCCTCTTCTAGAGCACACTTGTCCTACCCAGTGTCCTCTCTGTGGATTCCAGGAAAAAATTAATGCCATACTTAGCTAAATCTGTAGGTTTTTCTGCTTATGTTTTCCTTCTCAGCTAACCAGATTGCCAATATCTCATTCTCAGGTCACAACATCTTTTCTCGCTCTGTATTCCTGGGGATGGTAAACATCCTTTGAGACCTCCTTGAATTGTTAGAAGGGAGACATAGGCACTCTGGGCGTGTATTTTTGGTATGGTGAGAGAGATTAAATGTCGAACTGTTTTGTTTCTTGAGGCTTGTATGTTTTAATAGAAAATTTATTTTGTTGGGTTTTTTTAGGTTTCATTGAATTTCATCCACATAGGAAATAAGGGCTTGAACCCAAAATGAACTCAAAACAAGGAGTCTCCTTCCATGTATTTATGACTTGATAAGTGTAGCATTTTTTCAATTATTGGTTGTACAAATTCTGTAGGTAATTATGTGCAGATTACAAGAAAAAAAAAGAATAAAAGAAGGTTTATGATTATACTATTACTTCAAAAAGACCATTTTTCCTGTTTCAGCCAGTGTGTAGTGATTTTCCTAAGACGAATAAAAAAATTAAAAGGCAATCATTCAAAATAGACCACATAATAAATAAGCTATGTAACTGTCACCAGACAGCATTTGTTTCTTGATACTGCTGATTTTGCAAGAGAAATAATTACTTTTCTGGAACAAACTTATTTTCTGAAAAAGGTTACTGAATTAAGGTTTCACACCCTACTGCTACAAAACCACACTTGTCAGCTGTAGCCCTGAGTTCAGAGGAGTTACTTAATAAAGTCAATGGGTCATAAAGTGACTTTTCATATTGATGATGTTGAAATATAATATAAATTAATAGTATTCATTAATGGCCCATAAGAAATTAGAGAGAAAGGAAACTTTTGAAGATGTATCTTCTATGTGTAAATATGTGTGTGTGTATATGTCCATGCACATATATATACTTTTACATGTATGAATACACAGTTGCATATAAATACCTACATACACATCTGTGGACATATATATATATATAATATACATATATATATATACTATTAACAAGTCTGAATTTGAATTTANAACAGGCTCAATTTGGGGAAAATAATTTTAATTTATTAACAATCCAATCAGAGCAGTGTATGAGAAATAAAAACTAAATCTGAAAACACCTTTCCCCACCCACCCCTCCCTTCTTCTGGGGCTCAGCTTCACTACCAATTTTTTCTACCTCCATCCACAAGCAGTGCAGGGGGACAGGGAGTTGTTGTCAGTTCATCACACGTTATCTCTCCTCAGAGGGAGGACTCCTCACACTCCTCCCCCTGCTCCAACCTGGGTCCCTCCAATGGGAGACAGTTCTCCATGAACTGCTCTAGCATGGGCTCTTTCCACAGGGTACAGTCCTTCAGGAGCAGACTGCTCCAGACTCACAAGTTCTGCTAGTAAACCCACTCCAGCATGAGCTCCTCTCCACAGGGCCACAGGTCCTGCCAAAACCCTGTTCCACTTTAAGCTTTCCATGGGGTCACAGCCTTCTTCAGGCATCCCCCTGCTCCACTGTGGGGTCCTCTACAGGCTGCAGGTAGATATCTGCTCCACTATTAACCTCTATGGACTGAAGGGGTCTTCACCACAGGCTGCAGGGGAATCTGTGCTCCAGCACCTGGAGAATCTCTTCCCTCTCCTTCTTTACTGACCTTGGAGTCTACAGAGTTGTTCCTCTCATGTATTCTCATTCATCTCTGGCTGCAGTTGCTGGGGGTATTTTTCCACTTCTTAACTGCCTCTTCCCAGAAGTGCTACCACCAATGCTGATGCTCAGTCTTGATCATCAGGCTCAGCCTTGGTCAACGGCAGGTCTGTCTTGGCTCTGTCAGACAATGGGGAAGCTTTGCTAGAAGCTGCTAGGCTTCTCATAAAAGGCACCCCTGTAGCACACACACTTGCCATACAAACCCAATACAGATTTTTTAACTCAGAATTACTCAGAGTTAGTATTCAGTACTTTTAAACTGATAAGTCACCAGGGGGGAAAAAAGTGATTTTGAAAAGAGGGGAGGAGAGTCAAATAGCTTTTCACTTCTCAGTCAGTGTGGGTAAGTTGCTGACACTCATCTAAGTGAAGTAACTTCCAAGGAAGACTAGCTCTGTCCCTAGGTTTGCTGAAAATGTAACATGAAAATTGCTTCTCTTAAACCACATTTTGTGCTGGACTAGGAGCACACAAAATTTAGTTACTGGATGTGACCTGGGGGTCAATAACCCCCATCTCAGAGGTGGTAACTTCTTAAGACACATTGGCCTGATGACTCAGTGAATAGCTAACTCCATGGCAAATTTGTTACATAGAAATAAGAGTACCAGCCAATGTCAGACCATAATGAGCAACACGGAGTCCTTTGGGAGAAATTGTAGGAGATCTTTCTATTAAATAATTGTCACCACAAAGTGAAAAGTTTCTTCCCGTGGTTTTAAGTCATGAAGAGCAAAGGCTTATCCTCCTTCAAAAATGAACCTTCCTAGCTAGCATTACTGCAGATGTTCCTATACAACATCTACCTCTTCTTGGAATCCTGCTAAGCCCTTGGCCTCAGTAACATTTTGTTACAATGATTTTCACAAGGTAATAGAGAAAAGGTATTTTCTTTAATAGGTGTTAAATCTGGTGTCTTTGATTGAATGCCCCTTGTTCTTTCACTGTAAATGAATTTTATTGTAAAGACCAAATGAGAGCTCCCGATTTATTTTCTCAATATGATTTATTACATTAGTCACCTTTATCTGATCTCCTTTGATTTCTCACCTTTCTAGTAAGTTCCAATATTTTCAATACTTCCTCATACAGACAGCTTTTGAACCTCTAATAGGTTTTGATGTTCGTTTTTGAACTGTATTTTGCTGTCCATTTCTGCATGCAAAATGTTACCTGCATTGCAGACAGTCATCTAGTTGAAAGCACACCACTGATACTTTTAGTATTGTTCTGTGTGCTCTCTGTCTATCATCCAAGTACTTTTGTCCGTTGCTTTAAAATAACAGATATACTCTCGTGGTTTTGTTGTGCACTTGGCTCTGTAGGCAGATGCTTTCGTTACATTCTCCTTTAGAATAGGTAAACCAATCTTCAAACAGGTTTTAGCCAATTCCATTTGTTTAACCTGAAACCCCACTTATGGTGACTATCAAGGATAAGTGCTGAGACAAATATTCACAAAATCATTATTATTTTTCACTAAAAGCTATTTTCCAGCCGGAGGCTGTCAGAACTGGAATGCAAGGGCCATGGACTTGAATTTTACTGTGACTTTGACCAGTAATATCAGACCATGCTCAGACACTTGCTCCTCAGCACAGGGGCATGGACATCTGTATTCTCATTCACACCCGCCTGGGAGACATTGTGTTGGCACAGGAATTAAGACCACAGGACACACCACTTGCTGGGATATGTCACTTCCCAAAGCAGTCCTGCCCTCTGCGGCTTTCAGAGCACAGTGCTGTTTTTTACAAAATGCTTCTTCACAGCAACACTTACCATGATTCTGAAGGATTTTCCACTAACCCTGTATGCATTAAGTGAAAGATATGAGTGGTGAAAAAAGCTCCCTGCTGTATCTGCTGCTACTTTAAGACTATATGCTACATTAAGACTCTCCTAAGCAGCACAAAGATCTTCCCTTTTTACCATGTGAATAATGAAAAACAGACAGATGTCTGCTATTAAGATAAACCACTCCGTGGAGGTTTCTTCTGTTTGGTGAACTGAGAAATAGAAGCTATTCCCCACACCACTAGCTATGGATTATCTCACTGAAAAATCATAGAATAGCAACAAACTATTAATTATCTTTCCTTACTATAAACTACTGAAATCACTCTGTAAATGTTTTTCTTTTATAAAGATAAACATTTCTGTCACATAGTTTGTATAATTAATCATTTTTCAATTTAAGGGACCATCTCATTTTCACTGGGAAACAGTTTATAAAAATACTCGAGAGTGAAAGATTGCTAATAAAGTTTTCAAAGTACACTCTATGTTTTTTAGGTTAAACAGTCACTCAGTATTTGTGGGATGTTTGCACTGACATTCAGACTATGTCAAATTATGCAGCTACGCTGTTTCCACAAAGGAAATGGGAAAAAAATGTGGACTTGGGAGCTGTCCAATAATTCTCTATTTAGCTTCTGTAAAAAACTTACACTTGTAAAGAAAGGTTGTTGGAAGCATCATTATGGGATGAAAGTAGAAAAGAGATAATTAAGATCCTCTAGTTATGTTCATTCCCCAAGATAAACTTACTATTTTAAACAACATAGCATGAGAAACCAAGTACTCTTTCTTCATATTTCTTGTGTTCACATCACAGAAGGCAACAGTATATGGTAAACAGATTTATCATATACACCCAACTTCCTTAGCAGCTCTGCAACTATACTCACATGAACAACTTATAAGATTCTAAGTTTCTTGAGAAACAATACCTCCAGTATCTTTTCAGCTCTGAACCCACAAAACACCAATAATTTTCTTCAATGTAATGATGGGATTTTTATTTTTTTGATTGAACAGGGTTTCTGCTGTTTCAAAAACATCTTTCACGTTGCTAACAATGTCCAGTCGATTAACTTGTGACAGAAGTTAATGAGAAATTAATTTGGAAAGACAATTTTCTTTTGTATCTCCAGGATTCCTATGCTATGCTTTCAAAACTATCTAGAGTACAGCTTTTGTAAAGGACAGGTTCTGTTTGGTCATACCATAACTGGTATTCTTTATGCACATAACCTAAACTTTTTAACTCGAGGATTAGTATTCTATTTTCAAATATTTCTTACCTAAAACTATTTTCTTCCAGATAAATTTTTTAAATATGAAAAATTAGGATTTAATTCTTTTCCATTTTTAAAAATTTTTATAAGTAAGCAAAGTGAAGCAAACTTAAGTCTTGTAAGAGGTGTAACTCTGCTGTTCCAAGGTCTCTTCCATATAGATTTTCTGTCACTCTTCCCATAATGGTCTCAAATTTCCTACATGTTGGATCTGCAGAATTTCAATAAATTTATCTATCATGGGAAGTTGACTCTACTTCTGGAGGTAAAAAAAGCGCCATACGTCAATGAAACCATATTTCCATAATACTACAATAGCTGTGAAGGACAGATTTCAATATCAAATGGAGACAAAATAAGTAATTTTGTTTGCAATGAATCAGTACATAACAATTTTGTGTTTTATACTAAAATAACAGTTCAGTGTCATGGCATTCACAAATTGTTACCATTTATTTTCAATCAAGTATTTTGATATTTTATTTCCCATCTCAGTATGAAACAAAAAGATTTCTGAACATCTGTAGACATTTTAATAGAAATGCAGATAGCTAGTTGACAGACAAAGCAACACTGATCACAGTCTTCATCCACATTGGAACTCTTATTACTGTATTTACACAATGTATCCAGTCTTTTTTCTTACTTTCATCTCACACACTGCCTCATACTGGATCAGTTCCACACAATAAAAATGCAAGGACCATTTTATCCAGAGGTATGTCCGGAACAATTTAGCTTTGCACATACAAAAAACGTGTGGCACTCGCTGTGCCTACAAACCTCATCAGCAGAATTAACATACACTTCTGAAAAACACAACCAAAATGTAACTAACTGAATCACACTTAAGCGGGTGGATGTGGAAACATATGCATAATTATTTTCTCCTCCTGTGGTACTGAGAACAGAAAGAGTGTACATAGAGGCAAGATTGTTGCTTCCACTGAGAGTGACAGGGTAACGCACAATTTTAACTGGTAATCACTTTCACTCTTTGATGACTGTTGTTTTGCTACATAGGGTCTTGTATAATTGCTTGTGTACTATAGAAAACTGCCAGGAAAAAAAAAAGAAAAAAAGGGGGGAGAGCCTACATTAAATAATATCAAGCCTTTAAATAATGACAGTGTCATGTTTCATGTGAGATTTAGCCATGATCTGATGCTACTAAGTTCCAGCCACCCAGTCATCACTTATGTTCAGATAGCAATGTGTCCAATCACATATTAGTGAAATTATGTGAAAATGTGAATTTATCACTTTTTGTTGTGTGACTTTTGCTTCACAGAGATTTTTACATAGGATCCAAACTTTCTCACGTTTTTTGATTTATAACTAGCTCATACATTCTCTGGCACTTTGTAAAGCAAACCATGGCTATAATGAAGAAACACTCATAGTGCTGGTCTATTCATTGTAAGTATACATGGGTAAAGCATAATAATAGTGAGGCTATGCTTGTTCTCAACCCACAATGGTGAGTGTTCAAGGACTGCCAGGTGAAGTATTCTTAATTATTTCCCCCCTCTCGTCCCCATATAAATGAGAATACTGAAAAGCTACAGAATTAGATAGAGGCCATGCTGGAAACTGTCAGTTCTAGCTTCTCAAAGCTTTCATTACCCATGTCATGTGTGATGACATAAGAAAAAATTCTTTCATCTTGTGAGAAGAGAAAAAAACCCTAAATTGAATGTGAATTGTAGTATGGGAGACCTCACACGGCTTTTTAAAAAGGCAAAGAGTTCCTGAGATCACCCATTTTATCCATTGTCAAGAAAGGCCCACCTCTATCTTGGAAGCCACCTTTTCTGGCATAAATGGTGAGATATCATCTCAGACAAACCGGGTAGTTTTTCAAAGGGATGTGCAGGAGGTTCACTAACAATTGCCTGTATTTGTCAATGGGTAGTTAATAAACACACTGCTTTGAAAATTTACCTCTGCATGTTCACTCTTCTTTTAGCTGTACAATGACAGTAGCCAGTTTTCTAAAGGAGCTCCACCCAGTTGGCCTTTCCAGCTGGGAGGGCAGGAGGACATCTGTCTCCAGAGCCAATGTCAATCATATTCTAACAATCAATGTTTCTCCTCAGCTGAATTTATTATTTGCACTACGTGATCTGTTTCTCTCAGCTAGTCTTCTAAACACCCTTTTCCAAGGTTAGTGCATATGAGGTATAAAAGTCTGCCTCTTGCATGACTTTTTTTCCCTAAAGGGATTTTTGTCATTGAGACACTGAGACACATTCTTTATACATGAGGTCCCAGATTCTTTCCTGATGGCTCTTCAGTGCTGTTATCCCAGAATATCTCTTCCTGATTTGTCCCCCACTCCAATACTGATCTCACTCTGTTTTCCTTTTTCTTTTGCAGTAATACTCATTTTCAAGAGAAGGGTTTGCTGTTTATTGCATACTCTCTCATGTAGAGAACATGTCAACCTGTGTGTTTGTTAAAAGTCACGTGTGCCAAAATAAGAAATAACTAGACACAAAATTACATGCTAAATAACAGTAATAAAACATGCCTTGAATAAAATTTTAATTTCTAGCTTTCAGAGTAACCTAAAACCAAATTCAGTTGTCACGTGTTCTTCTATATTAGTGAGTTGCTATACTTACTTAATTTATTCTTCCAATATGTTTCTTAGGGTTATTTTGCTCTGTGGTGTATGTACTATCATGTGCAGCCAAAAACATTGCAGCCAAATTATATCTTACGTTGATATTTCAGATATAATTTTTTTCATATTATGTCCTTCTTCATCCTAATGTGAAATCATCAGAAACTCTGAAAAACAAAAGGTATGAATGCTTCAGGGGTCCTTAACAGGACAGAAACAGAATTTTTACCTGTGCAGAGAGGCTAACTTGTGATTTGATGTGTAAGTTAGCAAAGAAGCTGATGTCAGCTTCCAGCTTAACTTCTTTGCAAAGTTAAGACTCTAATTTCCATTGTAGGAGTTCCCGTGCTTATCGCCACATGTTAAATTTTAAAACACCCACAGCTGCTTTTGCTTGGCTCTGTCTCACAAGGGCTCCTGATGAGTGAAAGCAGGTAAAATTGCATATAATATGTGTCTTCATAAATAGCAGCAGCTCATCATATGATGCCTATGTTTGTATTTACTGATGTTTGAAGAACGATTAGTGATTGTATTCACACCACCCTAGAAGCTAGAAGCCTCATTTCATTACATTTATACTTATTATTACATTGTAATAATGGGCAGCCTTAATCTTTAAATTGTTTTCATGCCAATATTCACACTAAAGTGAATATTATACAGGCCTCTCTAAGGTTCCAGGCACCTATGTGGAAAAGGCTGATAATACAAATCTAAATAATCTGCCCAGCTGGACTGCCTGCAAACATGAAAATATTTGCAGGACATTAGTGATCTAGAAGCAAATGAAGATTAAGCCTCTTGGTAGAAATGAATAAGTACACTCATATTTGACTTCAAATTTTTCACATGCGCAGTTATCTGACTATTTTTTCTCTCTTCTGTACCTTTGCTTAGGAACTGCCAGAAAATACTGGACAGTAAATACAGCAGATAAAATCAAATATGATGTAGTCTCTTTACCTTAATGTAATATTCATTGCAAAAAACAAAAAAATAAAACACTTGCATCGATCTGATGGGCAGGAATTTACTATTGCTTATTTGATTCCATATATCCTTTTCTTAATTTTTTCCTATTCGTCCCTTGTACAACCTCTCTTATTATGTTAAATATTTCCTCTCCATTTTTAATGTTTGCACAGGATCTCGTAGAGTTACCATGTCTTTCATTGCTGGTCATTTAGCCTAATAACAGATATTTCAGCTCATTCTATGCTTTATTCCTCATATGTGTTTTCTTTTTTATTATAATTTTCCAACACAACAGATCCAGATAGAAGTCAGATTTTGGACAAAAAAAAACCCTGAAATATATTTAGTATTCTTGTTTTAAAAGGATCTATTTAAATGTTGTTATTATAATTTCAAAAGTGCCGTGTTACTTATCAGTCAGTAAGTGAGCAGATACAAGCTCAGGATATGCTCAGGAAATCACATACATCCTCAGAGCAGTCCTAGATAAGGCAGTGTTTATATTAGCACTGCACTGCTTTTAGCATTTGAAAAATACAGCAATGGAGATTTCAAGACAGTCTGAAAACAGTCTCTTCTAGAAAAGATTTAGGGTAAGATGAGGCCACGTTGAATATTGAGGGAGTTGAAATTATTTAGATGATCTGGAGAACAACTTTTTAGCTCTGACCTTTTTTTCTCTGAACAAGGATAGATAAGTAAGTTGTTAAATTAATTCTGTGGATGTGTGTAAGGCATGAAGTATTGCTAGTAAGAGTCTCAATATTTAATGGATACTTCCTAGATACCTGTTAGATTGGTCCTAAATAATAAGGAAATAAGTTACTATTAGGCCAAATTCAGAGATATCACATAAAACTATCTTGAGAGATGGATTTAGGAGTACTCAACATTATTTTCATAGTTTTTTCAAACCGGGTCTTATCAAGTTAACAGTTTCCTGTTTATTTGCTCATCTCTCTCACAATCATCAGCATTAACTCATCAACATTAATGATCAACAACACTAATATTCTGTCTTAAAGCAACAGTATGTTTAATTCCATTTTCACCTTGGCCCACTGTGGAAACCATATACTAATAGTGACTTGGACCACTACTTCATATTAAGACAAACATGAGAGACTCATGACACACATTCAGAAACTTATTCAGAGACCCACTCATGTGAGAGTGCCAATACCAGATGCAAGTGAATATGCCATCAGTCCACATTTAGATCACAAGCCAAGACAGGAGTGTCAGAGTTAACCAGCCATGTAAGTTCATCCTTAATTACATTAACCATTTTTCCTCTTTCTGAGCTACTTGAGACAAACAGGGAGGAGGGACTTTATTAAGCTGTCAGTTATGCTGAGAGTACAGACTGGACCTCTGGGAATATGGATACAACACAGAATGCCTGGTGTTCTCATGTTAATATTAATACACTGGATCCTGTTCCAGCTCACTTATTTTAATACTGGAATTTGAGCTTTGGGAATAGATCTAATTTGTCAAATTTTAGATTCAACGAGGGACAAACTGTACACAACTGTATTTTGTGTATAACTGTCCACGTCTCCAGAAATTATGATTTTACTAGTTAGGTGTAGAAATGAGCTATGAAGGGGGCTTCCAGGGCTACTATATAACTCCTTAAACTGAAAAGTTTAAGTTTCTATTCCAACTCTCAGTCACAAGGCTATAGAAATGGGACACATATTTGGCATTTTAGTAAAGAAAATATATATGAGCACGGGCTGAGCCTCCTGCATAGAGGCTGTAGCTGGTCACAACTCTTAGATTAAGAGCAGCCTAGTAGCCTTCTATGATGGAATGACTTAATCACTGGACAATAGAACTATGGACGTCATGTATTTGGATTTCTGTAAGGCCTTTGACACCATCCCCCACAACATCCCGCTCTCTAAATTGGAGGGGTACGCATTTCATGGGTGGGCTGCTTGGTGGATAAGAAATCGGTTGGATGGCCACATCCAGAGGGTAGTAGTCAACATCTCAATGTACAGACGGAGATCGGTGATGAGTGGTGTACTTCAGAGCAATATCCCCATCAAGGACATAGTGGGATCAAGTGCATCCTCAGCCAGTTTGCAGATGACACCAAGCTGAGTGGTGCTGTCAACATGCCTGAGGGATGGGATGCTATTCAGAGGGACCTGGACAAGCTCAAGAAGTGGGCCCACATGTACATCATGAGGTTCAACAAGGTCAAGCACAACCCTTGGTATCAATACAGACTGGGGATAATGGGATCGAGACCAGCCCTGCCAAGAATGACTTGAGGGTATTGGTGAATGAAAAACTGGACATGAACAACAATGTGCACTCTTGGTCCAGAAAGCCAACCATATCCTGGACTGCATCAAAAGTAGTGCGGGCAGCAGGACGAGGGAGATAATTCTGTTCCTCTACTCTGCTCTGGTGAGATGCCACCTGCAGTACTGCGTCTATCACTGGAGCCCTCAGCACAGGAGTTGGGATTGTTCAACTTGGAGAAAAGAGGTCTTCAGGGAGACTTTATTGTGGCCTTTCAGTACTTAAAGGAGTCTTACAAGAAAGATGGGGAGAAACATTTTAGCAGGGTCTGTTGCGAAAGGACAAGGGCTAATGGTTTTAACTAAAAGAAGGAAGATTTAGACTAGAAATAAGGAAGAAATGTTTTACAACAAGGGTCGTGAAACCCTGGTTGTCCGGAGAGGTTGTAGATGTGCCATTCCTGGAAACATTCAAGGTCAAGTTAGAACAAGTTCTGAGCAACCTGATCTAGTTGAAGGTGTCCCGACTCATTGTAGGGGAGTAACCTGTAAGAGTTCATTCCAACCCAATCTATTCTATGATTCTAAGAAATCTGTAATGAAATAAGAACCAATACTTAAACTTTTGTAGTGCAGACTAAAACTCTGAGGAATAACATCAGTGACACCTCACCAAAGGGCACACTGGCAAACAAAAGTACAACGAACATCTCCCTTACAAAGTGCAATCTGGCCCACTACAAGTTGGGATATTCAAGTTAGAATTCATTCAGAATATGCTTCTGATGGTCACTGACTGATGGGCTAAATTTGGTTCTGTTTGAAGTTGTAATCTGGAATCTGACATACTGTATTGTTTGTTATAATTTGAGAGGAATGGGATATCAAGCAGCTTTCAAAGAAATACAGACAAATTGGCTCTCAATTGATTGATCCATATATTGTAAATTGTAAGGCAATTAAAGCAGGGATGCTGTGTACAAGAAAAATTTCAATTTCTCAGAGGACAAGAATATAACACAAGGAGATAGCTGGCTGTCAGATAAGAGATTTGAAACTGCCCATTTCAAGGGTGAAGATATTAATGAAGGCATAGAAGGGCTTGAGTTTAATGGAAGCAAGCAACACTTTTGGGGTAATTAATGAGATATGTATTCCTGCTGAAGCATTACCCCACATGGCTGAGCACTCTCAGCCCCTTCTTGCAGTCAGAATGAATGAAGGTACTAAGAAGCAGCACTCTTATAAAATATGAAGAATTATTGCACTGCAGAGTTGTATACAGACTCCTTCCGAGTGGGAGTAGGTTATGTGCCCAGTTAAATTGTTCAAAGACTTAACAGCCAATGGAAGTTAATACATCATCTGATAATGTGTGTCCACTTCCTATTTATCTGATAATTAAATTTCCTTCTTTTCTGCTAGCTTTTCACCTTGAAAACATGTCTTGCATGTAACAATACAAATGTTGAAAAGCTCAAATGTTTTAAATCTCAATGATGGTGTGGAAATACTGTTCTCTTTTGCAAAGAGACCTAGGTGCCAAGCACTCCCTGTTGTTCATTATTTGCTCTGGTTGTGTTTCTGTACAAGCTGATTTCTTGACACAGAAGGTATTTGGGAATTACCATAAAGTGCCTATAATGTGATCTGTTACTCTAATAAGGAACTTCTGAAAAATAAGGAACTTTTGGTTCCTTTATTTTAAACAGTTTGAAATTCTGAATGTGTTTGATGTGAAGTCTGCTGCTACCAAACTCATTTTAAGTGCTTCCAAGGAAGATCTAGTAAACGAGGGTAATAATGTTCACAGGAAGAAAATAATATGAAATAAAGAGGGCTGTGCTACACTGAGTAGCTGAGGTGCCAACAATTTTCTGTTCTCATCAATGCTACTTCATTAGCAGCACCTAGACATCCACAAGTCTGTCTTCCTTTGGGACATGTCATTAAGGTCTTAAAGGTTTTCAGTATCACATTGTGAATAGGAACATTAACTAAAAGCCTTTAAAGATACACACTTCAATCCACGGTGCAGTGTCTTTTCCAGCCCCCTTGGAAAATTATATATTGGAACTAACTATTGGAAATGTCCAAAGTAAATATTTATGTTGATTATTCTTATCTTACTTGTGCATTAGCTAAAAAGCCCAAAAGGTCACCAAGCAAATAGTCCTGAGGAGTTCTTACGGAAGAACAAGACATTTCAGTTACTGCAGTAAAAATGTAGAGTTTCTCCTAACAATTAACTATAAGAATAGAAACAACGTGAGCCTTCCACTAGATACAAAAGAGTACAGTCTGGGAAGTACTTGTCTTTTGAAAAACAAATCTTTTTCTGAAAAATTATTGATTCCATTTAAATATTTATCTAAACTAGTCAATGGTTTAATTTTCATTACCAATCACAGATATGCTTTTTACTCCTCTCAAAATTAATCTATGTTATCCAAGTGACATGTTTTCAAAAGTTTTTGTAGTTTTTTAGCATAGCTCTTTCAAAAAATATCTATTTGTTAAGTTTATTTTATGGACAACATGAGGCTGTGCTGTGGATCCCTCATTCATGCCAGTGGAGTGCTTATTAATGTGACAGTTCAATTTATGTCAGTACCTGGAAAGTTAATTTTCATACATCATTTATAAAAGTAAGAACCATTAACTATGATGCAGTGTCAGCAGAAAGATGGTTGTGTCACTCAAAGCACTCATGTGAGAGGATTGTCTAGAAGTCTCATGCTATGTGCTGCAGGACAGTCTATGCCATGTACCTGGAAACATTCAAGGTCAAGTTAGAACAAGTTCTGAGCAAAATAGATCCTTCTAATCTAGTGGTAATATTACTCCAAGCAACACTACAGAGAAATCTGTAGCTCACCCACTGTGACTGCATCACATGAAGTGTGGTATTTGATTCATCCAGTGTTCCACTTCTGCCTACCTATAAGCCCTGTAGAGTTCCCAAATCCAGCTTCATGTCAGTGTGATGGTTTTCATCACAAATTAATAATCATGTACCTTTGTCAAAAGCCCTTTCTATTTCCCTGCATATACCCATTGATGGCACAGGTCATGGACTTGATCAGACTCTGGTACTTTGATAACCTCTTTTGAATGGATTTTAAATTTTTATTTATAGTTACTGAAGAGCCACCATCTTCAGCATAAAAAAAACCTTCAGCTTATATATAACTAAAACATTTCAAAAAAACAATAAAAGGGGAATAATTCCTGAGAATATTTCTGTATTCTTTCAGCAAAGGTGTATTGCTGTGGCTTAGTCAGCCACTCCTGGAGAGTGGGAAATGGTTGATAATGAAAGAATTGACACTATCAAAGACACTTGTTGACTTTCTAGCCTGGAATATTTGATCTACCCATCCCTGTGATCTTTGCAGTGATATCATAGCAACAAGGGTAATGCATGCTCTAGCCCTCAGAAAGTAACTCCCAGCATGATTTTACTTTTCTCCCCTCATGAGGAGAACAAATTTTAATAATATGAAAATTGCCAGGATTTTTTTTTGTATCAAATTTTAGTCCCAGGTTATTGATTTTATGAACTAAAGAGGCTGTGTATTTTTCACAAAGCTGGTCTAAGAATGATTTACTTATTGACTAGTTTTACCCATCTGTACCATTTAGTCCAGGATTCTGATTTCCTAATCTTCACATCACAGGGAGGAATTGGTGTCGTCAGAGTGCACATCATCTCTCGTATCTGTAACATCATAACCCTATAGAGTTAATTCCTCTCTGTCTCTTAAACTTGATGGGCACCTGTAGAAGCTATTTCAATCCTTCTTTATCCTTTCTCTTTCTGTTCTTTGCCCTCAAACCTACATACAGCAAATTAAAAAAAAAAAATTACATAGATTGTATGCAGTTAGATATTCCTAGCTCCAGAGACACTGCCCTCTCTTTCAGTGTATCTTCCTTCCCCATGTAATGTATAGCTAGCTTGCTTAGATTTTCAGTTTGTCTTAAGGCCAAAATCTGTCCCTGCTCATCAACATTTAGTTTAACAATTGAACATTCTGAATCAGTTAATTACTGTTGTTGAAATACATACTTGAAGAGTGAGCAACTGTGTAAAAGTGAGTAGTGATAAAGCCAATGGGGCTTTATTTAATTGACCTACTGAAAGAAATAAAATAACAATTAATTTGAAAAAAAAGTCCAAGTTAATTCTTTCCACCCAGATTTTAAAAATCAATAAGATGATACATATTTAGGGGGTAGAATATATATGAAAACTCTTCTAAATTCTAAAAAATTCTAGTGGAGAGAAAGTACAATATGTTTATGTGTTACAGATATATATATGCACACATGTAAATATACAAATATGTGTGTACATTTACATTACTGGGTGTATATACATGCATACATTCTGCATGTGTGTATGAGGATGAAATATATGCATTAGTTTGCAGTGTTGAATAATAGCAAAAAGATCACTACAGTTAAACACCCAACCCATGTCTCATTGAAGTCTAATCACTTTTCATACGTACTCCCCAGACTTGAATGTAATGTCTGCTGCACTAGATAGATCATTTCACTTCCTTCTGAATTTGCCATCTGATCTAACTGCTCCTGAAAACAACCCAACCCAAGTTGCTCTAGTTTTCTAGTCATAAAGTTTGAGTACTTCTTCTTCCCTTTTCATCATGAGGGCCAGGAATAACCTGTTCAGTTTTTATCCATACAAAATCCCTCTGTCATAGTTTCCATTCCCAGTTCTCCATTTATGTTGCAGACCAATGACTATTTTTCTTTCTTGTGCTATGAAAAAAAATCTTCCTGCAGAAACTCAGTGCCTTTGAATAGTCTCCGTGTACTAATTTTATCTTTAATATAATTTTCTTCTTCTTTCTCCTCCAGCTGGAGCCATGCCCTAATTTTAGGTTATTGAACTTATTCCATCAAATCTAATTCTACAAAGAAACATTCCTCTCCCACATCATTATCTTTCCATCATCTCTTTTAGCTGCAGAGTGGTGCAGAGCTGTGTTTTCATTTGGGCTCTGTGTATTTTAATTTCTGCATGTAGTTACTGGTGTTTTTTCTCAAAAAAGGGTATTTATTTTATGATGATCACCTGATGACAGGATAAACAACTTGTAATACTTTTCCCACTAAGCTAACATCAGAAAATAGGCATTTAGCTCCTTGTGCTCCAATGTAGAAAGATCTGCAAAAATGAGAGGAAGTTCATTCATGCACTGGAATGAAATTTAAAGGAGGAATCTCTCAAACTTTCTGCCATAAAACCAATGCCATAGAAGGAGCTTATGACCATGAAAGAGAAAGACAATTTAATTTCTAATTTGCATGTCCCAGTTTATGACTTGGGCATAAGGCATGAGGCATTTCCTCTACAGTATCTCTCTGAGGTGCTGCACAGCATTCACATACACTTCCTCCATGCTTTCCTTTTAATCTCGAAGGTAGTAATTTAGGGTGATATCCAAAATGGTATCTTCACCATGTCACCCATCTGAACATATTAGGTGTGGGTTTTTTGGATCACTCTCCTGAATCTAGGCACCTAAATTATCTTTTTGGCACCTAAATACTGGTTTAGAGCTAGAGTAAACCTGTAGCAAATTTCACACACCCACAATTACATCATTTCCGACATGCCATGTATGCTTTGTATAATGTGGGGAATGATGAGGCAAGACCTTCCACCCACCTTACCACTCCCTGCCTGGCTGCACCTGCTCCCTTGTATGTACTCAAATCCCAGTTTCAGGGATGTATAGATAGTGGACAATATAGTGGCGTAAAATTTACAGTCAGAGTTCATGATGGTCAAATGTGCCCCAACAAGTCCACAGAGGGCTGTCAGAATGCAAGTGAATTTACAGGGGAAGCCAAAAATATCTTGGTGAGTCTACAAGGAATTAGTAGACCTGCCATGACTAAACTAATTTTTTAAAACTAAGACATTACAGGGAATTCACAGACTACAGTATTAGTTAGCAAGATAAAATAGGTAGATTCAAACAACTAAGAAAGCCCTAAGTTTCTAACTTTGTCTAACTTCCTTATGCATGTAACTTTTAAAATGCTAAGCTCTTCAAAAGAAAATTTTAAAGTGGAATAGTAAATCTGAGTAAAAGTAACAAGGCTTTTGTATTAGAAGATTACTAAATATATTAAACTCAATGCTGTAAGCATGCTGGTCTTGCTTGATGTTCACAGAACATAGATCATCAGATAGTTTGTATTCCAACATCACTTCACAGCAGAGAAACTCTTTAAAAAAAGTTGTGAAAGTTTTAAGCTAATTCAGTAACAGTAAATTAGATTGTCCTAGATGATAATTTCTGTATTCTTACTAACGTATTTGTGTGTGGGCCTAAAGATAATTTGCATAGTACAATCTGTATTATAGCAAGATGGGACAAGCACAATCTGTTTACTTTGGTTTAACTGTTGCTCATTCTGTAGCCACGGAATAAGGTGGGGCTGGTTCCTTCAGGTTCTCTTTGCTTAGCCTGTTTATAGCACCATTGTTATATGTCACATTTGAGGCACGCAAAGGTGAATTTTTAAAGGCTAAGGTTATTTCTTTGAGGACTATCTTTGTTATTCTAACAGCTGCTCAACAGGACTTACTTGATCAAGAGGGCACCACATTAACTAAACCACTCAACCACCTAATTTCCAGGTAGTTTATGGCCAGTCTGCACTGTTCGGGTCTTCATGCAAGGACCTTCATTTAGACCTACCCTCAGAGGCAGGGTATTTCTACATTTGGTAAAAACAAAGGTCTAGAGATACAAGCGCAATTTTTATTTCTTTGGCATAGGTTTCAAAAAATATCTTGGAGTGGAGATGATGAACTTGAGTTTATTTCAAGAGGACTGAAATTTGCCCCTCCCATCAAGACAGCATGCTTTAGGCACATGCATGCTGAAGATGGGCGTATTAGATTTCCCCTGGGTTATTACACCCAAAAGACAGTGGGCACCCAGGTGTACTTTAAACTAAGCTTGAGGCTGTCCAAGCAAGTTAAGGGTGGTCTGAGCATGCCTGAGAGGCTCAGAGATGTGCAGAGTTGTTTTCCTACCCTTCACTAGAGGATTTTCAGCATAACCAGTGCCTGGGTGGCATTGGAAAGACCTCTATCCATGTTGTGCTACATATCCACTTTCTAAGATCCAAGTACATTAATGTTATCTGACACAGTAAATCTAAAATTTAAGGCACCTAGGGCTATTATTAGATGTCAAAACTCATTAAAAATGAAAACAACTATACTCTGGTTCAGTTAAAGCAAGCAAGTGTCCAAATACTGTGTCTGTTCATTCATGAAAGATATTTTGAACTTACTAGGTACTCTCTGTGGGAAGCAATTATACTATCTTTTGTGTAAGAAAATTTCCATTGCCACCTGGGTTTGGAAAAGTTTGGACATAACGGCAGAAAAAATCTGAAAGAAAATTGTTACCAATTAAAAATGCCTTTTCTTCTTCTGTGTAGGACAAAAAATAAGCAGATGGGATAATAAGATGAGAATGAGGGGAAATTTGCAGATTAAAGTATCTAATTTTCTGTGTTAAATGGAGAAAAATACTTCAGGAGGTCATAACCAGAAAATTAACAAGATGAGAGAGAATGGTTACTTGGCTTTTCCTTATCAGTATGCACGGTAGTAGAGATAAATGCTTATGTTACCCATTGTTCTGGTCCAGTTTCCTTTTCAACTGTCCTGGAAAACTCTTAGTAAAACATTGACAATTGATGGAAGTTCAAAGAACAAGCAACTTGATTTTTTTGTTTGAGAAATAAAAATCAGAGGCCATTTAAAAATATTATTAATTTAACTTCCTCCTTCAGTCTTTAGGTCATGTTCTGCATGTCTTTGCAAAGCAAACACTAAAGAAGAGAGCAACCAAATATTCCCTATAAAAGGCAGCCAGTCATTACTTTCAGAGTCAAATGTGTTCATTAACAGTGTAATTCAGGGTTTTGCAGACACAACTACATGCTTCATCACCACTTCCAGGAACTTGGTTTTTTAATCTAATGAAAACTCAGTTCACAATTCAATTGAAAAAATATTTCACTAAAGAGTGATCATATTGGCAATGCAGACAACTGTGCTACTTCTGATCCCATGTGTGCCAGAACTGCGCATTAATTTTATCTATATGAACAAGCAGAGTATATTAAAGCCTTGACCAGGCCTTTTAGATGTCTTGCAGCTGTATCATAGCTCTGTTGTGTGAGTTGATCACTTTCCTCCACTTCTGTCTCAATTCTTTACCCAGTTTAGTTTAAAAACCTGCTTAGATTATCAAAATTAAAGTGGCAACATTTATTTGTCTATAAATCATTATCTGAAACAGTTCTTTAATATCTTGGGAAAGGACACATTTAAAACTGCCACATACCTCAGCAAAAATAATATGTGCAGTAATCTTACAGTTTGCTTACAGTCCCAGACAGTGAATTAAATGTTGGCATTTGTCGTGTTGATCCATGAAGGACTCAGAAATACTTGCTATTGTTCTATTGGAAGGGGGTTATCTTCAAGTATTAAAATCAAAGGAAAAAAAAAAAGTTAAATATTGTTGTCCGGTCTACCTGAGAATTTGGTGGATAAAATAGGAAAAGCAACCTAAATTTCATGGTCTGACTGTTAATTACTGTTCCTCACAAATTCTCCTCTAGTTACAATTCCCTTCTGCACTCTGACTGGCAGTGCTGATACTATCTTTAAGAGTTATTACTTCTCCTTTTACCTTTGTACCATCATGCACAGCAGGGGCACGAGGTGAGCAGCCTGAGGAATTAAAATTAGAAATTAAGCACACTTTTCCAACAGACAGATTGCTTAATTAATGAAACAACTTATTTGGAAGAGCTGTGAGATCCTGAACTTTGGTTGGATTCCTTTCAGAATGCACATTTTAAGCAAGCACATTGTATTAGGCTCAGTAGAGATGTAGAGGGAAATTAAATTCATCCAGTGTGTGAGAATAAGTGGTTCATTCTCAAATTAAACTGTCTACTTAAAAATTTGTGTGCAATATTGAAACTAAAAGGCTAAGACTACATAGACTGTAAACTTTCTTATCATTTCAATATATACATGAAGGTTGCCCAGGAAATGGTATCTTATACCAGTGCAAAACAACCATCACAAAGTAAGAACACTTTCTACTACTGTGCAAGTAGTGACACAGCAACAGGAGTGCAGATGGCTAGCGAGTGACTGACTGGCACGGCAGAGTGAGTGAATGCAACAGCACCTGCCCTGCTACTTATGGCAAAAAGAAAGAGTGAAAAACACTATATGCTCTGAAATGACAAATTATTCATCCCTACGCTATTGGTTTTATCTCAAACATTATTTTGGCAATTTCTTTTTTGGTTCTGAAAGAACATTAGTAATCAAAAATCACTTGGTTCAATGTATTGTTTATGTCTAAAAAGTATTCTGAATGTAGAAGCATTCTGGAACTTTCCTGGAACTGAAGATTTGACCCTAGCTGAATATCTCCTCTGTGATTTATCCTTTCATACTGTTTCTCATTAGAACTGTAAGATTAAAGAGGCTTTCATCCATGGACTGTATTAAAGCTCAGCAAGTGCTGATGCTGGCCTACATAGGGCTTTTGACTTTTGAGGGTTCTTGTTCACTATTAGCTTGCTTTTTGCATCCCTGCATCCACCAATATTAGGAATGATCATCAAGAAATTTTGGGTCCACTTGCTGGAATTAATAAGCTTTTTTTTGGCATCTAACCCATAAAGAAAGAAGAACTGGATTACACAGAATTAATTTAAAGTCGTATCTTTACAATACATATATATAATTCTTAGTTAAAATTATATGCTTTCTTACCAACAGATATATTTACATGACTCAAGATCCTAGAATGGGATGTGTTCTTCTAACTTTGCCAATATTTCTGTACCCAATGGCTTGGCTATAGCTGTACACTATTTTTGCCCAGTGCTGACAAATTTAGATTGCATGTTCTTGGAATGATGGAAGATATAGTTAATAGTGTAAATCATATGGCTGGTCATGGTGAATTGCATTTAAAATATCTTAGGTTTTACTGGCCAATTTTTTTCTTGGAGGTCTCTTTGTTAATGGGATTTACTGGAACCTTCTCCAAACCAAAATGCTTTTTCAAAAATATAACTAAACTTTCAATATCTCAAATCTACTCAGAAACAAGAACCACAAGGCTATTGGTTTCTTTTCCTGACTTAAGCCCAGACACAAAGTCTGGGTGATGGTAATGATGCATAGCTATAGTGCTGCTTTACTGTGATTACTTCTGACTGCAAGGATGAGTGCAGGGCAGTCCTCATAGCCTAACCTAAATTAAGAGCAGGTTAGAACTTGGTTTTATCAGGGCTGGTAAATCATAAAATGTTAAGGAGGGCAAGGCACAAATGAAAAAATTGTAAATATCATAATAACTTCAGTTCTACTTTGCAACTATGTGAATATATGTCTCTTTATAAGGGAATGCATGAAGCCAGCATGTACAGAAGCTGAGTGGGTGTGGGATCTGTGTGAAGGCAAAGAACCAATTACTTTATTCTACTGAGCTCTAGACTAAAGTAGAGAGTGAAATTTTTAGCTGTCAGGGTAGCAAGCAGCAAAAATTTCACCTAAATTTCTTGTATTTGTATTTTTTATGCAATGGCATGTGACATCAGTTTGTGCTAGAAGAGATTGGGAAATTTCAGAATCTAGCTACAAACCAAAGCATCATGTAATATATGCTTCATTATATCTTTCAGTTCTCATAATACAAAGCTAAAGGGTTAATGTCACACTTTGGAAAAAAATAATTTTCTTCATTCCTTAAACGTAAGCATTGGGTTGGCTTCTCTCCACAAGTATATTCTCTGTTGAATCAAGTGTGGAAAAATTTGCCCTCACAGCAAAGTGAGCCAGATTCTTTCTCACTATTAATTCTGTAAAATAGCTGATTGCCTTGGTTGCTCTATCTGATTCAGTTGAGGAGGAGCTAAAATGCCAACGAAAAACAAAGCTTCTGCTTTAATCTTTGCCTTGGGCTTGACCTTGAATTCCTCGAGTTCCTACTTGTCTAATTCATTCCAGTACAAGATCTGGAACGGCTTTTTGTGCATTATTTGGGACAACTATTCAAAGGTGGTGCAAACTGGGGAAAACACAACATCAGGGAAAAAGTCATTTCCAGAGACCTCATTGTGATGACCTATTCCTGTTCTCAAATAATTGAAGGAGTCAATAGGATGTTTATCCTTTGTCTGCTCTGGCACTGTCAATGCTGTTATTATAAATGTTTGATTAATGGACTAAATTTCCCATTCCGAATGCAAGCTGGCAAGAGTAGTACCCTTTATCCTAGTAAAAGGTAATATCATCAGACCTATTAGGGATGTTGATAAGGATGTGTAGGATTTATTAAATGCCAGGTGTCTGGTTTAGTGAATAATCAAAAAGTTAATGCTCAAAGAAATAACTCACTGATAAAAGAATGTGTAAGGGGTTGTGAAATGTTGATTTGTAAATGCATACGATAAATGATGTGTTAAAGGATTAAAATGTGAACTCATTTGTTGTGTAATGATGCCTGTCAGTGTTCTATATTAACTAATTACTAGGTCTATTGTTAATAAGATGGGAGGTTATGGCTTTGTGATCCCCTGATGAGTAGAAGAATAGCAGTATGTGGATGACAGACAGGCAAAAAAGGAATCAAAAGAAATTTAGTTCAACTCTTTATGAGAACACAATCAAGAAACCTGTATAATGTGGACACAACAGAAAGAAGATACCAGAGAGCCAGGAGTGTCAGTCTCACAACAGATGGAGCTTACCATGGGTGTTACAGGCATTGTTATTATCCCATTACCGTGTGGCATTTTCACAAAAAGCACTCCCTGCTCCTAGTGACTTGAGTTAAGGTAAGTTTTATCTCCTCTGGGCTGGGCAAGAGTTTCACAGTCAGAGAAAATCCAACTGAATTTCTTATTAACTTTTCATTTCAGAACTTTTACATCTGACCCTAAAGGCATTCTAGGTTCAGGAGGTGATGGGGAAGGCACTCTGCAGCATAGAGAAGCTTTCCACTAATGCAGAAGTCAATCATTGCCACTTCTTTTAGAAAAAAACTATTTTCTGGATGCAGGAACTGATAGGAAAGGTGTTAGAGATGGGCAGGAAACATTTAAACCTTTCAGCACTTCGTGTTTGAACTTATTATGGAAGAAATGCAGCACAAAGCAGTCCTTAATTTCCAAGAACAGAGGGTTCAGTAGCAGAGGAAAAACAAAGATATTAAAGGAGAAGTGACGGACAAGTGACAGTTTGATCTTGAGCCTAGACAAGAATGACATCAGCATTTTGGAGCAAGACCAGTGGAAAGCCATGAATGGTTAGGGGACTGAGGCTTTCCCAGGAGAGGAGAAATGGATCTGTTCAGTCTTCAGAAGAGAAGGCTAAGGGGAGATCTTACTGCCATCTACAAAATACTTAATGCAAGAATGTAAGGAACAAAAAGCAAGCTCTTCTTCACAGTGCACAGTCATGTGACAAGAGGCAACAAATACAACTTGGAAAACAGAAAATTTTAAGGCAAACAAAAATATTATGAAGGTAGTCAAACACTGGAAGAGGTTGCACAGAGAGGCTGTGAAATCTTCATACTTGGAGGTGTTCAGGACTCATCTGGACATGTCTCTAAGCAAAGAGGTTTTAACGAGACCTGGTTTAAACGGGGGTTTAGGTTAAATGACATCCAGAGGTCCCTTTTGACCTAAACATGCCTCTGACAAAAAAAACGCTACCAGATAAAAGCACATGGGTAACAACATCAAGACTACAAACTTGACCGTATCATTGCAGTTAGATATTATTTTTACCTGTACTTTAACACATTATCTTCTTCTACCCATCTTATGAGATTATTCTAGTTGAATTGATCTGAAATTTAATTATTACCTCTTATTTATGTATATGCTTTACTTAATAGGGAGAAAATAAAGTGTTTAGCTTGCGAGACAAGGTCTAAGGTCTAACTCAGAAAATTAACCTACTAATCAGAAGGTGGATAATTTCCCACCCAAAAATGTGGTTATCTTTACTTTATAGAGGATACACAAGTATTTTAATTATTTTCTCTTTAAGTGTTGAAATGTCATACTTTTCTATAAAAAAAGAACTAAAAACCAAGCCAAAATATTTGCAAATGGACAGAATGCACCCAGAGATACACAGATTTCCGAAAAATTACCTGAGATCCATCCTTGCACAACATAAGATAAACATTTAAACATTTATTTATTAAAAGAATGTACAAGTAATGGGACATATGTGGTTAAAAGCATTGTAATATCTGAAGAAATTAATGTGATTTAGAAAAATGATGAACAGGGAAAGAAGACAGCATAAGGAGTAAACAAATGACTCAGTTGTTTCTCATTTACATTTTGCAGTTTGTCTTGGAATTGGGTTCCTTCTTTTCTGCATTAAAATGGGTCACATTTCTTAATATTTCACTGAAGGACCAGTAAGTAACCATTTTAACAGCTCTCTAAACTGTGTAGTAATCTTAAATTATAGTTGTATTCATTTCTGCATCTGTGAAACTTTCTTAATGCATTGTATTGACAAAGGAACACAAAAGGAAGTTCTATGGAAAAGATTTTCAGCTACTGACATTCCAGTGACATTTTTTCCAAAGGAAAAAGGTTTAGGCTGTTAATTTCCTTGAAAGAAAGATTCTTACCCACTAAAACAGGATTGCAAGCATCCAGCAGCACTTTATTACCCCTTTGGATGGCTTCTTTAAACTCTGTAGAGGCCATGAGACCTCTTTTCAACACTTCTCTTGTCCACATCCAGGACGTGCCTAGCTGAGGTTCTTGATTGGTTTGGGATACTACTCCCCTAATTCTTCCCATACACTGAATTGTGAACAATTTTCAGGAAACATCAGAAAATCTTAACACTGGTCCAGACACAAACTGTTGTAGACTGGTAGTAACTTTCAGACATCTTTGTCCCTTACTAAACAAATTACTTAATGCTTTCTCTGTGCTCTTCAGCTACAAATAATCAAGTGTTTATTCTTTCTGTCTCTAGTATCCTGTACTGTTTATAAATCCTGTACTGTGAGTCAGGCTTCTAAGTCACTGCAGGTAAGGATGGACCTCTGAAGTGTGTTTTTAAAGGATGAAATGTTTAAAAACTAATAGCTTTTAGTTCTTTTCTCTTTGCACTCTGGTTTTCAAGACTCTGGACTTCATGCCTGCAGACTTTTGTCTCAACTAGAAAGTTGGACATTTCTCTCTCACTCTCTTTCTCTTTATTTTTTAAATAAGTGCAGAACTATTTTCCTAAGCTAGAGGTGTAAGGAAAACATATTTTGACCAAACATAAATATCTCCAGACAAAACTGCTTACTTATATATATATATTTGTATAAAATATATTTTAAAAAATTGAGAATGTATCTACCCACATCTCTTACAATGCTGTATATATTTTATATTTGTAATTTCATTTGTCATATACATTTGAAAATTAGGAGGATCAAGAGTGCTTAGTGCTAACTATTACTCTTCCAGAGAAAGTCTTGCATGACATTCCCTAGAGCTGTAAAAGCTGTATGGGACACTGGCAGCTTTTAGAGAACATAATGTATTTGTTACACAACAGTGTGCTTTATATAATTTGTCCTTTGTTCCAGAGAGAAAACTAGGTTAAACTTAATATAGTTTGTATGTGGATAGGTGTTAACAGATAACCACATTTTGTAATCAGATGTTAGGCAACAGACCGTGCATTTCATTTAGTTTGGAAGCAAAAAACCTGTCACTCAGGTAGCATTACACTTCAACAACAATATTTTCCACTTTTTAAATTCTTTCTAAAGCAGAAGGAATGTCAGATTCTTTTCTCACTTCCTGACTTAGAAACACAAAACACTGGTGATTCAGCTGGCTGGAGAAGTGGGTAAAAAGACATTAATTCATCAGTCATTCTGGATTGCTGTTGCACACAATAGCAATTACTCCTACTGTTATATGAGGATCACAACATTGCTTACATAGCAACTACATCTCACGCCACCCGTCTTACGCAGTGCAATACACAGTAGTATACAGATGAGAAAAATTAAGCTCAAAATTGAAAGAACACAAATTTCTGAGCTTTTAGAAATTTTAACAGTAAGAACCTGTACTTTCCTTTCTATGCTAGTGGAGAGCACCGTAAATGTTATTCTTGAATTATCTTCTAGCAAGATATAGGATGGAAAAAATTGGTCTGATTAGCAAAAATGTTCAAAATTATTCTTGCAGGTAACAAATTAATCCACCACAGAAAATGTACAAAGCTGCCTTTCTTTCTCTGAATTCTTCCTCTCCTGAAGGACTTAAAAATACTTGTTGTTTTTGAGGCCCATTCAGATTACATCAGTCCACATTTCAGTGTAAAAACTAGAGATAGAAAAAGTTGATTGTTTTACCATTAATAGAGTAACTACTAGCTAAAATATCCCTTAATTGCATCATCCTTAAAGTTAAAAAGGAAATCTAAAAATGGAAAGGCAGAAGTCCTGTTGTAAAAGTTGACATTGTATGGTTAAAGTCAAAGGAGCCTTGTATAATTGATGTTCTATGTCTTTCTGCTGTGGTAGATTAAATAATATTGCCATGCATCTTCCTTATATTATCAGGAAACTCAAGTCATATCTCACTTACTACTAAGAGTTCCAGATGCAGCCTGAGTTAATAAAATGCTTGCATAAAATAATAATTGAAAAATTAATATAATCTGATTAGATCACTGACTATAGAGTCTGAAAATCCGTAAATTAAAAGTAATGACATATCAACATTTCATACAGGGAGGAGGTAGACAATGGGGAGATGATGAAATTGTTGTTTTACAGCTGAAGCCTTTAACAACAGTCTGTGTAAGATTAAGAGAATATTAATTCTTGAAAAGGAATATTCTTTCCACTGACTACACGCCATTTATCAACAATCTAACCACTAGGAAAATGTAAACTAACCTAGTTTTGACCAAAAAAAGAAGCCAAAACAAATGACCACTCTCGATGAGACAATAAAATGAGTAGCTATCTGGTGACTTAACAGAAAGGACTAGCCAGAAGCTGTTTAACAGGCTTTTACAGATAGCTCAAAGAAGACCACAGAAGGTAAAAAATTTAGTAGCAAGAATATTATGTATGCTTCTGAACAGATCAGCAGTCAGAAGTACATTGACAAATCAGAACAGATTTGTGCAAGGTCCTAACTAAATTCACTGGAATTACTCCAAATGTAACACGATCAGATGGTGACTAATGATATCTTAAACATCTACAACTATTTGTAGGATATAAGCAGAACTGTTTACAAGTAGTTTAAGGAGTAAATTAATGAAACTGGAATTTAGAAATTTAGGTAGAGCATAAGGAATTCTTTGTTGAGGGTATCCCTACCTCAATTTAATGAGGTCTTCTATATTATTAAGCATACTATAGAGACAAAACCACAAAGTCTAGAGCACATAAAAGAGAAAAATCGGGCCTGATACTGCTACTTACCAAAAGGCAATGGACTACCTTAAAAGCAAATGTGCTATTCCTGGTAGTCGCGGCAAAGGTCTTTTGTACAGTAGAAATGCACATTTTTAGTGGAGGACTGAAATGTTACTCTTTTAAAGGAGACTACATTATTGTAAGGCAATGCCTGAATTACACTTAGTCAAAAACAGCTGTAGCTTGTCTTTGGTCTTGTATTCCCTGAGTTTTGTGGATAATAAAATTACCTCATGCAGATCATTGGATTACCTGCTTAGCTGCTGCAGCTAGTTGAACTCAGCTTATGAAGAAAAATGACTCATACAAATCACCACAAGGCGTCACTGACTGAACCTGTATGGTAGATGTTATATGTTGAACATGATGTTATGAAGTTCAGGATAAGTTTGGGCCACTGTCTGTTTCTCCTTTCTGAAAAAGACATCAGAATGACGTGTTAATGCATCTCTGATAGCTTTTGTAGAAAAAACCATTGACTTATATGAAAACACAAATACCATTCATTCATCACTTGGGGGTTTGGGAATGAAGCTTCCTTTTTGCATCTAGTTGCCAGGAAAAAAATATTGACATAATTGTCTTTTTTAAATAATGTTCAACAGAAAAAATCATCCCTTTAGAATCATAGAATCATAGAATGGTTAGAGTTGGAAGGGACCTTAAAAATCTTTGAGTTCCATGCCCCCTGCCATGGGCAGGGACACCTCCCACTAGACCTGGTTGCTCAAAGCCAATCCAGCCTGGCCTTGAACACTTCCAGGAATGGGGCATCCAAACCTTCTCTGGGCAACCTGTTCCAGTGTCTCACCACCCTCACAGCAAAGAATCATCCCTTGGCTTGTCAAGAGCCAGCCAGAGAATATCTCCCTCCTCCAACAAGCTTAGTTTAAAGCTCGGTCAGTGAGTTCCTCTTGCTCATAGGCAAACACCCTCTTCCCCTCTCAGAAAGATCAACCCCATCTGATGCCAGCAAGCCTGGTGTCATGTAGGCCATCCCATTGTCAAAAAACCCAAAATTGTGGTGGTGACACCAGCCATGGAGTATTCAGACTGTACGCATCTCTTTCGATCCCTGTCTATAACCACGAGAACAGGAGAAAAGATTACCTGCACCCCAGACTCCCCTATTAGGCTTCCCAATGCCCTGAAGTCTATACTGATTATTCTTGGGCTATGTGTTGTCTCCTCATCACCACCCACGTGAAAGAGCAATGCAGTACAAGTGCCAGATCAGGCTGGGGAGTTTCCTAGTGATGTGCCTGACCCAGGCANCATTACCCCTCATCCTATCGTTACTCCCCAATAAGAGTCCCTGGTTCTACTGCCTCAGGAGTCCATGGCTTGTCTCCATAATACTTCAAGTGTGCTGCAGTGTACCTAGTACATCTCAGAGATACAGGTTGAGGGCCTTTGCTAGTGACCCACCTCACATATCTTGGAGCATCATCCCTTGGCTTGTCAAGAGCCAGCCAGAGAATATCTCCCTCCTCCAACAAGCTTAGTTTAAAGCTCGGTCAGTGAGTTCCTCTTGCTCATAGGCAAACACCCTCTTCCCCTCTCAGAAAGATCAACCCCATCTGATGCCAGCAAGCCTGGTGTCATGTAGGCCATCCCATTGTCAAAAAACCCAAAATTGTGGTGGTGACACCAGCCATGGAGTATTCAGACTGTACACATCTCTTTCGATCCCTGTCTATAACCACGAGAACAGGAGAAAAGATTACCTGCACCCCAGACTCCCCTATTAGGCTTCCCAATGCCCTGAAGTCTATTCTGATTATTCTTGGGCTATGTGTTGTCTCCTCATCACCACCCACGTGAAAGAGCAATGCAGTACAAGTGCCAGATCAGGCTGGGGAGTTTCCTAGTGATGTGCCTGACCCAGGCACCAGGGAGGCAGCATACTTCCCTAAGAAGAGGGTCTGCCTGGCATATTGGGCCCTCTGTTCCCTTCAGAAGGCAGTCACCTACAACTATAACCTGACTCTTCTTCCTTGTGGAGGTGGTTTTTAAATGGGGAGTAGGCCATTCTGGTCATGGCAACTTTTCTGGTGTAGTCGAACCACCTTCCATATCATCCATGGGATGTCCTACCTTCTTGAGAATCTCATACATATTCTACAGAGGCACCTGGTTAGGGGAGTGGGCAGAGGGGGGTTGACTTTGCCACCCTTAACACGGACTTACCTTCATGCACAGTTTTCCTTTTGTTCACTGTCTTCAGTCTGGCAGGGGGAGGGTACCAGGTCTCCTTCAGCTCAGGGGTTTTTTTTATGGCTCTTCTGTTTTTTCTCATGGGGAGGTTGGAGCCTGATTCATCAATTTCTTTCTCCCACTCCCTGATGCTCCACAGCCTTTCTACTTCAAGTTCTGCTACCAGGCTGATTAGATCATCGGCCTGGTTGCACCTCATGGAGCTGTCATCCTTTCTACCACCCGTTAGCGATGAGAGGTTAAAGTACTCCCTGCACCCAGAGACCTGGGTTGCTGCATGCTTCCACAGGAGCTCTGTCTGTATAGCCATGTCATTTAACCTAAGAATAAGTATGAGGTAGCACAATATTTTATTTTTTAATCTCTGCCTCATGCATAACTGAGGCACAGCAGTGTTTCTCTTAATGCTTTGCATTGACCACGCACGACTGAAATCCTTCCAGTGGACTGAAAGTCCACTGCCAGCTGTGTTACTGTGGCTTAGTGATTCTTTTAGCTATTCTCTTCTGTAAATTAACATTGAACTGTGTCTTGCCCAAAGATGCTGGAGGTGTCTCTGCAGAGGGCAGAGTGGCTCAGCAGTTCAGATCCCAGTGAGTCAGGAGAGGAGAAAGGGCAGAGATTAGTGATGCTATGCTCTTTTCTCCCAACAGGTCCTGTGCTTTTAGAGCTCACTGACCTGCTACTTAGATAGTAAAAGAAAATACAACCTAAGTAACACACAACAAGGACAAATAAAATACCGAGAAACAAATATTCTTTAATATTCTTTCATGGCAGGTCACTCCAGCTGATGTTGGGGGTTGAAGACCTGCCGTCAATATTACTGTCCCTCTCTTCTCTGGATTCTTAGAGAGTCCACAAAGCAAAGCAGTCTGGCATGCTTGAAAATAAAGGCTCTCCTCCAAACTCCGACCCAACCTGTGCTCACTTGTGCCATTGCAATCCATGTCTTATGCCTGGAGATGGCACATACAGTGAATTCCTTTTGTACTTTTATTTTTGTATACTTGCTAATTTCCCTACAAAGACAGATGTATTCCCTTGCTTGTTTCTTTGTAATCGTCCTGAAAGGTTTTCAATCCCATTTTGTGCAGTTCCAAGGCTTTTTCCTACCAGTAATAAATAACAATATTTCAATAGTCTCCCTCTCAGCACTTCCCACCAAAGTGGAAGGATTAGTATCCTCTGGCCGATACGTTGCAATGAGGTAAGGGCAGCTGTAACACACACCTCCTTCATGTCATGGTCACTGAAGTTTACATTCTATTAGTTTGAAGGGAATTTTTTGTTCCTGTTGTTGGAATGTCACACCTGGGAGATGTGAAGACAGCAGCCATGCTGACATACTGTTTCACTCAAACCTACGAGACAAACCATACAGTAGGATTTACTATATTGGCCACAGTTCCCAAACCATGCAGCAATACAGTACCACGTATGATGCTAGGAGAAGAACAAGCCCACATGTATGAGCCAGTAGTCTGTCTGTAAAACAGCATGTAGACATAGCCTCTTTTTTCTTCTTTTTTTCTTTAAAAAAAAAAAACAGCACAAAAGTCTGAATAGTATAGAAATGACAATTACAAAATAGGCAGTGCCTAACCACTATTGTCAGAAAGTCACTTGGGAATAGGTTAGATTCTGTCCTCCTTGTATAATCGGATTTTTAACATAGTAATTTCGAATTATTATCAGCTCACAAATCTTGAAGAAATAAGGAAAGGGAAGGGTGGCACTACACTTCCTCTTCTCTTCTTCTATAGTTAAAAGGAGAAGGAAACTCTGTGATTTGTACACCACCCTCATTCCCTATGAATAGGAATCAAATGATAAAATTTGAAGGAAGTAAGTTTAGGATTACCCATGTAAAATTACAGTCAAATCTTAATATGTTCTAAATATGGCATATGAATGAATTTTTTTATGGAGACCTTTGATCCAGCCCATTTAATGGTGAGCAAAGTTCAGTTGCTATCAGGTGGGCCCACATTTTTCCATTAGCATTTCATTAGTCATTTAAATTCAGCTGCAGTGAATGTTCACTGGACAGTTCCCTGGGGTCAGTAAAACTACCTAAGTGAATTGCATATGCAAATATTGGGTATAATGAAGTGCAGATACAAAATAAAAGCCACAAACCAGGAAAGCATTTTGACCATTTTGGCCATAAAGTATAAGGATAGTCATCTGTGTCGACAATTGCATGAACTAGAAAAAAAAAATTACCACAAAAAACAACAACATAGCTTAATATTAAATCATTTTTCACTTCACGCTAACCTTATTTTCCCTGCTTTTTATCTCCTTTTGTATTATGTTAACAGCATGCAAGATTTTACTGCAAGAATTTCAGCATCATAATAATTTTTTAAGTGACATTAGCAGACAAAATTTAGCCAAGAGAAAAATAATAGAGCCAGGTCACAAAGTAATAAAATTTGCTTTAAGAACCATTAGCTTTTTCCTCCGGGAAAGAGAAAAAAAAATTCCACCCAACCAAATGCAGTTAAAAATCAACACCTATCAATATTTTATGCCTCAATCAAGAATATGGACACCATCCTAAGACTCTAGTGACATTAGAGCAGCCAAGCCTTACGTTTTTTGTTTGGGTTTAGGGTTTTTCTTACATTATTGGTGAACTTCTTAGCTCTGAAGGTTCACACCATCACCTGTATTCACATGAAATGAGCAGATTATTATTTTGAGTCATTAACCTGATAATTACTCATCTTTTAAGAAGCGCTTTTCACCTCAAGATCTGAAGGCATGTTACAGAAGTTCCTCCACACAGGTGGGAAAATATGGAATGTGCAATGGGCAGTGACTAGTCAAAGTCATTTAACAAGCTAATGTTGAATTGGGATCACAAACTCCTCATGAGCAGTATTTTGAGCATTGACAGAACTCACATGACTTACAAGGATTTCTGGTGCTTGCAGATATATATTTGTGTTGATTTGCTTAGAGAAGATGGTTTATAAATTTCTATGGAGCTAGAGCAACCACTTGCTCTGGATTTATACTGTAGTAAGGTCTTTCTTCTTGCTAGAATGTATCGGTAGTTCTCATTGTTTGCTAATCATCAACCATTAGCAAACAACTCATAAAACTCCACAGGTTGTAAGTCATATCTGTTTATCATGTGGGCATATATATGAACTATGGCACAGTTATTCTTTAAAGCACACCTTTAGGGGAAAGACTCAGATATTCATTTGCTCTGATAATGAAATAATCTGAGAACAGAGCAGTCACTAATATTTCAATCATCAGATCATTAAAATAAGCTGCAAGTTAAGTGGTGTATTCTGCTGAGCCAACCTGAGCTGTCTACAACGTCTCTAAACTTAATTAGTCCTCTGTGCTCTTTCTAAGTCACTGGAAAGAGACGGGCAGCTGCTGAGAACAATCCATGACTCCTGTCTTACTCACCTTTTTTAACATGGAAATAAAGATCCTCTAGATGTACCTCTCTCTCAACAATAGAGGACATATCAGTGACTAACTTAGAAGATAGGCAAATACAAACAGATAAAATTGGTGAAGAAAGTCCTGCACTAGTTAAAATATTCCACCAGCCAGACTATTTAGGTGTCACTTATTTAGATGTTATCAGATACATCCTACTTTTAATAATTTGTGACCCCACCTTAAACGAATAATTGTCTCCTATATTACTTTTCTGCCTTGTTTGTTATAAGCTTCTGCTGCCTCTTGACTAATAATGAGACTGTATTCTTTCACAGGGCTGGGACCCATACTGCCATCATATCAAACACGAAGACAATGAAAATCACCTCAGCATATCATATTATTAATTGAGAGGTATGATAAATATTAATTTTAATGTTATCTCACCTTATTATATGACTACTTGTACTACAATAACAAAAGATTTTATGCTGATATTCTGAGGCAGTGTGACAAATCTCTTATACATGTTCTCAGTTCAGGGTATTGGAAAACAAGTGTTTGAATGTCTTGCTGAATCAAAGCTTCAAAATTATGGGCATTTCCTAGCCCAATAAAGGTTTATAATATAATAACATGATCTTATGGGAATATTTTGAAAATGCCTTCATAAACTATATTAAACACTGATATGTCTATGCAACATTCATGCTCAAAATTACTCCACTTATTAGAAATAATGGTGAAAAACTTTATATCAAAATAAAATAAAATTCCACTTGACTGTTTACAAACATTTTCAAGAAAGGCTAGAGAAGATTTTGCTTATGGGCAGAATAATATAGGTGGGGTTTTTTTTTCTGTGAACACTGAAAAAACCCTAACACATTCATCAATACATAACAGTTTGTACAAGTGATTTCACAGCCTGTTTGGGACTAAGAAACAAACCAAAAGTTGCCATTTTATTCATTGTAATTTAGTGTCTCTTTTGAGAGAGAAAAGTTTGCATTTTTAAGGAATTTTTTTAGGTCAATCCAGAGTGCTGAAGTAAATTAAGGAGACTGAATAAATTTTGTGTTGGCAGAGCTAAATTGGTGGTTAAGTATAAAATCCAAGTGATAGCCAACAGAAAATATGTATTTTTTTTCTTTTAAAGAAATTTGAGAGGGTGACTCCTTTAAAGAGTTTGTCTTGGTTCCTAACAACGTTGTAACTCTGGTATAATTGGGAACTGTATGTGTCTTAATTCCACCAGTCGATACTATGCACCATTCCACTGCCTGTTACTACGCACAGTAACACTTTGAACTTTCACATGCCTATATTTATTCAACAGATGGCAGAGCTTGTGAGAGGATCAAACATCTTACTGACAAGGGAGCAGCTCATTTTGTGCAAGGAAACTGCCAGGTATCTTTACTGGATGGTAAACAAACTGATGGCCTGCTTCTTTTCCCAGGAGGAATTAGCTGCATGCAGCAGCCACAAAGAGGGCAGAGGCATGAGCTGTCGAATCCTGCAAGCCTTAATTCAGTGTCTGGTAAGGAGACACTGAATGTACATTGCAGTAGGGTGCAAATTTACGCTAAGACAAAAAGTTCACCCTTGAACTCTGTAAGTATCATCTGGATAATAAACACTTATGGAAACATTCTCTTAAATGTAATAGGGAAAGAGAATCTTTCTGCAGCTTTCTATATGAGTGCATCTATTTCAACTGTTTAAATAGCTCCTAAAATGACTTCAGCGTAGCATTATGGTGTTATCAGAACATGAATATTAAATAACAAGAGCTACAGTGGTTCTCTGTGTTCAAAACATCTGCTTTGAGATAGTTAAGAATCACCATCAGAAACCGTTATTGGAACTGGACAGTTTTGAATGTACAGTATTTTTATAGAGTCTTCTTTCCATCAGAGCATATTGTTTTCATTTCCAACAGTTTTTCTAGGACTTTTCATAACAGGCAATACCCCAGCATGAACTTCTCACCAAAATTTTCAAAAGACAGCAGACCTAGCTCTGTAGTTCCTTGTTCCAGCTTTAAAGTGGGATAGCACAGAATTCTCTGATTTACACCTCCTAAAAAAGGTTTCAAGTTGAGTGAAATAATGCTGAAAATACAAGAATATGAATTACTGGAACCAGCATGAGTTGGTGGAACACAGAAACAGAGGAAAGTCTGGTAGGAAGTCCTTTATAACAGCAGCAGAGACTGCTTTCTGAAGTGCCCTTGGAAACAGAGATATGTGCACTGTTGCCCAGGTGACAAAATCCAAGTACATGGTGCCTACTGTGAACGAAACAACTGACATTGCCTGCTCATTGTGCAGTGGTTAGCATTAGCTAAGAGCTATCACTTTAAAGCAGCATAAGAAACAAAGCCAATTTTTGTGGGTATGTGTTAATTATCTTCTAAACTGGGCAGCTATAAAGGTATAGTTTCTTCAAGAGATTTCTTTTATTAAAACACTCATTTTACTGTCTGCAAATACATGTGTAATTTCCATTCATTCTTCCTCATGGTTTTTTGCAATGCCAAAGAAAATACATAAGGAATTTCTCAGATTGCACCTTACTTTACCTTGGTGATCATGTCCCTGAAGTTGTTCGTGGCATTTGTTCTCTTAACCTGATTTTTAATTTCTCTGATTCCTTCAGAGTCTTACACAGTTTGGGACTTTAAACATCATAGACATATAGTAAGGTTATGCTAGCATAGATTAGAAGTCTTGAAAATTCCAACACACCAAACTCTCATGGAAAAAATGATAGGCAAAGGTTCAGGTAAGATATAGAGCAAGAAATAGGCTTGATTGTTGCCATTACTAATCTGATCCTTGGAATTCTTTTCTTTCTATTCTCATCTGTATTTACTCTAATGTGACAGCCCAAGGTTGTATAGATGATTCACATTTGCTCGTGCTATAATAATGTAGTAAAATATAATTTTCTTCTATGTACTAGAATAAAATTTTTGCTTTGAGAAGAGAGGATTCATCTTTTATGACAAGTCCATTTCAGTGAATACAGACATATATTTGTTTAGACATTTAGCTGAATTAACATCTAAATAACTACACTGGTTTTTTTCCTCATATTCACCAGGGGCTTACTAATCCAATCAACTTTCTTCACCAACACCAGAGAGGTGAGGGGCTGCTCAGTTGAAGACATACATATCTAGGTATCAACGAATAACAGCTGGATTGTTTTAGTTACACACCTAAAGAAACTTGTAGTCTCTGGTATGATGCAAGAGCAAAATTATCACTCAGAACAATGTGACAGAGCACACTCCATAAGGTCTGTTTTGTAGCTTGCACTTAGAGTAGCATCATGTTTTTCTTGGAGCTGTTGTCCAGTAAGAACCTGGATTGTTTCCTCATAACTAGGTGATCTAATGCCTAAAAAATAAAATAACTCCTTGCCTTAGAAAAGATTTTAATCATAGCAACAACAGCTACCATATTTTTCATCTCAAGATTTGAATTAAATCTTTTGAGAGAAGAGTCCTTATCCCATTTTCAAAGGGCTTATCCTTTTGAGCCATCTTTTGAAATTGTTGATATGCAATTGCCTGAATTATAAAGATGCCTAAAATTATAAATTCCTCATTAGCACCTAGGAAAATTGTGGGATCTTAATCACTGACATTGTTTAAAACTAATTTACCAAACATCTGTCAGGAACAGTTGAGGTGCAGTCAATCTTGTTTTCAGGAAGCAGGGTAGCCAGGCTGACCACCTTCTAGTCTTATTTTCTACAACTATATTACTAAGACAAAGATAAAAATACTTTTAGAGTCAATTTACTTTAAAAGGCTTGAAGAAGCTAATTGTAATGGCAAACAGCAACTTCTAATTTCATAGCTGAAAAGACGACAGCCTTTAGATCTGCAAGAAATCTGGAATGCTCCAATAATACATATACTCCATGGTTTCTCAAAAGTTATTAAAAAAATAATAATTCTCTATCTTGTGTCAAGCCAACACTAGAATGAGGTATTTCAAACCTCAAAATGCTTAGGTCAGAGCAGGATTGTCACCATCTCCTGGGGAGGGCTATCACAGCTGAATACAGAAAAATAGAACTTTGGGCCAGGCTGGAACTTAGTTGTACACCCATCTAGCAGTTACAAGGAGTGCGTACTGGTTTCACCAGTGATAAGGAAGTTGTGAAGATTGCCACAGAAAGTTCAGCACATGTTCACACTATTAGGAGAGGCTGTTGAATAGGAAAACAGTGTAAGGCACTACAAAACATCACCATGCTCAAAGCAGATGAAGATGTCCTAAATTATTATTGGGCTGAAATTACTGACAGTTTTGTGTAGAATATAAAGTGGGCTTGAGGATGAGTTTAAATAAGAAGTCAAATATATTTGGATTCAATACATTCTTTTAGTCATCTCTTCTTCTGTAAACACAGGACATACATATACGCACACATTTCCAGATGTTTTTAACAGGAAGATCAGTGTCTGAAATTCCAAGCAATAGTATTTTTCTAAGAAATTTATTCTGCACCACCTGGAACTAGTATAAGAGAGATCCACCATAGGTCATGTACATACCCACACTACACTATACCATTTGTAAAATGAATCTTGTCAATACACATATTTGCAATGTTGCTGTGAAATACAACTCGGCTTTCTCTATTTTCAGGAAAAGAAAGCAAATATCTTTAAAAGGACCCGAGGTTAGCTCAGGTGGAGTTGAGCAGTTACAATGCTTATCCCAAGTAAAGAAGGCACTCTACTTGTCCAGCTGAATGTGTCTTGGTATGTGGAAAGAAATTCAGAACAGAAAGAGAACTTTATTACATGGTCTTGTGAGTAGAGGACCCATACGGGGCAAGTAATCCTGGTTTTCATTCTCAGGACTCTTACTGGTCATTTTGTGTTGAATACACAAGCAATCATAGGGAAGGACAATTTATGCTAAATCGAAAAATAATGAAGGGAAGACAAGGCAAGGTAAGGCAAGGCAAGAAGGAAGGTAAGGTAAGACAAGGGAGGAAATATATTAGACTTTCCAAACTACCATCCTTTAACAATTAGGCTTAGGCATGAGTGCATTTTGTGATACATTCTGTAAGTTTGTGTTATTTACAGGGATCCTGGTCCTTCCAGGAAATGGGCATACTTGCAGAGCTTCACTTGAACAGAGGGACTCTGCACCCATTTCAGACCATATTCATTGGTAGCCTTTTAGGACACCAAAGTATGATCAATCAAGAAATGCACACTGGGAGTAGTAGGATAAGAAGAAAGAGGCCAAGAAAACTGAGGCGCCTTCAAAGTTAAGCAGCAGCTGACTAGCAACACACAACACTATATTTTTTTTGTGAATACAGACATTATACCTTAAGTCCCATGTTAAGGTGCTAAGTTTGCAGAGGATTTTGTTTGGGTTTTTTTTTTTTGGGGGGGGGGGGTGAGGTTTTTGGGTTTGTTTTGTTTTTTTTTTGTTGTTGTTGTAGTAGATGGTCAGTGTTACAAAAATAGGTATAAAACAGGTGCTAGTTTCTATGATCACGTCCTGTTCTGAAACACAGAGACCTGCCTTCATCTCCCAGCAGAGCTGCAGACTTTGGATTCTTGAAGATGTATTGGTATAACAGGATAGCCATGATCATATAGTCTGACCTCTGTTATAACATTGGCAATAGGACACCAGAGGATGGAAAGAGAGAATCAGATGGAACATGGAGTCCTTCATCCTACCCTGAGAATCTCTAAACTGCTTTTAAGAGATGTGTTTTAAAACCTGTACTTAAAAACCACCACTGATGTTTCTTAACTCTTTTGGCTCCATCTTTTCCTATGTTATAAAGCCTCTCCTAAGCCTTTAGTGTTGCAGTTTAAACCAACTAGTTCCTGTCCTTATAGATACAGAGAAAAGCTTGTTTTCTACCTTACATTTCACATTTGAAGCTTGTTATCCTGCTCCCTTTCAGTATTTTTCACTTCCATAACTCAAATCCTGCTTTAACTAAAACAACTTTTAAAGAAAGGGTTCAGTTTTGATAAGTTACTCCAGTGGTCCTTTATTCTTCTAGTGAAAAAGCATCTATAATCAGATGTAGAAAGCTTTTAAACTCTCTCTGCTTCCAACTGGGACTCTTATTACATACGGTAATTCTGCTTTTTTCACACCCTTCTACGGATAAGCCTACTGAGAAAATAAACATTTCAGGAGAGCAGAAAAATGGACTTCTGATATTAGAATAGGTCTCTGGGCATCCTTGTGATGAAAACATTAACAGTGTTCCCTTTTAACCCAGGCTGGTATGAACAAATATTGTACAGCTCCCAGCCATTTGAAATGCTGTCACCAGTCACCAGCATCATGCTGATTACAGGCAGAATTTCAGCTGGTACAAACCAGTATAACTCCTATCAGACATCACACTCAACAGTTCTCACCTTCGTTATGAAAATGTGCCTTCTGACTGCCATAGGCTTTTAATGACAGCATGCTTTGCTTAATGTGTCTGAGATCCATAATGGCACTTGAGCAATATGATAGGCATCTTGTTGGACTATCTGATCTTTTAAGGTCTGGACTGAAACGTAACATCCCTGAAGCATTCAACTTCTTTTAATTAGTGAGTCAATTCTGTCATAGCTACCTACTGAAAGACATATAACTAGCTCTCCCTTTCTCAAGCTCCTTCCTGTCTTAGCTTATCTGTTATTATAATAAAGACTCAGTTATAGGAGACACAGTCTTCTCATCAAGAAACTTGTAAGAACAGTATCCAGCTCATGTTCAGTGGGACTATACACCCCAAACCTCTTTGTATAACTTCTGGAAAACTCCATGTTGTTCCTGTTGTTACAGTAGACAGTTCTGCAGTAGAGGGTGTCATCTTGAGTATAAATACATGCCTACAGTTAGTTACGTTTACCGTTCTTGTTCTATACATGCAAAAAGCCCATGCAGTTCAGTGGGAAATTTAAATGTGCTAGAAATACCATTTGGAGCTCATTAGGTTGATACAGCTTTTATTGCTTCTAAATGATGTCTGCTCTTGCGTTCATACACAGTGTGGGGATAGTATATGCACATGTTGTGTTAAAGGTTCTGTTCTTACTTCATTTTAGACAATGACTGGGCAACACTCCAAATTGTTCCTTATGAAAATGCATTAAATGTAGTGGTTTTGAAAGAAAGGTATTGCATGGGGTCAGATAAATGTAAAACAGTTCCGCTGGGTACTGGAGCACTAGGAATAAAAAGTGTGTGAATTAATTTTTCCTTGCCAGCAAATGCTATTCAGTGCAAGATTTGTTCAGGGTTTGTTGCACAGCTTAAATATTTGAGCTTTTTGAGATTCAGATGAAATATATGTTTGTTTTTTCTAAAGCTGTCAGGGGCATATATGTGTCAGTTTTCATTAAGAATAATTTCCCTCAGGATCTTTGGCTTAAGTTAACCTTCAGACCTCCACCGACCCCTTCCAAGCCATCAGGGTTTCTTTTTGTGTGTTGTTCCATGGATAAATGTATCTGCCAAAACCTAAGCGCCTTCAGAGGATGATGTTGACTGAATGTCTGAGCAGTTCTCAAATCTAAGAAATGTGTCCTGCAAACTACAGCAAGAAATTCTCCTCCTTCCTTTCCCATGAAATAATCTTTTTCCCCAGTACTAATAAAACAAACACTTAGGTGAGTGTATATAGAAGGGACATTTAAAAATTTGTGTCCTCTATGTTAAAGCTTCTTTCTGGAAAAACTACATTGGGTTGTATACATTTAAGCCCAATTCCCTTGCTTGCAAACTAATTACAACACACAGCTCTGGTCAACCTTGAAATATATGAAAAAGGAATCCAATTAGGTGACAAAACATTGTAACAGTAGTTATGCAGCTCAGGTAGCCCCTCTGGGCAAAATGCTGCTTTTTCACAGACCAGAGGGACTTCAAAAAGTCTGTAGGCCCTGCTAGTGCACCAGTCCGGACATACATTTCAGCCCAATTCCACTTTTTGCTGATGGTATAGGCCACCCATTTTCTTAAGAGTTAATGTAGCAAATAATTTTAGAGTTAGGTCACTGTTGGCAAGTAGAGGAGGACTGCTGAAAGTAAGGAAGTTTCCAGGGGAAAGCAGAGACTGAAATATTATTCAAGGATCCTTTTGCCTAAAAATCATGAGGTTATTGTAACATAGCGTTCTGGTTCACACGATCCACTGATGTTAGTAAGTAAGGAATGCTAAAATGTTTTGATTTGAAGGCTATGTTGGAAATGAATAATTCACTTCACTTCTGCACCCATGAATTGAGAAATACATTTGCAATATATACTTCTTTTATAGAATGCTTTAATGAAAGACTTAGCTTATGTTCTTTCCCTCACATGAAATCCCATGATTAGCTCTTTTTAAAGAGCTATCAAAAAGTTCTTTTGCTGCAGGACCAAGGCAAGGTATCATCTCCCTAATTTTCAATAAACCATACTAGTAACTGATATTTTAATGGCTAATGGTTAGCAATATGAAACCTTAACATAGACAGACTTTTTTAAAGACAAAAAAAAAAAAAAAAAAAAAATTGTGCATTTTCTAGTTGCAAAATCTCCTGAAATTGTAAACTAAGTCATATACATTTATCTTTGTCTTGGGTTGTGGGAAAATAACTGCAGGGGCTGTACGTATTCAGTGCTACATCTCCCCAACTCACTTCATTTACCTTTTGAATGGCCTAGACAGAGTGCACCCACAGGTAGGTGAAATCTGGCCCTTATCATTCATAGTTTCCACACCAGAGATAAGCTCAAACCATTCTTAGGAAGATATTTCATATAGTCATGATTTACTCTGATGTTCATCATATTGGTGGCACTGCAACTTTAGATTTTACTCAAGTTTCAAATGCTTTATATATTCTGCAGTATGATGTGGCAATAGCCAAACTAGAGTTAAAGAAGCTCCCTCAGGAATGAGAACAGGCTTGGTCATGACAGCAAATTGCACCATAGTAATTACGTTTATTACTGGGCTTAAAGAAAGGTACCTTATTGGAAGTGTATAAAGTAAAATATATGTTCATGAAACTGCTATACAAATAGTCCAAAATTGACTATCCACTCAGTCAGTTGGTTACGCATTTGTATATTGGCTGGCCCTGTCTGGAGAAATTCCAAAGGGAAAGAAGAAAATACAGAGAAAGTCTTGTGGTCAGAAGATGGATGTCATTCCTTTGCTCTGTGGCTTGGGGCCATTGAAATTTTCTTCTGGATAGTGTTCTACCAGGCTCAGGGTCATATCTTCTTCTCATACCTTGTCCAAAAAGAGATTTCAGACAGATCTCAGGTCTCTTAAATTCACCCTGCTTCCTTCATTCTTTCTATGTTTGTCATATGGACCCCATTAGAAATTAAGGAACAAGATCAGTGACTTCAAATAAAGTCTTATATTGATACTGAAAAATAATGGGCCTCAGTATAATATTCTGAACTATAGTTCCCAGTCACCACAGTTTTCTGTGAAGAATTCTTTATTAAGTAGCTAGGCATTTTCCTCTGAAGCAATATTACTAGAGTCATTGTAAAATGACTTGGAGCTCTCTGTAACTGAAATTTGGCTCTGAACTAATAGTTCACCTCAAAAATAATCTTTCCCTTTTGGGAAAACTCAAAATGAGACCAACCATCACTATTCAGCTCTAGTTTGTATCTCCAACTGTTACTAATTATTGCATACCATTTATTTTTAAGTTGAAATCCCCTGTCTCCAGCTCTTCTCACACCTTTGCTGGTCACTATTTTTCATATGATAGAATTCCCTCAGTCATTCTAATGTTGTAAAATGTGTCCTCTGATATAGGTTAGTTGCCAAGGCTCCCTACAGAGTCAATGAAGAAAGTCAAATACCTCCATAAATTTATACATACCCCCTATATTATAGAGCTATACAGTCTCCTGGAGAAAACCATATATCTCCATCAACTATAAGGCAAATTCAGGCTATCAGCCTAGGCTATACACCCGTCTTTTACGTGGCTAAAATCTGTTCAGATAAATCCTACTCTTTATGTCCAGAGAAGGCATTGTACAATAATGATCATAACCTAAAACTATGTAGATACATTTTCACAGAATCAGTCTATGAAAATAAACCACATTTCACACTAATGTGGGTTGTCTGAAATTATAGAATCTATTTAGCATTATATTATGTATCATTTGCCATTACTTGCTATGGCTTATTTGACTTGTATTCTCATATACTTAATAGGTGAGTAAAGTATACCAAAAAAGTTACTTATAGATTGGATTCTAATTGAAGTGTCTCACTAGGTATCCAGTGCTACAAATTTTAATCTATTTCTGGTAATATTAAGGGGAAATGCCAGTGCTTGTTATCTGAAACAATGCTTATTTCATCTTGAATTTAGTATGCACAAAGCTACAGTGGGGTCTTTTTGTATTATTCACTGGGCCATTCATACCCTACTGAAGGTAACTAAACTCACAATGGAAAGAGTTTGATTCAAAGAGACTGGACTGTGATACCAGAAAGGATCTCAGATTGTGATGAATGGTAATTAAATAAACAAACAAACAGAAAGCTCAGCTTCATTCAATCCTTTTGGAGTAAGTAAGTATTGCTCTTACCATAATTTGCAGAGGACAGTGGGGAAGTGTGCCACTTCCCTGCTATGTGATCAGGGGTGTGTGAAGCCACCTAATGTGGCATCAGGTGTCCCAGACGTATGTGTTTCACTGGTTCCCACTCTCACTTTAATTTCATTCGCTTCATTCACCTGGTTCTTCAGTAGGCACCCACACCACACTTTCAAAGAATGGAGACGTTTTCTTTAGCCATCCTTCAAAAATTTCCAGAGACATCTCACTGGTTTAGGATACTAATTCAATGACAGCTTAACAGCTAACACCTTGGAGAGGATGCTCTTAGGATTGCTCCACTAAATTGAGGATGCCCTATTCTAACCATGATTGTTTGTTAGCTTTACAAATAAATTGTTCTCAGAACCTTTTGGTGTCCAAACAAATGGAAACTGTTAAAAATCTGTCCTCATATGCAAATCTAGCATGTTGGAAATGGCTTATTTGACTTGTATTCTCATATACTCAATAGGCGAGTAAAGTATACCAAACAAGTTACTTATAGATTGAATTCTAATTGAAGTGTCTCAGCAGTTAAATGTGGTCCAGAAAGGTGCTGAAATACAGAATGTAACAACCACTCTTATTTCACCCTATTCTGGTTTAATGGGCACCTGCAGATTGGAGAGCAAACCATGGGATTGCATTTGCAAGTGTGTTTACAGATACAGTATTGATTTTCTAGCTCACTAAGAGCATTTCTGTACTGCCACTGCTTGCAATAAACAACCCTGCAAGAGCCTACACGGTTGTGAAGCCACAATGCATTATTTAACAGGAGCTAATCAATATAAAACAAGCATTCCCTTTGTTACAGGAGTGCTATTGACAGAATGCTTCTCCCTTTTAATTTTTTATTATTTTGCATTGATTGCTGAAACCCTGCATAGTCTCAACAATACCAACACCATAAATTTCACTTTTTATATAAAACTAGATTGCCCCATTTTAGCACCGAATTAATTTGGAAGAATATCCAGCATTCTAAGGAATCAATACGAGCATAGTCATTAGCTTCAATAAAAGAAAATCCACGTCTTTGATCAGATGAAAAAAATCGGTCCACTTAACCATCTCTGAAATAAAAGATCAATACCAAAAATAACTCTTCCTATTCCCAATTAAGTCCTTAACTTAAGAGTTCACCTGGAAAGAATGCATGGAATTTGGATTTCTCAGCTAACTGAAGAGAAAGAATTTTGCCATCTGGAATTTCAAAAATAATAATCTCCACTCTGTGTTTCAGATTTGACCTGAACTTCTAATAATGTGATGCCTGTAATTTCATTCAAATAACAGCAAGCTATTGCAAAACAGTTTATAAAACTGGACTACCTTGCACATATCTAATTTATGGTCTTAAAAATCTCTAATTGGTTCAGCGGGTACAGGGCTGAAGTAGGCAAAGTGGAACCTATCTGAAAATTCAACTTCTTCTTGCACCTTCATTTATAGAAATACGCTTAGTGAAGTGTTAGGATCTTCATAATGAAACTCTTGGGCATTGTCAGCTACCACATTCCAGGTTCATACTTTGAATTGGCATTGACTGCTAATATGACATTTAGGGAATCAAATTATATGCCATAAAAAGTCCCAAAAAGCTTAAATTAATCTGTTGTTTGAGTATGTTTCATTTCCATCTTCAAACGAACAAAACAGGCTTTTTCTTCTAGACCAAAAGCTCAAATTTTACATTAACCACTGAACTCTATAACCAACGTCTTCTGATTGTTTTAAACCTTCGTATATGTCTACTTCAGTGAGAGTTTTCAATACTGCTGCATGTTGGATGATGACTAATATGTCATTCAAAACCGAAAATTTTTATGAAGAAATGCCATGTTTGACAATTTGGAAACTGATGAAAATGTTAAGAAAAATAAATATGAAACTTGTAAAGGCAAGTCCCAAATAAGAAGCAGGCAGCTTTTTATCTCTTGCTGAGGTAAGATACTTCATTATTCTCTGAAACTGATTTCAAAAAAGATAGAATAAACTGGTTGAAGATATGCTTTGCTGGTTAGGAAGGAGATACTGTGGGATGTTCATATGGATATTTCATATTGGTTTTGGCTACAAATGCAGAGTATTTCATATTGTTTTTTAATATAAAATAGCCACTAACCACGGCTGAATGTAGAATGCCTATTAGTCTCAGAATATCCCTTTCAAATCACAGCTAAAGAAATCTTTACAAACTATAAGTATCAAAAGTCCCTATCTAAACAGATTACAAATATTTCCTAACTGTTTAGAAGTATTCAGTGTTACACCATTCTATTAGTGGACCAAAAAAGATCAAGGGAGATATTTTGGAGAAGCTGTAAGCTTATACGTCATAGCATCAATTGCAGTGAAGAGCACAGCTTGCCAGAGGCATTTCCTTTGTAATCTAGAACAGCATCTGTACAGTGTCATGAAATAATACAGCAAGCAGAAACTTTCATACTAGAATCTGTGCCTATGTGCATATGCACACCTCCTGCAAAAGTAAAGATGATTTCTGCACAGCATACCGAGGGGACAAGGCATCATCAGTGCTCACTTTATAAATGGTACACAAGACATTCAACGTCTCATTCACCACCCTGGAATGCTCGGAAGTCTGTATGTATATATGTACAGGCTGGCTACACCAAAGTTTCCAAATTCACAACAATGATTCTTTAACAGGGTCACCTAGGCAGGCCCAAGATCTGTCTCATATGCTTATATGCGAGAAGTGACAAGAAATACTGAACTAGGACTCTGGTCCTTCCCTGGTAGGCCATACAGAGACATTTCAATCAAATAATCAATAATCCAAGTAATCAAATTCTTGGGATTTCAAAGTGCTTTGCTTAATAAGGGTTTGCAGAGATATCCTGACAGCACGTGGGCCTGAAAGGACGAATGGGTTTGGATTCTGTAGTGCGAAATGCAGTTGTTTCACCTCAGACTTAGAGCATAGACATCAGGCTGTGCTGCTCTTGAAAGGTGCAAAATCACCTCTCGCAACAAGAAGAGATCACCCGGAATTTGTGAAGCAGGAAGGTAAGCCTGTAAAGAAGGCTTAGTACTCCTGCCAAAGACAGGCACTCTGTGAGTGGCTGTACCTGACAAGACTGAAGGGCAGAAGGTAAGTGGCAAGATAAACCTTAGGGGCTGCCAAAGCACTGAAACTGTGACAAAGAACCACCACCAACAAGTTCAAAACCTGCTGATGGTTTTAGAAAGGGAGTTAACCTGCCTGAACAAGTTAACCCCAGCTAGAGATCTAATACAAAACTTGTTTCATTCACACCAATTTTGCTATTGCAAGATTCTCTCTCGTGTCATGAACCAGAACAACTTCTCCTTTCACAGAGTAAGAAATTAAGTATTTATGTAAATTACTTATTTATTAATACTATTTTCTAATTCTAAGAAAATTCATCTTATTCTGTCAGGGTTCTATCCATTGTTTTTCCTTTTCTCTGCTTACTGTAGGAGCCATCCAGTGAGAAGGGATGTCGATACTACCATATATCTGAAAAGATAAACACTTGACAACTTGGCAACACTTAAGCATTCTTCATCCTTATTCTTTTATGCATCGTAAGGATCTGCTCAGAACACCCACATACATGCACAAACATTGTGTCACTCACACATAATACACTCCTTTTTCCAACCACAATTTTTCCTTTCCCAGCAGTTCCAACTATAATTCACTGGCAGAGCAAAATCTTGGAATAAGCATCTCATTTATCACTGGACAAAGACAGGCCTTCAGTTCTTCTCAGCTCTAAAGGCCAAGGTAGAACTGGCTGCCTCTCATTTGTCATAAACTTTCAGTAGATGAGTTAGTTTATATATGGGTGGATTGAGACAGGCTGGAACTTACTGCAGTGTTTTTTTTCATATTTTAGTCAGGATGCGGACAGAATTCACAGTTCTGAAGCTTTACTGCTGAGCAAGTTTGACTTTATCCTGCCTGCCAGAACCAGTACTGTGGTTCAGAGAGCTCCCTGGGGTGCTCAGGCCAAGCAATTACAGTAACTTGCATAACACCTCTCATCAAGAAACTGCATTTTTTTCAGCAAGAAGAGGAGTCTTGTTCCATTCATTGTAGAGACTTACAAAAAGAAAAATGTCACTCTCCAGTACTAAACTGCATGTAATACATTTTACCTTACCAGCAACAAGGGCAGCAAAACAGAAAAAAAATAATTGAAAAGTCATATGTGCAGCTTACTGGAGGATCAGAGGAGACACTATTCTTTGTGTCTCAGTATGGCAGAACTGAGTTTTCAGGAAGAGTTTACGTAAGGATTGGTTAATGGCCCCTGAACAGCAGAGCTCTCTTACAAGCTATCTCACAGTTCCTCACTGCCAAATTCACAGGCTGCCACCCAGGGAGGGATTGTGCCTGAGGCTTGCTCTTCTGTTCCACAATTGCTTGGTACATGTAGATGCGTGCATATGTTTCAAAAGCTGTTAGGTTTGTGCAAGTTGCTCCCCTCCCTCTGCCCTATCTCAATCTTGCCCCTCAGATGGGGACACAACCATGACGCTCCCCAAATGACACTCACCAGACCATACAAAGTCTATGAAGTCCAACACAGACCATCGATGGACTCCAAAGGACTAAGGCTCTCAGGATGCCAGGCTAGAATCAAGACGGACACAATGATTTAAGCTCTTATTTATAAGGTGAGAGAATTTTTAGTAAAACAAAAGTTCTATCACATGCAAATTGGGACTGATTTAACAAGGAATTAAAGAAAATAATAAATCATTATTTCCCCAGGATATTTCTTGGAAGGTAGAGACATGGTGGAGACTCTTCTCCACTGGCAGAGAAGCTCCTTGTTCCCCCACCCCTTGGGTGAGTTCCCTAGCCACTGTGTTACTTGCTGCAAGATGGACTTGTTGATTTTATGAAAGGTGTGTAAGACTGGCATGCCATTTCTATAGCTTTGCTTTTAACAGAAATTTTGCTATGTGAAATGAAAATGCTTTGTCTCATAGAAGAAAAAATAATAAACTCATTTTTTCCTAATAAAGCCCTACTTCTAATCAACTTCATTTCTTTTACAAGAAGCAAAAACTAGGACATGTTCATGTAGATTTAGCTCAAGCCAAGTTCATTTCAATTTTTTAAATATCATTGGCATTTAAAAGGCTAAAATACACTGTATTGTGAATTGATCCCTCTTCAATTCATGTTGTTTATGCTACAAGGCTTAATAAATTAACTATGTGGGAATTTTTACTAGGGTCATTAAATTTCCAGAAAATTTATTTTGACTGTGATAAGAAAGCTTAGTCTTATGGATTTGTACTCTATACTTAAGATACAACATATTATTATATATTCCATTTTTTTAAAGTTGCACTTTTCTCCGCAGAAACACATTGAGCCTCTTCCCCTCCCATTTTAACCTTTTTTCCTCAATCTCAGGGATGCCAAGATTCTGCTTAGTACATAAAGCATCTGATATTTTGAAAGAATAAAAAAAAGAATCCTATTTTTTTCTTGGTGAAGCATACATTTAAGGGTGAATAGACCATTTTAAAATTTCAACAACAGCACTTAACCAAGAATGCAGAGATTGATAGTTTCTCAAAAAATTAAGATTATTTTAGGACATATTTGGTTAACAAAATATCTCAGGTTTCCCACCCAGCCTCAACAATTGGCTTGTGCTGTACTAACCACTGCTTTTAAATTATACAGTGCACTCTACACTTATGATGGACATGGTTATAATGGACAATTGGTTATAGCGGACAAAAACAGATCTCCCAAACCAACCATATTAAGTTCAAGACATTCCTCTCTGGTTATAACAGACAAACTTTGGCCACAATGCCAGTTTCTGGGCTTTTTCTGAACACTGTAAGTGGACTGAATAAAATGGGAGCTGGTGAGGAAAGTTACAGGAATATTATGTTTTTAAAATAGCTTGTGCCTTAAACCAGAGACTGATTGAGATGGTAAAAGAGGTTGTGCCAGACTGGCACTTTCTGCCAGCCTGATTGACCACTGCATACCACATGAACCCAGAATTTTCTATATGTGTTTGCTCCTGCTCCATAAGCCAACTTTAGCAGACACAGCACAGTGGACACTTAAAAGGACTCTGGGTCACCATTCCTTTGCAGGGCTCTTCCTCAGATGACACAACCTGTCCTGCCCATGCGCAAGACCAGAAACTCCAGGGTACTCCAACTGACATACTAATTTTCAAGGTAGCCTTTTACGTCCTGTTTGTATCAATATTTGCCAAGGGCATAAGGGGGATTGGTGGGCAAGATAAAATGTACCAATTCAAATAGAAAGACAAGCCTGTGAGCTGTCAAGAAATGTGAAATATTTATGATCCACAGCTCATGAAAGACTCAGTGAAAACTCTCATGAGATTTTTCATGACGCTTATCTAACCACAACAGATAACAAACATTTAAGTGACTATTCAGGTCCACTTCTAACAAAGCATCTTTCTTGGCTGAATTTCAAAAACTAAACTATCAATGGTGGGTGTAGAAGTAAGAGTTATTTTTCAATATTGCTTTTGAAACAAAGAAACAAATTGACCTTGTTTTTCACTTCTATTAAAAGTAAACAGTTTGCATTTAAACCTTTTGTTCTGAAGAAGAGTGACACAAGCAAGGCATACTTGTCTTAAGTGTGAGCAAAGCCTGCTCATCCAAGTTCTTCATTTGGATCTCAGCAATAACACACCTGACCTTTTTTGAAAGGATTTAGCACATGTTTTTCCTTAGTAGCCACCGACTTGTTTTTAGAGGCCTTGTGGACCTTCCCAGACGAGAATCTGTATTATTAGCAGTTAGTTCTGCAGTATCCTTGCCCATCTGGATGAACATGTCATGAACTCCCGCCCCATTTTACATCTTTAAAACACAGTAACAAAGTAGGACATAATTCACACTTACACATCCACAGGCATCTACTCACACCTATGAAACAGCTCTGGTAGTAACAGAAAGGCTCTATATTTACATGACTAAGGTCCAGTGAGAGGGCATCCTGTGAGTTGATGCTAATGGAGAAGAGGGGCTGACCCAAGATGCAATTCTGCATTTCAACAAAAAGCTTAATTTAATTCTCTATGTTCTCTGGGACCTAAGTCTGTCAACACACAGTCTTGGCTTCCTGAAATCTAAAAGTATAAATGAGTTCCTACTACATCTGTTAACAAAAAAAAAAATGTTATTTGTGAATTTTAGTTATGTCCTATGTGATCTCTCTGCAAAATGGAGATGAACATCTCAAGTCAGCACAAAATACATTGGAAGGTCTTTTACCTAATACCTACAAAGAAGTGCCAACACGCACCCAAAAATATATGATAGCATTCTCACAAATATGTAAGTGAAATATCTGTGATCCACAATAGTAATTTGTGACATGGTACACATTTGAAAAGACTAAGGAGTTGACATAGTGATTTTCCAGGCAGTGGACATCTGTTTCCACCCATATGTCTCTTCCCTTCTTGTCATACAATAAGGGGATCACAACACTTTGTGATTGTCTAAAGATTATTTCATTTCAACAGCAAGACAGATGCCTCAAGTCCCTTTCATTTTGGATGAAGATTGCTAACAAAACGTGATCAGTCAATGATCATTATGGCAAGTCCTGTGACTGGAAAGCATATAGGGAAAATACACTTGCCATCTAGAATTATAGCTAAAAATGTCTGCAAAGTGCATTTAAGCAACTGTATTTTCCAAAAATGTAGAAAATATCTCTATTTAGTTAGTTAATTCATTCAGAGAGTTTGGTATTTTCATTCTTTTTTGTTCTGAGCTTCAATATTTTAAGGACTATTTTCCAGTTGTTAAGTAGATGCCACCTGTACTGGTGCTAAAGCACAGAATTTGATAGGCAACATAAAATATCATCAAGGGATGTGGTTGTCATACATATTGTGCATTTAAACTATCATCTTTGCACACAGCTTCAAGTAACCACTGGACTTTCTTTTCACTGGCTAACTAACAACATAAGAATAAAATACAGATTTGTGAAAAATGCTTCGCCCTAGAGACTGTCTTAAGTAATTTGAGGTGCAGGTTGATCTCTTCTGCTTATCTATCCTCTTTTCATTTCCATGGTAAAGATATAATACTCAATGGGAAAAAAAAAAAAAAAAAAAACAGAAAAGAAAAGAAAAAAGTACATTCAGATTACATTTGGCATTTTGAATACAACAAAAGGTACCTATAGAGCTGCTTTATTGTACAGTCAAGTAAACTCCAGCTGTCAGCCCTGTGATCACTTCTTCAATAGGCAAAAAGGACTCAGCTCTAACCTGGCTACATGCTGGCTCTCACCAGTATAACAACTGCTATTTTCTTCTTTATGAATTGCATTTACAATTATTCCTTGGCTTTCAAGGAAAACTTTGAAAGAAAAGTGTGTCTAGACTTCCTAAGTGAGTACTTTTTTTTTTCTTT